>CAKXYN010000035.1:1800000-2152500 GCA_935064755.1 Tragelaphus eurycerus
CTTTCAAGACTGTCAAGGGAGAGTAAAGCCTCCAGATAATTAGGAACACATGTGAATATGCCAGCATCTTTTCTCCACCACTGCTATCTCTGCCAGTTGAAATCTTGCTCCTTATTTGTCTTCCAGGGCTTGGGAAGTTTGGAAATCCCATGGATGTGTGTTCAAACACAGTTCCAGTAGAGATCCAAGATGGCAGAGGAGTAGGTGGATGTGGAATACTGTTGGGAGCCGGTTTGAATTAGTGCTCCGCCCATGGCAAATGTCATGAGGAAGGAGGCTTGACATACACAAAGGTGGGGTCAAGCCTCAGGAGCCCCTTGGAGGTTCTTGAGCATCTACCCCCAAAAACCAGAGCCTGCCTGCTTTACTACCTGTGCTCTCACCTACACCTCTGACTTTACGGGGGGCTGTCCCCCACTACCTCTCTCTGAAAAAAGAGTCAACTTAAAGCTTCAGTTAATAAAAATTCCTGGGACAGGAGTGTTTTAACCTACAAACTCCTCTAAAGGTTCTTTAGCCCACCTGACAGGCTTGTCAAGTCACATGTGATTACTCACAGCCTCCCAACAGTGGGAGGCACAAGATGCTCTTAACCTTCTAAAAACAGGTTCTTTAGAGAAGTCAGAAAACTATTAGCATAAGTATAATGGGCTGATTAGAAATTGTATTGGTGAAGGGTTTTTCATTTGTTGAGCCAATGATTGCTGCTAAGTCTCCACTTCCCCTGCCCTTATACACATTAATGAATATATAGAAAAGATAAGTATTAACCTTTGATATTAGTCACTAGACTTTAGGCTAAGTAAATTCTTTCCCTGACTAAAACCCACTACACCCTCACCCTATAGGAATGTAAACTTATCTAGTGGAGACTGTTTTAAGAATAATCACCCTGGAGAAATAAGTGACTGACCGCTATCACAAGGAGAAGGTCATAAATTGTCAGCAGGCCCCCTGGCCAGAAGATGATGTAACACCCCTAAGACCTCTGTATACATTTGATAAAAGTCAGGGCTGCTGACCCCACGTGACTTTTGTATAACATCTCAGTGTATAAAAGTAGACCATGGAAAATAAAGAATGGGGATCAGTTCCTGGAAAGACTGGTCTCCCCATGTCGCTCTCTCTCTCAAATTCTGGCTGAGTCTCCATCTGGGGCGCGGGACCCACCATGCTTACTAATTATGCCTGGGCTTCTAAGATTGGACCGGGGAGGCCTCAGTGTCTCCTCTCCTTCGGGAGAATGGAAAGACGCCTGCGGCCTACGTAAGTGGTGCAAACTTCTTGTCTTGAAGTTTGATTGGTCCCCCGCGTAAACCAAGCTACTCAGCCTCTTTTCTCCACTGAATTTTCCTACTGAGCTATCCTCGTTCTATTATTCTTTATATCTCTAATTATAACTATCGTGTCCTGACCCTCACCGATGCCGTCTACACCTTGAACTCCCTGGATCAGCTGGGGCTGGTCACCAGCAGAATACATCTCTCTCCATGGATACATCAGGAATACTACACCTCTAGACACTGAAGATCCTGCAGAACACCAGCTGAGAGCATGCAGGAGTACCTCTCCACCAGAAAAAAAAAAAAAAAAAATAGAACCATGCAAAACTCAGTAGGACAAAGGAAGGGGTGGGGGAGGAGAGTGAGAGGGACTGGATCTGTACCTGGGGCGTGGCAGAACTGAAGCAGAGGTCAGATTCCCATATTGGGATAACTGCTTGGAACAGAGGTGAAGCATAGAGGCTGTTGGACAGTGAAGTAGCTGATCTGTGACAGTCCAGATGGAATGAGAATCACACAGACAATCCTTCCACAGCCATATGTACCTGGACAGGGACACAGGACCCCTAGAAAATGCAGCATCTGGGGGCTGGAGCATAGGGATTGGAGGGCAATCCTGGGGCAAGGTCGGCTGTTGACTGCAGAGTGACAGCCTGAGGGGACCCGAAAGGAGACCACAGTGGGATATGCTTGTGAAGGAAAGCCAGGCAAACACTGAGACAGGTGATACTGCTGAGTCACACACAGGGCTAGCACCATCTCTATAGCCTCTCTCTCCCCACACATCAGCACTGGACAGCTGAAAGACCCCAGAAAGGGTGGCTCTTTAAGTGCCCAATGCACTGAGCAACAGAGAAGGACCTCCTCCAGGGCAGCCTTTTAAGTGCCTGAGGCACCAAGAGACATAAAAGGACACCAAGAGGGGGTCCTGTAGGTGCTTGAACAGGCCAAGCAACAGAGAAGGACTAGCCAAAGAGACCCTCTGATTGCCAGCTGCCAGAGGCTAGAAAAAGGCTCTAATAGGACCATAGCTCCTGCAGCTGAGGCAGCTGGTGCCCCTGCGCACTTGGCACCATCAGGGTTCCCAGGATCCAAGCAGCTGTGCCACCTCCATGCTCAATCCTCACTGGGTCAGAGCTGTCAGAAGCTAGACAAAACCCTAGTAGTGCCATACCTCTGGTGACAATTGCTGCTGGGATCCCTGAATATATGGCATTGCCAGGGTCCCCATGATCCAAGCTCCTGTGCCATCCCCTTGCAAAATCCTCACTGGTATTGAAGAATCAGAGGCTGGGGGGGTGGGGGGAGGGGGGAAACTCCAAGAACAGCATATTCCCTATTGTACTAATGCCAGCTCCCCTGAGTACCTGGTACTTCCAGGTCCAGGAACTTCCAGGGTCCCTACAATCCAAGCAAATGCCCCACTGCTACACCTGATCCTCCCTGGAGCAGATCCAAGTCCTCCAGGGCTGACTCAGGAGCAAACCCCTCTGGATGACTCACACACAGAGTGGAGATAAAACCACGGAGAAGAAATAAAGAAGAAACAGAGATGAACAACACAATTAGTGAAATTAAAAATACCCTAGAAGGAACCAATAGTAGATTAATGGAAGCAGAAGAATGCATAAGTGAGCTGAAAGATAGAATGGTGGCAAAAATTGCTGAAGAGCAACATAAAGGGGAAAAAATGATAATTGAAGATAGCTTCAGAGACTTTGGGGACAATATTAAATGCACCAACATTAGAGTTATTGGCATCCCAGAAGAAAAAGAGAAAAATAAAGGGACTGAGGAAATTTTTGAAGAGATTATAGTTGAAAATGTCCCCAGTATGGGAAAGGAAAAAATCAAGTCCAATATTGCATAGGAACCTGGAATGTCAGGTCCATGAATCAAGGCAAATTGGAAGTGGTCAAACAAGAGATGGCAAGTGTGAATGTCAACATTCTAGGAATCAGCGAACTGAAATGAACTGAAATGGGTGAATTTAACTCAGATGACCATTATATCTACTACTGTGGGCAGGAATCCCTCAGAAGAAATGGAGTAGCCATCATGGTCAACAAAAGAGTCCAAAATGCAGTACTTGGATGCAATCTCAAAAACGACAGAATGATCTCTGTTTATTTCCAAGGCAAACCATTCAATATCACGGTAATCCAAGTCTGTGCCCCAACCAGTAATGCTGAAGAAGCTGAAGTTGAATGGTTCTATGAAGACCTACAAGACCTTTTAGAACTAACACCCAAAAAAGATGTCCTTTTCATTATAGGGGACTGGAATGCAAAAGTAGGAAATCCAGAAACACCTGGAGCAACAGGCAAATTTGGCCTTGGAATATGGAATGAAGCAGGGCAAAGACTAATAGAGTTTTGCTAAGAAAATGCACTGGTCATAGCAAACACCCTCTTCCAACAACACAAAAGAAGACACTACACGTGGACATCACTAGATGGTCAATACCGAAATCAGATTGATTATATTCTTTGCAGCCAAAGACGGAGAAGCTCTATACAGTCAACAAAAATAAGACCAGGAGCTGACTGTGGCTTAGATCATGAACTCCTTATTAACAAATTCAGACTGAAATTGAAGAAAGTAGGGGAAACTGTTGGGAGCCACCGCGGAGAGGCACTCTACTTGTGACAAAGGTCATGAGGAAGAAGGCTTGGCAAACGCAATGGCAAGATCAAGCCTCAGGAGTCCTCCCGGATATTCTCGAGCATCTACCCCCCAAAAACCAGAGTCTGCCTACTTTACTGCTTTGTGCTCTCACCTCTGACTTTACTGGGGGCTGTCCCCCACCACCATCTCCCTCTCTCTAATAATGAATTAACTTACAGCTCCAATTAATAAAGTTCCTGGGCATTGCTGCTGCTGCTAAGTCGCTTCAGTCGTGTCTGACTCTGTGCGACCCCATAGATGGAAGCTCACCAGGCTCCCCTGTCCCTGGGATTCTCCAGGCAACAACACTGGAGTGGGTTGCCATTTCCTTCTCCAATGCATGAAAGTGAAAATTCAAAGTGAAGTCGCTCAGTCGTGTCTGACTCTTAGCGACCCCACGGACTGGAGCCTACCAGGCTCCTCCATCCATGGGATTTTCCAGGCAAGAGTACTGGGGTGGGGTGCCATTAATCCAAACCCCTCAGATAGCTCTCTAACTGGCCTGACAAGTTACTCGGACTCCTATAGCTATGTATAGGATTGTTTACAGTCTCAGCCCCGAGAGGCAGGGGAAGCTTAAGATATTCAAATAGCTTAGAGCCTCTCAGAGAGTTAAAAACTGTCAGAATAAAAACTAGTTCATTAATGAGCCAATGCTTTTTGCCAAGTTTTCACATCCCCCGTTTTGTATCCTTGAATGTGTATTAATTAATATAGTTGGTTTGTAAAAAAAATAAGTAGTGGCCTTGGTGCTAGTAACTTTAGACCCTTAAGGTAATCAATTCTTTTCTTTGTTGTAAACCCACTGCGCCTCCCCACTATAGGAATGCAAGTTTATCTAACACTTCGGATGTAGATGGCGCCAAACCTTAAAATAATTACTCTTAGAGAAAATAAGTCTTGCGGTTGACAAACCTTTGTCAAGAGTCATAAAATGTTAATAGGCCTTCTGGCCAGAAGATGATATAAATCACCTGAACCATTTGTAGGTGATAAATTTACAGGAAAGAAACTCTGGTTTTTGATAAGGATCAAAGACTGCTGACTTTGCATCCCCTGTTATCCCCTATGTGTAACTTAGGGTATAAAAACCCCTGTTAAAAATAAAGCTACGGGCCTTGCTCACCAGAGCTTGGTCTCCCCATGTCATTCTTTCCTTTACATTCCGGCTGAAACTCTCATCTGTCATTTTCTCTCTCAATTTCCATTTCCGGCTGAAGTCTCCATCTCGAGCACGGAACCCATCAAGCTTGCTAATCATGCCTGGGCTTCTAAGGCCCACTCGAGAAAGTGCCTAAGGTGGGGCACTTTCCGCTATTTGAGCGGGCGCCTGCGGCCTACGCAAGTGGTGCAAAATTCTTGTCTTGAAGTTTTATTGGTCTCCCGCATAAACCAAGCTACTCAGCCTCTTCTATTCTCTGAATATTCCTACTGAGCTATCCTTTAATTACTCTTAATATCTCTAATTGAAGTGTAAATGAGTCGCCTATGCCGTCCACCCTCCGAAGACCCTGGATCAGCCGGGGCTGGACCTCGGCAGGAAACCACTAGACCATTCAGGTATGACTTAGATCAAATCCCTTGTGATTTATACAGTGGAAGTGAGAAATGGATTTAAGGGCCTAGATCTGATAGATAGAGTGCCTGATGAACTATGGACTGAGGTTCGTGACATTGTACAAGAGACAGGGATCAAGACCATCCCCATGGAAAAGAAATGCAAAAAAAGCAAAATGGCTGTCTGGGGAGACCTTACAAATAGAGAGAGAAGAGAGGTGAAAAGCAAAGGAGAAAAGGAAAGATAAGCATCCGAATGCAGAGTTCCAAAGAATAGCAAGAAGAGATAAGAAAGCCTTCCTCAGTGGTCAATGCAAAGAAATAGAGGAAAACAACAGAATGGGAAAGACTAGGGATCTCTTCAAGAAAATTAGAGATACCAAGGGAACATTTCATGCAAAGACGGGCACGATAAAGGGCAGAAATGGTATGGACCTAACAGAAGCAGAAGATATTAAGAAGAGGTGGCAAGAATACACAGAAGAACTGTACAAAAAAGAGCTTCATGACCCAGGTAATTACAATGGTGTGATCACTGACCTAGAGCCAGACATCCTGGAATGTGAAGTCAAGTGGGCCTTAGAAAGCATCACTAGGAACAAAGCTAGTGGAGGTGATGGAATTCCAGTGGAGCTATTCCAAATCCTGAAAGATGATGCTGTGAAAGTGCTACACTCAATATGTCAGCAAATCTGGAAACTCAGCAGTGGCCACAGGACTGGAAAAGGTCCGTTTTCATTCCAATCCCAAAGAAAGGCAATGCCAAAGAATGCTCAAACTACCGCACAATTGCACTCATCTCACACACTAGTCAAGTAATGCTCAAAATTCTCCAAGCCAGGCTTCAGCAATATGTGAACCGTGAACTTCCTGATGTTCAAGCTGGTTTTAGAAAAGGCAGAGGAACCAGAGATCAAATTGCCAACATCCGCTGGATCATGGAAAAAGCAAGAGAGTTCCAGAAAAACATCTATTTCTGCTTTATTGACTATGCCAAAGCCTTTGACTGTGTAGATCACAATAAACTGTGGAAAATTCTGAGAGAGATGGGAATACCAGACCACCTGACCTGCTTCTTGAGAAATTTGTATGCAGGTCAGGAAGCAACAGTTAGAATTAGACATGGAACAACAGACTGCTTCCAAATAGGAAAAGGAGTTCGTCAAGGTTGTATATTATCACCTTGCTTATTTAACTTATATGCAGAGTACATCATGAGAAACACTGGACTGGAAGAAACACAAGCTGGAATCAAGATTGCTGGGAGAAATATCAGTAATCTCAGATATGCAGATGACACCACTTTTATGGCAGACAGTGAAGAGGAACTCAAAAGCCTCTTGATGAAAGTGAAAGTGGAGAGTGAAAAAGTTGGCTTAAAGCTCAACATTCAGAAAACAAAGATCATGGCATCTGGTCCCATCACTTCATGGGAAATAGATGGGGAAACAGTGTCAGATTTTCTTTTTCTGGGCTCCAAAATCACTGCAGATGGTGACTGTAGCCATGAAATGAAAAGACGCTTACTCTTTGGAAGGAAAGTTATGACCAACCTAGATAGCATATTCAAAAGCAGAGACATTACTTTGCCAACAAAGGTCCATCTAGTCAAGGCTATGGTTTTTCATGTGGTCATATATGGATGTGAGAGCTGGACTGTGAAGAAGGCTGAGGGCCGAAGAATTGATGCTTTTGAACTGTGGTGTTGGAGAAGACTCTTGGGAGTCCGTTGGACTGCAAAGAGATCCAACCAATCCCTTCTGAAGAAGATCAGCCCTGGGATTTCTTTGGAAGGAATGATGCTAAAGCTAAAACTCCAGTACTTTGGCCACCTCATGCAAAGAGTTGACTCATTGGATAGACTGTGATGCTGGGAGGGATTGGGGGCAGGAGGAGAAGGGAACGACAGAGGGTGAGATGGCTGGATGTCATCACTGACTCGATGGACATGAGTCTGAGTGAATTCCAGGAGTTGGTGATGGACAGGGAGGCCTGACGTGGTGCTATTCATGGGGTCGCAAAGAGTCAGACACAACTGAGCGACTGAACTGAGAAGTATCTCATTCAAAATTGATTGAAAAATCAAAAGCTGTACAGACAAGTTAAGAAAACTTAGCACCACCAAACAAACTTTACAACAAATATTAAAGGGACTTTTATAGGCAATAAACCTAAGAGAAAGGGAAGACCTACAAAAACAAACCCAAAACAATTAAGAAAATGAAAATATGAACAAATATATCAATAATTACTTTAAATGTAAATTAATTAAATGCTCATCAAAAGACACAAACTGGCTGAATGGATACAAAACCAAGACCCACACAAATGCTGTCTACAAGAGACCCACTTCAGACCTAGAGACACATACAGACTGAAAGCAAAAGGATGGGAAAATATATTCCATGCAAAAGGAAATCAAATGATAGTGCAGCAATTCTCATTTAAGAAAAAATAGACTTTGAAATAAATAATACTACAATAAATAAAGAATAACACTGCATAATGATTAAGGGTTCAATCCATGAAGAAGACATAACAATTGCAAATATCTATGCACCCAACATAGGAGCATCTCAATACATAAGACAAATACTAAGACATAAAAGGTGTGATAGACAGCAACACAATGACAGTAGAGGTCTTTAACACCCCACTTGCACCAAAGAAAAGATTGTCAAAGCAGAAAACAAATAAGGAAGCACAAACCTTAAATGAAACATTAAACCAAATGGAACTGATGGATATCTTCAGTACTTTCCATCCAAATGCAGCAGAATATACTTCTGTCTAGAGTGCACATGGAACATTATCCAAGATAGACCACATCTTGGGCCACACATCAAGCCTCAGTAAATTTAAGAAAATTGAAATCATATTAAACATCTCTGAACACAAAGCTTTGAGACTAGATAACAATTACAAAAAAAAAAAAAAAAACAAACACCTGCAAAAACACAAACAGAGGGAGACTAAACAACATATTTCTAGATAATGAAGAGGTTACTGAAGCAATAAGAACGGAAGTCAAAGGATTCCTAGAAACAAATGACAATGAAAACATGGCAACCCAAAACCTATGGCATGCAGCAAAAGCAGTTCTAAGAGGGAAGTTGATAACAATACAATCCTACCTCAAGAAACAAGAAAAACTTTGAAGAGACATCCTAACTTTACACCTGAAGAAGAAAAAGACAACACACACAAAAAAGAGAATTATAGGCCAATATCACTAATAAACAAAGATATAAAATCCTCAACAAAATTCCAGTAAACAGAATTCAGTGAGACATTAAGAACATCTTACACCATGATCAACTCAGGTTTATCCCAGAGATGCAAGGATTCTTCAGCATACACAAATCAATCACTGTGATACATCTAATTAACAAATTGAAAGATAAAAACCATATGATAATCTCAATAGATGCAGGAAAATCTTTGGACAAAATCAACATCCACTTATGATTAAAAAAAACACTCTTCAAAAAATGGGCTTAGAAGGAAACTACCTCAACATAATAAAGCCCATATATGGCAAACCCCACAGCAAACATTATTCTAGTGGTGTAAAATGGAAAGCATTCCCTCCAAGGGTGCAAGGAGCAAGACAAGGGTGCCCATTCTCACCACTATAATTCAACATAGTTTTGGAAGTGCTAGCTACAGCAATCAGAGAAGAAAAAGAAATAAAAGGAATCCTATTGGAAAGGAAGAAGTAAAATTCTCACTATTTGCAGGTGACGTGAAACTGTGTATCAGATCAGATCAGATCAGTTGCTCAGTCATGTCCGACTCTTTGCGACCCCATGAACTGCAGCACGCCAGGCCTCCCTATCCATCACCAGCTCTCGGAGGTCACTCAGACTCACATTCATTGAGTCAGTGATGCCATCCAGCCATCTCATCCTCTGTCGTCCCCTTTTCCTCCTGCCCTCAATCCCTCCCAGCATCAGAGTCTTCTCCAATGAGTCAACCCTTCGCATGAGGTGGCCAAAATACTGGAGTTTCAGCTTCAGCATCATTCCTTCCAAAGAAATCCCAGGGCTGATCTCCTTCAGAATGGACTGGTTGGATCTCCTTGCAGTCAAAGGGACTCTCAAGAGTCTTCTCTAACACCAGAGTTGAAAAGCATCAATTCTTCGGTGCTCAGCTTTCTTCACAGTCCAACTCTCACATCCATACGTGACCACAGGAAAAACCATAGCCTTGACTAGACAGACCTTTGTTGGCAAAGTGATGTCTCTGCTTTTGAATATGCTATTTAGGTTGGTCATAACTTTCCTTCCAAGGAGTAAGCGTCTTTTAATTTCATGGCTGCAGTCACCATCTGCAGTGATTTTGGAGCCCAGAAAAATACAGTCTGACACTGTTTCCACTGTTTCTCCATCTATTTCCCATGTAGTGATGGGACCAGATGCCATGATCTTTGTTTTCTGAATGTTGAGCTTTAAGCCAACCTTTTCACTCTGCACTTTCACTTTCATCAAGAGGCTTTTGAGTTCCTCTTCACTTTCTGCCATAAGGGTGGTATCATCTGCATATCTGAGGTGATTGATATTTCTCCCAGCAACCTTGATTCCAGCTTGTGCTTCTTCCAGTCCAGCATTTCTCATGATGTACTCTGCATATAAGTTAAATAAGCAGGGTGACAATATACAGCCTTGACGTACCCCTTTTCCTATTTGGAATCAGTCTGTTGTTCCATGACCAGCTCTAACTGTTGCTTCCTGACCTGCATACAGATTTCTCAAGAGGCAGATCAGGTGGTCTGGTATTCCCATCTCTCTCAGAATTTTCCACAGTTTATTGTGATCTACACAGTCAAAGGCTTTGGCATAGTCAATAAAGCAGAAATAGATGGTTTGAAAGTGGTCAAACAAGAGATGGCAAGAGTGAATGTTGACATTCTAGGAATTAGCGAACTAAAATGGACTGGAATGGGTGAATTTAACTCAGAGGACCATTATATCTACTACTGTGGGCAGGAATCCCTCAGAAGAAACAGAGTGGCTATCATGGTCAACAAAAGAGTCCGAAATGCAGTACTTGGATGCAATCTCAAAAATGACAGAATGATCTCTGTTCGTTTCCAAGGCAAACCATTCAATGTCACAGTAATCTAAGTCTATGCCCCAACCAGTAACGCTGAAGAAGCTGAAGTTGAACGGTTCTATGAAGACCTACAAGACCTTTTAGAACTAACACCCAAAAAAGATGTCCTTTTCATTATAGGGGACTGGAATGCAAAAGTAGGAAGTCAAGAAACACCTGGAGTCACAGGCAAATTTGGCCTTGGAATACGGAATGAAGCAGGGCAAAGACTAACAGAGTTTTGCCAAGAAAATGCACTGGTCATAGAAAATACCCTCTTCCAACAACACAAGAGAAGACTCTATACATGGACATCACCAGATGGTCAACACCGAAATCAGATCGATTATATTCTTTGCAGCCAAAGATGGAGAAGCTCTATACAATCAGCAAAAACAAGACCAGGAGCTGACTGTGGCTCGGACCATGAACTCCTTATTGCCAAATGCAGACTGAAATTGAAGAAAGTAGGGAAAACCACTAGACCATTCAGGTATGACCTAAATCAAATCCCTTATGATTATACAGTGGAAGTGAGAAATAGATTTAAGGGCCTAGATCTGATAGATAGAGTGCCTGATAAACTATGGAGTGAGGTTCGTGACATTGTACAGGAGACAGGGATCAAGACCATCCCCATGGAAAAGAAATGCAAAAAAGCAAAATGGCTGTCTGGGGAGGCCTTACAAATAGCTGCAAAAAGAAGAGAAGTGAAAAGCAAAGGAGAAAAGGAAAGATATAAACATCTGAATGCAGAGTTCCAAAGAATAGCAAGAAGAGATAAGAAAGCCTTCTTCAGCGATCAATGCAAAGAAATAGAGGAAAACAACAGAATGGGAAAGATTAAGGATCTCTTCAAGAAAATCAGAGATACCAAAGGAACATTTCATGCAAAGATGGGCTCGATAAAGGACAGAAATGGTATGGACCTAACGGAAGCAGAAGATATTAAGAAGAGGTGGCAAGAATACACAGAAGAACTGTACAAAAAAGAGCTTCACGACCCAGATAATCATGATGGTGTGATCACTGATCTAGAGCCAGACATCCTGGAATGTGAAGTCAAGTGGGCCTTGGAAAGCATCACTAGGAACAAAGCTAGTGGAGGTGATGGAATTCCAGTGGAGCTATTCCAAATCCTGAAAGATGATGCTGTGAAAGTGCTGCACTCAATATGCCAGCAAATGTGGAAAACTCAGCAGTGGCCACAAGATTGGAAAAGGTCAGTTTTCATCCCAATCCCAAAGAAAGGCAATACCAAAGAGTGCTCAAACTACCACACAATTGCACTCATCTCACACGCTAGTGAAGTAATGCTCAAAATTCTCCAAGCCAGGCTTCAGCAATATGTGAACCGTGAACTTCCTGATAGTCAAGCTGGATTTAGAAAAGGCAGAGGAACCAGAGATCAAATTGCCAACATCCGCTAGATCATGGAAAAAGCAAGAGAGTTCCAGAAAAACATCTATTTCTGCTTTATTGACTATGCCAAAGCCTTTGACTGTGTAGATCACAATAAACTGTGGAAACTGTATATAGAAAACCCTAAAGAAATCATTAAAAAATGACTAGAGCTAATCAGGGAGAAGGCAATGGCACCCCACCCCAGTACTCTTGTCTGGAAAATCCCATGGACGGAGGAGCCTGGTGGGCTACAGTCCAGGGGTCGCTAAGAGTCGGACATGACTGAGCAACTTCACTTTCACTTTTCACTTTCATGCATTGGAGAAGGAAATGGCAACCCACTCCAGCGTTCTTGCCTGGAGAATCCCAGGGACAGGGGAGCCTGGTGGGCTGCCGTCTATGGGGTTGCACAGAGCCAGACACGACTGAAGCGACAGCAACAGCAGCAGCAGCAGAGCTAATCAGTGAATTTAGTAAAGTACAGAATACAAAATCAATACACAGAAATCACTTGCATTTCTATATACTAACAATGAAATATTAGAAAGAGAAATTAAGGAATCAATCCCATTTACCATTGCAACATATGAATAAAATATCAAGGAATAAATCTATCTAAGGAGACAAGTGAGCTGTATTCAAAGAACTGTAAGACACTGATGAAAGAACTCTAAGACAACATAAACAGAGAGAGAGACATTCATGCTGGTGGGTTGGAAGAATCAATATTGTGAACTGACTATACTACCAAATGTAATGTACAGATTCAATGCAATCCCTATCAGATTACCAATGGCATTTTCCACAGAACTAGCTCAAAAAATCTCACAATTCAAGTGAAAACTCTAAAGACACCAAATAGCCAAAGCAATCTTAAGAAAGAAGAATGGAGTTTTAGGAATCAACCTTCCTGACTTCAGACTATGCTACAAGGCTATAGCCATCCTTCAATTAAAAATAAATAAATTAAAAAAAATCATAATGTGTAAAGAGTAAATATAATATGTTTTCAGTAAAAAAGACACTAGTCTGTCTTCCAGATTGTGTGATCCAGAATGTATTGCTTAACCTGTCTGAATAATCCTTACCTCAAAGAATTATTGTGAAGAATGAATACATTGATTTACGTAGAGTGTTCTTTCCATGTGGGCACAGAGTAGGTAGGTGTCTATTAAATGTAGTTCCTGTTTGCTACTTATACCAACTGCTACTTATACAAGACTGTTTCTCAGAATTAGAGGAAATCTTTTGCTTCTCCACGGGTTCATGGACCATTGTTTTATCCCCCTTGAAAGGATATCATGGTTATTTGGTGGCATTCAATTTTCCCAACTAATTTGTAAAATGTCTGATGTCAGGACTGACCACTTGTAACTAACCGTCTTAGCTTATGTTCTCCAGAATGGGAATGATGTATACTTTTTTTCATTAAAATTTTGGCACAGAAATTTAGTCAGAGCAGGAAGAAATGATATGAATATTTTCTTAAATATATTAAAAGTCCAGTTAGTCAAGATTTGCAGGTCCCAAAGAAAACTAGAAGCTGAATAAAAAGGAGCTGTAAACTGATGAAATACATTTTAGGTTAGAAATGTTCCATATTTATTCTTGACTAATTAGAGGTATTGTGGATGACTTGAGATAATATTTTGAAATATCACCATGTGAAATTATAGTCACCTGCTGAAATGAATGAACTAAATATGTCATTGGGCCATCATGAATACCTGTATACACTGCAAAACTATCCAGCTGGCTGTGTAATTGGCATTAATACTGAACTATACTGTGACTTGGAGCATTGGAAAGGCCATCAGCTTATAATGTCCCAAGGTGAGAATGCACTAATGATGAAGACACAAGAATACATTTTCATGGATAATTTTGAGAATGTGGTGAAGTTTTCTGCTTATTGTTTAAATAATCAAGAAATCAATCTAGGGTTAGACATTAGAGTAACTCTGAAGACTATTAATGTTTTAAATTAGCAAAATTTTACAGTGAGACTACTTCTGAATTTTTATGCATCAGGATACAAATAATAATTTATGGATTGTATTTGGACTAAAGTAACTCAGTAAAAGTGAAAGTTGCTCAGTCGTATCTGACTCTTTGCGACCCCATGGAATCCTCCAGGCCAGAATACTGGAGTGGGTAGCCTTTTCCTTCTCCAGGAGATCTTCCCAACCCAGGGAGCAAACCCAGGTCTCCTGCTTTTGCAGGTGGATTCTGTACCAGCTGAGCCACAAGGGAAGCCCAAGAATACCGGGGTGGGGAGCCTATCCCTTCTCCAGTGGATCTTCCCAACCCAGGAATTGAAATGAGGTCTTCTGCATTGCAGGCAGATTCTTTGCCAACTGAGCTATTAGGGAAGCCCAGACTCCTTTCCATTATGGTGAAGAAGACAAAATGGCAAACCAAATGATTAACTGGGAAATCAACAAAGAAGTTGAAAAGTTTATCCTATTAACTATACTAGAAAAATATGGATAATCAAGGGCCATATTGCAGAAATAGCAGTAAGAATAGAATGATAACCTCTTTACTCATTAGAAATTCAAACCCTCCAAAAAATCCAGATGACTTGACAAAGCACACCAAGTGATTTATAATAGACTCATTCACTCATTTATTCTATCCACTTATCTGTTTATATGCACACTTAGGTTAACATTTACTGAGCATATGTGAACCCTGTGCTAGATACTGGAGAAGAAATGCTTCCAACTAGATCACTAGCCCCAAGGCAAATCACAATTGGGGTGGACAGTGTCCCAGGCTTATAACCAATGATACGAAGTTACTGTCACTTTAATTGGGTGGTGAATAACTCTACCTGAGGGAATCAGGAAATGCTGCTCAAAGAATTGAGATCTATCCTAGGTTCTGAAGGTAAAGAAGGTGGTGAGAAGGAATGGAGGTGGGTGAGAAGGATGTTCACCAGATTAATTGGGCTTGAAGGAGGGCTGTTTGGGGCATATGAACTGTTTGGGAAATAAGAGCCTGGCTGTATTACAAACTTGAGGAATAGAAACAATAGGAGATAAGATCAGGTTTAGTTTGGAAAGAGTCTTTAAAGGGTCTTGGTGCCGGGCTAAGAAGGTTTTTCAGCTTTATTATATGAAAAAAGAGTTGATTTTGAGGGGGGGGAGCACGGGAGAGAGAAGGAATATCATAAGCAGATACTTTATTTTAAAACAATACTGTCTGAAGTGTGGAGGCTAAACTGGAGTTAAATAAGACAAGGTAAAGAGAAAATTACAAAATCCAATAACAGGATAAGAGGACTGATATCAGATAATTTATGAACCTAATCTGTATGCAATGGAATAATTGTTTCTTCAGACTCCTTGACCGCTTGACTGATTTCAGGGAACATGATATCTTGTGAGAGCTTAAAATTATTTGATCAAAAGTTTAAAATTAATTAATAAAAGCCAATTAATTAAAGCTAATGAAAACAGTTAGAAAGGAAAATCTCTAGATAAAAAAATACATTAAATTGAATGTGTTATTATAATTCATCATTAAAGATGTTCATAGGATAATGAGGTGGTAGATAATAACAAAATGCTTCATTTCAGTAGGGAAAAAAACATTGCTGAAAGTAATGTATCAGCATCGACTCAGCAGACTTGTTATTTTAAAACTTAATCTTTCTTTTTCACTTAGAACTATTATTTTGCATAAACTCATACAGGAAAAGCATCTACATAAAAATAAAAGTTACTCTATAGAAAGAAAGTTCAAAGGAAGAAATGGAACGCCATAGTTAAGGAAGAAATGGAACGCTAGTTATTTTCCTTTGAAGTGTTTCTGTGAAAATGAGTCTGTGGATTTCACTACCCTAGGAAAAGATTTCTGGACTCTAAACATTATAGCTAGGATAGTATCTGATTCAGGCAGGTCAAATCACTTGGCTAAACCAAGTCGGTCAGTCTCTTAACTAGGAAATTGAAATTGGTGTACAAAGACACAGGGGAAGGCAATGGCACCCCACTCCGGGACTCTTGCCTGGAAAATCCCATGGACGGAGGAGCCTGGTAGGCTGCAGTCCATGGGGTCGCTAAGAGTCGGACATGACTGAGTGACTTCACTTTCACTTTTCACTTGCATGCACTGGAGTAGGAGATGGCAACCCACTCCAGCGTTCTTGCTTGGAAAATCCCAGGGATGGCGGAGCCTGGTGGGCTGCCGTCTCTGGGGTCGCACAGAGTCAGATACGACTGAAGTGACTTAGCAGCAGCATACAAAGACACACTTCAGTTAATCAGAAGGCTCAGAAGTGCTAAAGTTGAGAGGATTAGTAAAGGTACAGGCTTGTCCTTTGTGTTCCAAGCATATGACCAAGAAGAGAAAGTTAGTCTAAAGAGAGAAAGTGGTTGCAGACATCCTGAAGGAAACAAGGATCCTGGGACACCAGAAGAGAAAAGACCAGAAAGAATAGCTAGCTTAGTTGCTGATTATTTTCTATATACTTGGTCAAATGTCTTCACCTAGATTCTATATGATTTTCTTATACCTTTGCAACATACATCTGTGGAGTTTTTTTGTTGTTGTTCAACATTGTTTCAGTGGGTTTTTCTTCGAAGTCAAGTAATTCCTAACCAAGATATACATGTTTCCTGTATCAAATATGACATAATGGGGCAAGAAAACTGGGTATCCAATTGAGGAAGAAACTATTCTGAAATTGAATCTAACAATATATTAGAAATATGCAACCTCACCCTTCTAGTTCTAGTTCTAAAATTTAGAAATCTTAAATGTAGTACCTACATGTATTTATTATATAAAAGAGTATCTCAACATTTTCAAATTGATATTTTATATTTTCATGGCACTTTATAGAGCTCTGAAGGAGTTTTAAACCAGCATCTTCTCGTGTCTTGGCTTAGTGTCAAAATACGCTGAGTGAGAAAAACGATTGTCTGGACCTAAACAAAGCTTGCTTTTCTAGAGCAGAAATGGCTGCCATCTTCAGTAGACCCTCCTTTGCCCTAGGAGGCACTCGATGCCCAGGTTTTCAGTAGTAATATCTTTCAAGATAGGAACAAAAGGGAGAGTAGACGTACAGATGGACCATCCTGCTGCTGCCAATAATGAGAAAGAAGTTAGCATGCACTCACATTTAGAAGTCATCAGAAAAAAAAATTCCTATTTTATTCAATTCCTATTACCATTGAGTAGAATTTTCCTAAAACTTAGTACATCTCACACAGACTAGGAATAGATGCATATATGGATGTATGAATGGATGACACAGATGGATGAATAGATGAATGACTTAAGCCTTAAGTTCTTGAAAAGCATCTTTCATCTGTACTTACCTACTTGCTATGGTGTACTAAATAAATGGGAGGTTTAGCAACTACACAAAAGCTTTAAAATCTCCCTCCAACCCATTCTACAAAATAAAGCTGCAGCCAAAGAATTCTCACATAGCAATGAGCCTCTAATAGAATTGCCCTCCACAATTTTGAATACAAAGCAAAGCATCTTCAGGGTGTAATTGCAAGGGGGAGACAGGGGACCAGAAATAAGCCAAATATAGATGATGTACTACCTTCTTCCTTCAGTTCTAACAGAGATTTCTATTTATTGCTTGTTATAAAAACTTTATTACCCTTTTCACAACTCTAGCTATCCAGGGTTTGATTTAACCAGAAAACATGCCAGTAATTTGCTCTCCACTAAGTATGCATTTTCAAGATCTAGAAGTTATGGTCACAACTTCGCTGTTCTTTCCATACATTAATCAGTATTTCAGAATGAAAAGTGCAGACTAGACACCAGATATTGAGGAAGGGCCTCTTTAGGCAAGAACACATGTTGTTGGATTAATTTTATAAAGATTGCCTTTGGAAACATATCTAAGTTGAATATGAAGTATATAATTAAATAAAAATTTTTACATGCAAAATTACTGTCAGTTACAAAAGTCATATGGGATACGCTACCTATTTAAATAAAAATTGTGATGGTCATGTAGATGTGGGTTTTGCTACATAAATGGAGAAATTTGCAATAGTCCCATGTAGACATCCATACAGTAAAAAATTCCATCTATTCTTCCTTCTTTTGAACCAAGTCACTTGTATCGTGTATCTTCCAAAGCCCTGAATCCTCTGGAGATTTCACTTTGGCTCTGATTTAGTAGTAATATTAAAGCATGCGTTTTACTGGGTGCTACTATGTGTATCCTTCATAAGATGGCTCGATTTAGTATTGCTCTAGAGAAACATTAATTATTTATAATTATGAGATTAGATTCACTCTGAGAGAAGCGATTTGAACAATTAAATGTGACAGAAAGACAAGCAATATATGCAATAGAAAAAAGCTCTCCTTCAGTTTTATCGGCCCAATTTTACCTAAAACTGAGATTCTAACAAAAACTTTTCTATCCCCCCAAATGTCTATTAGTAAAAATGTGATTAAATTAGCTGTGTTCTTAGTGAATGTGCTGTTGCTTGGGAAACCCTTTGGGATCTGGGGAGGAGACTGACGGGAAACTATAAAGCTCTTACAATATACAGGAATGTAAATCATTCATGGGTTTAGCTAGCTCTAACCCCAAGAATGTATAGGCTTGGGAAAGGATTATTCAAACAATATTTTTTCCAGCCTGTTCTTCAGAGAATACAGCTGGTTTGAATTAAAAGAAATGGATTTCAAAAATAACTAAATAGAAATGTTTTGAGCACCTTACCAGATTCAGGTAATAAGAGAGAGGAAAAAGGACTGTATTTCACCATGTTCTTTTCTTTTTTCTCCTACTTTTTTGGAGGAAAGGGGATAGGAAAAAATATTACTTAGGTCACTTTAGCTATTGAATTACAGGTTTGTAGTCCAATAATATATGACAGATTTACAAGACCCCCTTGAATGATAAAGTTACACTTCTCTTATCTAACCATTCTGAAATCATGGTCTGTACAGATAAAGCATGCAAAACAAGTAATTTGATAAGATTATGCCAAAATACCAATTTCGCACCTAGGTAGTTCTCATTTGTTTACTATATATTGAATCCATTTGAAACCATTGCAACAAATACTAGGCTTTTCCTAAAGCCCAGTGTGGCTAATAGTTTAAAGTATGTTTGCATAAGTTTAAAACTAAGGTAACAGTGGAGGAGTTGAAAGATAGTAGGCATAAACATCTGTTCTAACAGCTTGGTAGAATTTATAACAACTGACAAGATTCAATTCCTCCACAACTTCAAATGCCTTGAGGCAATACCATAGTTAGAGCTCATTGTGTTTGGAATGTAAGGGGATTATTTTTAGATGGCTTTTCAAAAGCAGGGGGTAATATCATATTCTTGTATTCCTGAAACTGAGAAGTAACTGGAATTTCAGAATCTGGACACTGTAGATGGCTCCAGTACCTTTTACAGCCTGACTTTTCAGGCATTCAGAGCTGCATTGTTAATAGCACTCCCACTCTTGTGCTTTCAATTAATGCAAGTTACTGGGGCTGATGTTCCTGGAAAGAGACACCTTGTTAAATTCAGTGAAGCTGCAGCTCCAACTCTTTATAAAACTGCAAATAGGTCTATTAGGTTGGATGGTGATAATCTGAAATATTTTGAGAGAAGTTAAGCTTCCTACTATGTCTGCAACTATTTACTCAGTTTAACGGAGGTTCCAGTGGATAAATATTAAAAGGTTCAAGCCATTTCTTATCTCCATGGCATCCAAGGACACATCCCAGTTCCAATGCTTTGCAACTAATAAAAAGAGCTTTGGGATTTGAGGTTTAAGCCCTAGATTTACAATGCATTGATGTTTGTTATATTCATTAGTGACAAAGCTGTGTAGCTTAATATACAATGATATAATATTTAATTTTATGAACATTGTTGACTTTTTGCTTCCAAAAATAAGATGATAGGTGAGTTCTTGCCCGAAAGCAAAGGGAAGCTGAGGGTTGTGTAGAGATAATTGTTCTTTTCTGAATTAGTAGATCTTCCAGCTGCTTTCAGTCCTCCTTATCTCTAATAATCCATCAGCATGAACCAAATCTATTTATCTGTCAAATTGCTAATCAAAAATAAATGCCAGAAAAGAGAAGAAAAAGGAACAGTGTGTATTCATCTCTCTGTTGAAAAACTCTCAGTTGAACCTACATGATTTCTGCCGTTGAAGAGACTAATATCAAATTCCAGGAAACCTTGACCTATATTCACCACTCAGCACCTTTTAAGATAGTAATTCGTAACTGGTGGTGCCCAATAAAAATTACCCACTAGACTTTTGAAGCTACATCTCCCTTAGTCCCAGCCCCTACATTGTGGCCCAGGCGTCTAATTGTTGTTACTTACCATGGTTCTTATATGTTCCACTATTCATCTGCTTATACTCAGGTTCTGTATACCGTAACTGAGCAACTTATTAACTGTACTGTCTTGTCATTACAGTATACTTAGTTTTGATTCTCTTCTGTGATAAGTTTCATCCAGACTTAACTCAGTAAGATGGGGCAAGATAAATGCTTGAAGTTAAATCTCATGGTCAGGGAAGTGTCATGGTAAATGTCCACAAACAGTTTAATTCATAGCCCAGCACTTAACAGAATCCATAAACAGGGAAACTTTTGAGCCGAAAGCATCAAGTGGAGATAGATTAGCACCAAGGACAGCACCAAGTTCTTTGACTTCAAAGAACTGCTTTGACTTCTATTCTAATCCATTCAAAATTACTGAATTGGGCTTGACTTGGGCTTCCCTGGTGGCTCAGAGGGTAAAGCGTCTGCCTGCAATGCAGGAGACCTGGGTTCGATCCCTGGGTCAGGAAGATTCCCTGGAGAAAGAAATGGCAACCCATTCCAGTACTCTTGCCTGGAAAATCCCATGGACAGAGAAGCCTGGTAGACTACAGTCCATGGGATCGCAAAGAGTTGAATACAACTGAGCAACTTCACTTTCACTTTCTGGTACAGTTCTACAGGCCTTGAATAGTTCTAAACTAGAAGTGTTTATCACATGTGGAGCTTTTTAAACCAGTTCACAAGTCCCATCTCAGTCCTTCTAATTCAGAAGCTCTGGGACAGAAAAAAGGACAAATTTATATTTTATAAAAATTTACAGACTCATCAGTTGTTCATAACTGATTAAAAAGCACTTACTCTGTGATTCATCAGAAGCGCATGGATAATTAAACTTAGAGTTTTCAGCCCTAGATCGGAATTTTCTGATTCAGAGGATCTGGGGTGAGACCTGAGAATATACATTTCTAAGTTCCCAGGTGATTCTGACAACAATGGTTTGTGAAAGATACTTTGAAAACCACTAACTTAAATTATAGGGGTAAGTTATTGGAGGCCCAGCTCCAATTGAATAATCTGTCTCATTTAGCAAGGAGACCTTTATTTTGGGTCCAAAGGTAAAATCATATAATCTAAGTAACTTTGTGATCCATCTGCAAGAACTATGGGATCTTTAGAGGCCTCAAACTCCTTATCTTGTGCTCGCTCAGCCTGATGATCCTGACAGCTTCCATGAATGTAATAGATATTCTGGTGTCAGGAATCCTGATCACCAAGGAGGTTTGTCATAGAGAGATTTTTCTTTACTTTTCATATATATATATATATATATATATATATATATATGGGTAGATATGACTTAGTCTTTATTGCATTTTTACTTCTTTTGTGTTCTCTTTACTAACCATTACTTTCAAAATGATTCAACTTTTATGGATTGAATTGCACCCTTCCAAAAAGATATGTTGAAGTCCTAACATCCATTAAGGCAGAATTGGATATATTTGAAAATAGGATCTTTACAGAAATAAGTTAGTGTGAAGTCATTATGTTGGGTGCTAATGCTTAGAATACAGGGCTATGTGGACACAGAGACAAGTGCACACAGAGAGAAGACAAGGTGAAAAGCACAGGGAGAAGACAGCCACGTGAGTGAAATGAGGTACAGTTGACTCTTGAGCAACACAGTTTTAAACTGGGTAGGTCTGCTTATATGTGGATTTCTTTCAATAAATACATGCAGTGCTCCACATTCAATGGCTGGCTGAATCTGCAGATGCAGAACCACAGATTCAGTTTTTATTTGTTTATTTATTTTCTGCTGGATTTTGGTATACCCATGACTCTTGGATACCAAGGGACAACTGTACATACAAGCTAAAGAATGTCAAGGATTGCCAGTGAGTGCCAGACAGAGGCACCAAGGAAAGATTCCCCTCTAGAGATATCAGAGAAAATATCCCTGGGGATATCTTGATTTCAGATTTCCAGCTTCCAGAGCCATGGGGCAATAAATTTTCATTGTTTTCACTCATCCAGTTTTTTATGCTTTGTTATGGCAGCCCTAGGAAACTAATATATCTATTAAAAGTTAAAAAAGTTAGAACTGCCTTATGATCCAGCAATCCCACTGCTGGGCATATACACTGAGAAAACCAGAATTGAAAGAGACACGTGTACCCCAATGTTCATAGCAGCACTGTTTACAATAGCCAGAACATGGAAGCAACCTAGATGTCCATCCACAGATGAATGGATAAGCAAGCTGTGGTACATATACACAATGGAGTATTACTCAGCCATTAAAAAGAACACATTTGAATCAGTTCTAAGGAGGTGGATGGAACTGGAGCCTATTACACAGAGTGAAGTAAGCCAGAAACAAAAACACAAATACAGTACACTAACGCATATATATGGAATTTAGAAAGATGGTAAAAATAACCCTATTTACGAGACAGCAAAAGAGACACTGATGTATAGAACAGACTTTTGGACTCTGGGACCGGGAGAGGGTGGGATGATTGGGGAGAATAGCATTGAAATATGTATAATATTATATCTGAAACGAGTCGTCAGTCCAGGTACGATGTCCGATAACAAATGCCTGGGGCTGGAACACTGGGATGACCTGGAGGGATGGTGTGGGGAGGGGAGAGGGAGGAGGGTTCAGGATGGGGAACACGTGTATACTGGCGGTGGATCCATCTTGATGTATTGTAAAAGCAATACAATATTGTAAAGTTAAGCAAAATTAAAAAAAAAATAAAAAAAGTTAAAACAATGTGAACATATGTAGTACTTTATAGTTCAAATGTATTCAGATTATCATAGTCAATTTAAGTAGCTAAGTGATGATATATTTATTTTACAGATGAGAAACCAAGATGGAGAAAAGTTGAATGAGTTGACGTGCATCATAAAAAATAGCTAAAATAGTTAGCAGGAACAAGATATAGAAAACTGTTCCTTACCCTTTATCTCCCTTTTACATTTGCAATTATTTCCCAATAAAAAGAAGAGAATGACTCACTTCCATGGGGCAAATGACTCCATAAAATGGAAATTTCAAATTTTTATTCAAGGTCATTAACAACAGAAATCAGAATTGAAAGTGGTGTGGGTTTGCAGCTGGACAAACATGGGTTCAAACTTCAGTTTTGCTGCTAATTATGTATGCAGCTATTATTGAAAGTCAAAACATTAATAATTATCACATAGGGATATTTAAAGATATAAATGAGACAGCATACATAAAACTCATAACAGGCCTTGCAGATGGTGGATATTTAATAGAGGTTAGTTTCCTCATTCTTCCTCTTGAGTTAGATCAGTTGAATAGCATGAAAATAAAAACTTGAATTTCTGAACACATGATTAGAAAAAGATAGTCGACCTTTATATTCAAACAGGTCAGCATTAATTATTTATTAAAGTTATTATTGATGCAATAAAAATTCAGGGGCACTTTAGTATTATATCTATAGAAGCTAGATGGAAAAGGGTTAAGCTAGAGAGACTTTTCATCTTTTGATTTAGAGACACTTAGCATTTGTTTGTTATTAGGCCCATAACATTTTTTTCCTGTGTCCAATCTGGAACACACAAAGGAGATAGGCTAGAGGTCAAGGTTTTGATAATATTGGTTATTCCTGGGTCCTTGTGCTGCAGAGAAATCATTGGGAGTGATAGTTTCACAGTGGTGCCCCCAGAGTACAGTGTTAAGAAAAACCTAAGGACAGGGAAATAGGCATCACCTATTTCCACATTCAGACCCTCATCTGTGAAGCCAGCCACAATGGAGACTGATGTTACAGGCCCAAAAAGCTTTTGTGCTTCATTTTCTAAACCTCTATCATTCAGCATAACAAAACTGTGACCTTTTAATATTTAAGAATACATTGTCTGCACAATCAGGCAATCCCATGGCAGAGGAACGAAACACCTGAGGCTGAATGTTGAGAAATTAATGAAGAATTAGACAGTAAGGATTTAAAAATAAAATTTGAAGGATTCAGGGTCCAGTCTCTGTTTAAGAAATGACACCGCTTAAGCACACTAGTAATTGAGTTAATCAGAAGGGAAGGATCAGCACTGGTAAATTGAATTTAAAAAATATGACGAAGGTGACTTCATACCCATGATGCAAGAGTACAAAGACGATGAGCACACCTCCTCCCATGGGCGCACCCAGATTACAACCATTTGCAAAGCAATTTACAGAGCAAAGAAATAGAGGAAAATAATAGAACAGGAAAGACTAGAGATCTCTTCAAGAAAGTTAGAGATACCAAGGGAATATTTCATGCAAAGATGGGCTCAATAAAGGACAGAAATTGTATGGGCCTAACAGAAGCAGAAGATATTTAAAAAGAGGTGGCAAGAATATACAGAAGAACTGTACAAAAGAGATCTTAATGATTCAGATTACCACGACAGTGTGAGCATTGACCTAGAGCCAGACATCCTGGAATGTGAAGTCAAGAGGGCCTTAGGAAGCATCACTGCGAACAAAGTTAATGGAGGTGATGAAATTCCAGTTGAGCTATTTCAAATCCTAAAAGATGATGCTGTGAAAGTGCTGCATTCAATACGCTAGCAAATATGGAAAACTCAGCAGTGGCCACAGGACTGGAAAAGGTCAATTTTCATTCCAATCCCAAAGCAAGGCAATGCCAAAGAATGCTCAAACTACTACACAATTGCACTCATCTCCACTCCAGTGTTATTGCTTGGAGAATCCCAGGGATGGGGGAGCCGGGTGGGATGCCGTCTATGGGGTCGCATAGAGTTGGACATGACTGAAGTGACTTAGAAGCAGCAGCACATGCTAGTGAAGTAATGCTCAAAATTCTCCAAGCCAGGCTTCAGTAATACAGGAACTGTGAACTTCCAGATGGTCAAGTTGGATTTAGAAAAGGCAGAGGAACCAGAGATGAAATTGCCAACATCTGCTGGATCATTGAAAAAGCAAGAGAGTTCCAGAAACATGTATTTCTGCTTTATTGACTATGCCAAAACCTTTGATTGTGTGGATCACCATAAACTGTGGAAAATTCTGAAACAGATGGGAATACCAGACCACCTGACCTACCTCTGGAGAAATCTACATGAAGGTGAGGAAGCAACAGTTAGAACTGGACATGGAACAACAGACTGGTTCCAAATCAGGAAAGGAGCATGTCAAGGGTGTATATTGTCACCCTGCTTATTTAACTTATATGCAGAGTACATCATGAGAAATGCTGGACTGGAAGAAGCACAAGCTGGAATCAAGATTGCCAGAAGAAATATCGGTAACCTCAGATAAGCAGATGACACCACCCTTACGGCAAAAAACAAAGAACTAACGAGCCTCTTGATGAAAGTGAAAGAGGAGGGTGAAAAAGTTGGTTTAAAACTCAACATTCAGAAAATGAAGATCATGGCATCTGGTCCCATCACTTCATGGAAAATAGATGGAGAAACAGTGGAAACAGTGGCTGACTTTATTTTTTTGGCCTCCAAAATTACTGCAGATGGTGACTGCAGTAATTACTGCATTACTGCAGCCATGAAATTAAAAGATGCTTACTCCTTGGAAGGAAAGTTATGACCAACCTAGACAGCATATTCAAAAGCAGAGACATTACTTTGCCAACAAAGGTTCATCTAGTCAAGCTATGGTTTTTCCAGTGGTCATATATGGATGTGAGAGTTGGACTGTGAAGAAAGCTGAGCACTGAAGAATGGATGCTTTCGAACTGTGGTGTTGGAGAAGACTCTTGAGAGTCCCTGGACTGCAAGGAGAGTCAACCAATCAATCCTAAAGGAGAGCAGTCCTGAATATTCATTGGAAGGACTGGTGCTGAAGCTGAAACTTCAATACTTTGGCCACCTGATGCAAAGAATTGACTCATTGGAAAAGACCCTGATGCTGGGAAAGAGTGAAGGCAGGAGGAGAAGGGGAAGACAGGATGAGATGGTTGGATGGCATCACCAACTCAATGACATAAGTTTGAGCAAGCTCCGGGAACTGCTGAAGGACAGGGAAGTATGCTCTGCTACAGACCATGGGGTCACAAAGAGTCAGACAGGACTGAGTGCCTGAGTGAACTGAACTGAATCTTTAATGACAGAAAACATATCAGTGATTTCAAGAAACCAGGGTGGAGAAAAGGGACTAACTGCAGAAAGGGCTGAGAAAATGTAGTTGAGTGGTTTCCATGCTTTGCACTAGCAGTTACACATTTGTATACATTTGTCAAATTTCATTGAACTGAATATTTTAACTTGGTGCATTTGATTGAATGTCAATTATATTTAAATAAAGTTTATTAAAGATAAAATTTTTAATGTTATGTTGCAGCCTGCATGCCAGAGTATTTTGGGGGAGAATCAGTTCAATTCAGTTCAGTTGCTCAGTTGTGTCTAACTCTTTGCGACCCCATGAATCACAGCAGGCCAGGCCTCCCTGTCCATCACAAACTCCTGGAGTTCACTCAGACTCATGTCCATTGGGTCAGTGATGCCATCCAGCCATCTCATCCTCTGTCATCCCCTTCTCCTCCTGCCCCCAATCCCTCCCAGCATCAGAGTCTTCTCCAATGAGTCAACTGTTCGCATCAGGTGGCTAAAGTACTGGAGTTTCAGCTTCAGCATCATTTCTTCCAAAGAAATCCCAGGGCTGACCTCCTTCAGAATGGACTGGTTGGATCTCCTTGCAGTCCAAGGGACTCTCAAGAGTCTTCTCCAACACCACAGTTCAAAAGCATCAATTCTTCGGTGCTCACTTTCTTCACAGTCCAACTCTCACATTAATACATGACCACAGGAAAAACCATAGCCTTGACTAGACAGATCTTTGTTGGCAAAGTAATGTCTCTGCTTTTCAATATGCTATCTAAGTTGTTCATAACTTTTCTTTCAAGGAGTAAGTGTCTTTTAATTTCATAGCTGCAGTCACCATTTGCAGTGATTTTGGAGCCCCCCAAAATAAAGTCTGACACTGTTTCCACTGTTTCCCCATCTATTTTCCATGAAGTGATGGGACCAGATGCCATGGTTTTCTGAATGTTGAGCTTTAAGCCAACTTTTTCACTCTGCTCTTTCACCTTCATCAAGAGGCTTTTGAGTTCCTCTTCACTTTCTGCCATAACGGTGGTATCATCTGCATATCTGAGGTTATTGATATTTCTCCCAGCAATCTTGATTCCAACTTGTGTTTCTTCCAGTCCAGCGTTTCTCATGATGTACTCTGCATATAAGTTAAATAAACAGGGTGACAATATACAGCCTTGACGTACTCCTTTTCCTATTTGGAACCAGTCTGTTGTTCCATGTCCAGTTCTAACTGTTGCTTCCTGACCTGCATACAAATTTCTCAAGAAGCAGGTCTGGTGGTCTGGTATTCCCATCTCTTTCAGAATTTTCCAGAGTTTATGGTGATCCACACAATCAAGGCTTTGGCATAGTCAATAAAGCAAAAATAGATATTTTTCTGGAACTCTCTTGCTTTTTCGATGATACACCAGATGTTGGCAATGTGGTCTGGGGGAGAATGGATACATGTATATGTATGGCTGAATCCCTTTGCTGTTCACCTGAAATTATCACAAGATTGTTTGCTAAGTGGCTACCCTCTAATACCAAATAGGGGCTTCCCTCTTAGCTCAGTTCGTAAAGAATCTGCTTGTAATGCAGGACACCCAGTTTTGATTTCTGGGTCAGGAAGTTCCCCTGGAGAAGGAAATGACAACCTACTCCATATTCTTGCCTGGAGAATCCCATGGACTGAGGCTCCTGGCAGGCTATCATCATTGGGGTTGCAAGAGTCGGACATAACTTAGGGACTAAACCACCAGTACAAAGTTAAAAAATAAATAGATAAAAATTAAAAAATAAAATGCTAAAACCAAAGGAAAATCTTCAAGTGGCTAATGTAATATCCCAGAACCAGGGAAAGCTTGATATCATATTATATTATAATACTATTTGCATTTCCCTCCTACACTGTTTTTTCATTTCAGTATTTCTTAACATTTTTATTTTCGAAAAGGATGAATTGGTAAGTGTGGTGATGTAGTCCTAATTCTAACATGAATTGCAATAACTAGAGGATCAGAAGTTTCATTTCATAAATACTTAAAGGGGGAAAAGCCTTTATTAAAATCAGCATGCATTTTATAACTTGATTAAGAAGTGTGGCTGATACAATCATCGAAGCATTCAAAGCTTTTTATCACAAACACACTGGTCATTCTTTCTGAAAATTCATGAAGGACAAAAGCAGTATCCATTTTTTAGAAAGAGTTACAAGCATAAAAGCCATTTACAGATTTTGGCTTTGAGTGCAATGATTCCAGCGTTCTCTGAGATCTAGATTCTCACTTTCCTGAGTTCTAAATCATTTCTGCTCTTTGTTGCTAAAATCAAGTAAAATTCTGTCAGGAAGTTCCAGATATATATATACACATATACATAGAATAGAATAAAATTTTTTTAAAGAGATGGATAAAAAATAATTTTAGAACACAACTCTAGTACTAATGAATAATAAACATGGGTGTTTAAGAGAATTACAGATTAGGTACATAACAATTTTTCTTATGTGATAAACATACCTGTGTTTTAATTTATGATGGATAAGCATATATCCAAAAAATTCAATGCATGATTATATTCCTATAATGCATATAAATATCTGGAAGTCTGTGTCCATATTGAAATGAAATAGGTCTTCTAATACCCTGAAATAAGAGTTGGCTAATCTCTCCCCAATCCCTTGAATAGAGGAATTAAGATACTATGCAAGTTTTTTTTTTAATTCAACAATTTTTAGTTGTTATAATTAACATATAATATCATATTAATTTTAGACATGCTACATTATGATTCAATATTTTTACACATTATTAAATGATCACCACAATAAGACCAGCTACCATCTGTCATGCTACAAAGTTTTTATATTATTGACTATATTCACATCCCTGTGACTTTTTATTTTATACCTGGAGTTTTGTCCCTTTTAATCTGCCTCACCTAGTTATTTGTCCTCTCACACCCCTCCATATTGGGAGCCATCTGTTCATTCTCTGTTTCTATGAATCTTTTCTGTTTTACTGTATTTATTTGTCCTGATTTTTAAATTCCAAGTATAAGTGAGACCATCCAGTATTTGTCTTTCTCTGTCTGACTTATTTCACTTAGCTTTTCACAATACTTTCTAGGTCCATTGATGTTAACACAGAAGAAAGAGCTCATTATTTTTATGACTGACTAATTTTCCATATTGTGTGTGTGTGCACCACATCTTCTTTATTCATTCTCCTAAGAATGGACACATAGGTTGCTTCCACATCTTGGCTATTGTGAATAATGCTGCAATGGATATAGTAGGGGCACATATGTCTTTTAACTAGTATTTTCATTTTCTTCAGTTGAATATGCAGGAGTGAAATTGCTGTAGTTCTAGTTTTGATTTTTTGAGGAACCTGCATACCATTTTCCTTGGTGACTGCACCAATTTACATTTGCACGAATAGCACCAATGGTTCCCTTTTATCCACATCTTCACAAACACTTGCATTTTGTCTTTTTGATAATAGCCATCCCGACAGATGTGAGGTGCTATCACACTGGTTTTGATTGTATTTCCCTGATAATTACGATGTTGAACATCTTTTCACATGCCTGTTGGCCATCCATGTCTTCTTTGCAAAAATGTCCATTTTGCTTTACTTGTGGAAGTAGTACACTAATTCAAGTTTATTAAGAAAACAGAGAAAGATTTCACAAAAAAAGTATTGATTTTGAATGAAGCAAAATTAGTGTTCATAAATTCATGAATTTATTCTCCTAACACCATTCCCAATCTATAAATAGAAGTTCTACACATTCTGAAGCCATTAGGTATATAAAATGCTAAAATATGGAATCTTTGGTTTCTTTGGAGAGTTTACTAGGTGACAAATATGACATAAGAAGCAAAGTTTTTTTTTTTTTTTAAATACAAGACTCACAGGTTCAACAGAAAGAAAGGTTTAGTAGAAAATGACTGAAATAGCCACGAGAATATGTAGCACTTTTAATAAAGAGTCAAAAACTATTGTAATAGCTGTAAATTGTTTGTTTTATGGGAAGCAGTATGGAATTAGTCAGCAATAAATCACAGTGGTTAAGAAGGCTCAATTCAAGTCATTTACATCCAAATCTTGCTTGTCCATTTAGTGCTTATGAACTTGGGTAGATTTTAACCCTGTGATTTTCAGGAGCTCCTTAGAATTTTGTATGGCTTAAAAATGAAGAAGTACATGTACAAGTGGTGGCCATAAAACTTGGCATAATAATACAGTTATTATTATTAGACTATTATCAATGAATGTATTATGGAGTTAATGTTTCATGGGGACAGAGTTTTGGTTTCAGTTCAGTTCAGTCGCTCAGTCCTGTCCGACTCTTTGCGACCCCATAAATCGCAGCATGCCAGGCCTCCCTGTCCATCACCAACTCCTGGAGGTCACTCAGACTCACGTCCATTAAGTCCGTGATGCCATTCAGCCATCTCATCCTCTGTCGTCCCCTTCTCCTCCTGCCCCCAATCCCTCCCAGCATCAGAGTCTTCTCCAATGAGTCAACTCTTCGCATGAGGTGGCCAAAGTACTGGAGTTTCAGCTTTAGAATCATTCCTTCCAAAGAAATCCCAGGGCTGATCTTCAGAATGGACTGGTTGGATCTCCTTGCAGTCCAAGGGACTCTCAAGAGTCTTCTCCAGCACCACAGTTCAAAAGCATCAATTCTTCTGTGCTCAGCATTCTTCACAGTCCAACTCTCACATCCATACATGACCACAGGAAAAACCATAGCCTTGACTAGACAGACCTTTGTTGGCAAAGTAATGTCTCTACTTTTGAATATGCTATCTAGGTTGGTCATAACTTTCCTTCCAAGGAGTAAGTGTCTTTTAATTTCATGGCTGCAGTCACCATTTGCAGTGATTTTGGAGCCCAGTAAAAGAAAGTCTGACACTGTTTCCACCGTTTCCCCATCTATTTCCCACAAAGTAATGGGACCAGATGCCGTGATCTTTGTTTTCTGAATGTTGAGCTTTAAGCCAACTTTTTCACTCTCCTCTTTCACTTTCATTAAGAAGCTTTTTAGTTCCTCTTCACTTTCTGCCATAAGAGTGGTGTCATCTGCATATCTGACATTATTGATATTTCTCCCGGCAATCTTGATTCCAGCTTGTGCTTCTTCCAGTCCAGCATTTCTCATGATGTACTCTGCATATGTTAAATAAGCAGGGTGACAATGTACAGCCTTGATGTACTCCTTTTCCTATTTGGAACCAGTCTTTTGACCCATGTCCAGTTCTAACTGTTGCTTCCTGACCTGCATACAGATTTCTCAAGAGGCAGGTCAAGTGGTCTGGTATTCCCATCTCTTTGAGAATTTTCCACAGTTTATTGTGATCCACACAGTCAAAGGCTTTGGCATAGTCAATAAAGCAGAAATAGATGTTTTTCTGGAACTCTCTTGCTTTTTCCATGATCCAGCGGATGTTGGCAATTTGATCTCTGGTTCCTCTGCCTTTTTTAAAACCAGCTTGAACGTCTGGAAGTTCACTGTTCACGTATTGCTGAAGCCTGGCTTGGAGAATTTTGAGCATTACTTTACTAAAGTGTGAAATGAGTGCAACTGTGCAGTAGTTTGAGCATTCTTTGGCATTGTCTTTCTTTGGGATTGGAATGAAAACTGACCTTTTCTGGTCCTGTGGCCACTGCTGAGTTTTTCAAATTTGCTGGCATATAGAGTGCAGCACTTTTACAGCATCATCTTTCAGCATTTGAAATAGCTCAACTGGAATTCTATCACCTCCACTAGCTTTGTGCATAGTGATGATGCTTCCTAAGGCCCTCTTGACTTCACATTCCAGGATGTCTGGCTCTAGGTCAGTGATCACACCATCGTAATTATCTGGGTCATGAAAGGTGAAAAAGTCGAGCTGAATGATGGTGAGAGTTACACAATAATGTACAGAATAAAGTACAATAATAATGTACTTAGTGTCAATGAAGTGCACACAGTTCAATATGGTTAAATCAGTATATTTTATGTTATGTAAATTTTATCACAATAAAGAATATTACAAAATAATAAAGACGTAATTTGTAAATTGATAGACATCGCCAAAGATACGGAAATGGAATTGCGATAATTCTTCTCACAATTCTTTTAGGAAAGATAATTGAAAAGGATTTCCTGCTTTCTCCTTAGCAAATGGTCTAAACTATAGTTTTATAAGCTATATGAAAACAACCTAATTGGCATAAAAATAATTTCATTTTCTTATTTTAAAAATGCAGAATGATTTCTACAGGTTACTCAGTCACCAGTAAGACGAGGACAGGATAATCTGTAAAGCAGGATATAAGAGAGCAGTCTTCCATATTAGGCATTGGCCGACCTGAAATCAGAGAGGCTAGACCAAATTACCACCTCCATGGCATATTTCTTTTTAATCGCATGGTCTTTAGCAAATATTTGTTTGTCTTGAGGGATAAAATCCTGCCAAATGGCTGCAAAGCTACAATTATAATGCATCTACAAGAGACAAAGGTGGCAGATTGGAGTGTGGAAATTGCTTAAGAAGTCTCCTGTCAATCTACTGTTAGGAATGCTCTGGCAGGAATGGTTCTTGACTGCTGCTTTGAGTATTAAAGTGCACTTCTCCCAGAAAGCCCAGCCGGCTACAGAAGAGCAAGTGTTGCCATGATCTTGGTCTTTACTCTTCAAAAGCTCCAGGAAAAGGCATGTGAAAAGTATCATCTACGGTAGATGGCTCTTTCTGATCTAATGCTGGACTTAGACAGTTTTAACTAGAGTGTTGCAGCAACTTCTCAGAAAATACAGATGTTGAGAAATTGTGGATTTCCTTTCTTTTTAAATCCACTATTGTCGTCTCTAGAAGAGTAGGCCATGTTAGGATCCAGTGTTGTCTTTTCTAGGTTGTCATAAGTAAAAATGAGGGAGGTAGTAGATGATCATCAAGGTGAAGATGTGAGATGGGTTTGCTATTCACATCCTCCTATTTGGTCTCTGGAGACATTATTATTAAAGCTATACAGAGAATTCAGATATTTCTTTAGCTCTGCATTATTTTGATGAGTAAAGAGGCACAGGTATACTAGACCTTGATTCAACAGAAATGTGTATTTTTTTAGACAAGTAATTTCTGACTGTGTGTCAGGAAAGCAACAGTTTACTAAAGAGCTACTTTATCTAAATTAAATATCATGGCAGACCAATAATTAATTGATCATTCAAATTGCATTCTGCCAGTACAATAGCTGTGAAATTTATCCTCCTACATGTCTGCTAGCAATTAAGGATTAACAAGAGGCTAAGAAAGAAGATAAATTTAATGTGGACTCATTGGTCATTTTTCTTCAAGTACAGTTTATTTGTTCCACTTGGCATTTTAGGCCCCTAACTCCTGAACTATTCATTTCTAAGAGATCTCAAATGTATTCCCAATGCTACAGAGTAAAAGTTCTTGGCAATTCACATAGTGATATTTTGTTAGCAGGACATTTCAAAGAAATGTTTAGGTTTAGAAACCTAAAAACAAACACAATATATAGAGGAGCATAATAATGAGATGTTAATGAGAAGTCTGGGACAATAACACCCTAGAACGTGACAAGTAGGATAATGAAGAAATAAATTTGTTAGCCAAGTTTCACTGCTAACGAAGTCCCAAGTCCTACCTGTGTGTGAGATAGCCTTGCATGCTTTTCAAGTGGATACTGTCAGTTCAGTTCAGTGGATACTGGGAGGGGTTTATCTTTGGTGCAGGTGGGTGCAAGGAAGACAGGATAAGAAGGTCAAGAGTAGAGGGTAGAGATGGACCTAAAGGGAAAAATTTATGCATCAATTGCTTAGGGAGAAAAAAATACAGTGAGAGACAACTTAGGTGGAAACATGAGAATTCCATAGAGAAATGTCATCTTTTAAAGGGGTCAAATTGTATATCCACATTCATAGCAGCATAATTTGCAGAAACCAAAAGGTGGAAACAACCCAAATATCCACCAATGAATGGACAAATAAGCAACATGCTGTATGCACATACAACTGAATATTATTCAGTCTTAAAAAGGAATGAAATTCTGACACATGCCACCAACTTAGGTGAACCTTGAAACTATCATGCTGTGGGAAATAAGATGTACAAAACGGTCAGATCTTACACTAATTCACTTCCAGGAGATACTTTGAAAAATCAAATTTATAAAGACAGAAAGAATAGTTGTTACCAGATGCATGGAGAGTTTGTATTTCACTAGTACAGATTTCAGCTGGGATGAAGAAAAAATTCTGGTGGTGATGGTTGTAAAACAATAAGAATTCTTTTTAATACCATAAACTATAAACTTAAAATTGTTAAAATGCTAAATTATGTATGTCAGTGTGTGCTTAAGTAACTCCAGTCATGTCCAACTCTTTGCGACCCTATGGATTATAGTCTGCCAGCCCCTTCTGTTCATGGGATTCTCTAAGCAAGAATTCTGGAGTGGGTTACCATGCCCTCCTCCAGGGATCTTCCTGACCCAGGAATTGAACCCATGACTCTACATCTATATTGGCAGGCCAGTTCTTTACCACTAATGCCACCTTAAAAGAGGAAAAGAAAAAAATTTTTTTAACTGCTCTTTCAAATTGATTATAAAAGTTTAACAAAAATGTAATCCTTCATGAGTCATTCCCAGTTTGCACAGAAAATAATTTTATGAAGATGCTTGATCAACCACATTTGGTTATATCTTGGATGAGATAAATGAAAACTTTAAGGAAAAGTTTTTGAAAATAAAACAAAAGGGCTAAATTTCTTTTGAATTCCTTAAGACAGCTATGTGTACTGAGGGAAATAGCAGATAGGATTAGCAGAACTCCTGATCCTTTTCAGGAGTTATTCAAATACTAATTTGGGGACTGTGTATAGGTGGATAAGAGGATTGTAAGAAGAGGGCGTTAGAGGATGAGATGGCTGGATGGCACCACTGATGCAATGGGCTTGAACTTGGGCAGACTTTAGGAGATGGTGAAGGACAGGGAGGCCTGGAATTCTGTAGTCCATGGGATTGCAGAGTCAGACAGAACTGGGTGACGGCAACAATAGGAGGAGAAACTATCAGACACAAACAGTCCTTCTGTAATCTTTGCTAATGTTACTTTTAATTTGTACCCTAATCATTTTTCTCATTAATTATAAAGCCTTTGAGAATAGTTCAGTTCAGTCACTCAGTCATGTCCAGCTGTTTGTGACCCCATGGACTGCAGCACGCCAGGCTTCCTTGTCCATCACCAACTCCGGAAGCTTGCTCAAACTCATGTCCATCGAGTCCCTGATGCCATCCAACCATCTCATCTCTGTCATCCCCTTCTCCTCCTGCTTTCAATCTTTCCCAGCATCATCAGGTGGCCAAAGTATTGGACCTTCATCTTCAGCATCAGTCCATCCAATGAATAGTCAGGGCTGATTTCCTTTAGGATGGACTAGTTGGATCTCCTTGCAGTCCAAGGGACTCTCAAGAGTCTTCTCCAACACCAGTTTAAAAGCATCAGTTCTTCGGTGCTCAACTTTCTTAATAGTCCAACTCTTACATCCATATATGACTACTGGAAAAACCATAGCTTTGACTAGATGGACCTTGGTTGTCAAAGTAATGTCTCTGCTTTTTAATAGGTTGTCTAGGTTGGTCATAGCTTTCCTTCAAAGAAGCAAACATCTTTTAATTTCATGGCTGCAGTCACCATCTGCAGTGATTTTGAAAATAAGGCCCAGTAGATAACTCCAAAACAAGCTTTAAAATGTGTATATTTTACCTCCTTACAACACTAGTTTTATAAACTATGGCCAAGTCACTGAAAATCACCGAATTTGAGTTCCCCATTTTTGAAATGAAGTTCTTTGAAGACAAAAGTATATGGCAGAGACATACTTTTTAATTAAAAATAACTGAATAAAAACACAAAGAAACTCAACACACTTTAAATAAGATGAACTCAAAGAGACCCACAATGAGACACATTATAATAAAAAATTTAAAAGCCAAAGATAGAGACTACTAATTAGTAGCTCCCTTTCTTCTTTCTCTCCTCTGTCTCTAACTACAATAAATTCTTTCATAAAGCACTCCTCTAAATTCCATCTTGTTATGTTCTGGAATATAAAATTAAGTATCAGTTTTCTGTTCTTGCTAGAACTAAATGATTTCTACCATTGAGAGTTTCTTCACATCATTAACTCTGAGTTTCAGCTCTCTCCCAAGAGAAACTGTTGCGTATACTTGTTAATTCTCTTTCCCTATGCAATTATTTAATATATACTTTGGCAGATGGAACTCCAAAGTTTTTAGAGATACAGGGCTTCCCAGCTGGCTCATTGGTAAAGAATCCACCTGCTGATGGAGGAGATGCTGGAGATGTGGGTTTGATCCTTGGGTCAGGAAGATCCCTTGGAGTAGGAAATGGCAACCTGCTTCAAGATTTTTGCCTGTAAGATCCCATGGACAGAGGAGTCTTGTAGACCAACAGTCCATGGGGTTGTAAAGAGTTGGACATGACTTAGCGACTGAGCAGGCACGCATTAATTTACACTAATACATAAATTGGGATATTCACACATGATAAGAACCTGACAAGAAAAAGTTTAATTTTCCCTTGAGAGTATTGTCCATATTAGTGTTTCATGGTGGATTTAGGAATATTGCAGAGGTGGAACAATGCAATTGCAAATGGAATTCTAAAGTCAAGACAAAAGAAAATATTAAAGCTATTTAAGGTTAAGAGGTAAAGGGATGCAAACAACTTTCACTGGTTTCTTCCATAGTAGACAAAGTCTTTTTCAATGTCCAAGAAGGAATTTAAATCAAAGAAAGACATTTATTGGGTTACAGTAGAATATTTGCATAAAAACTGCATCAAGATGATAGAACAAGACTAGCATGATATACTAAAGCATTCCCTCTAGTCAAGAAAAAGTAATTAACTTAGTGAAAGAGAATCAAAGTTTTAGTTACTTACTTTTTTTTTTATTTTAAGGTATGGCCATTGTAAATTTGTGAAGTTGTATAGTATCTAAATTTTTCAAGACGTATGTCTGAAAAGGAAGACTAAAAAGCAAATATATTGTGTTCATGCAAACTTTTTGAACATATTGTTTGAAACCATCCAGAATCAAGAGGCCGTACTACATGAGCTGGATAAAGATTCAACTAGCTATTGATTAATGCTGTCCTACTTAATGCTCAGATGGCAAAATAAAACACATACACACACACACACATAAGTTGATCAATTCAATAAGATACGATAGGAAGCCTTAACTTAAGGCACAACCTATCTAATCTTTAAAACATTAAGAAAAGATAATTCAATTAATAATCCATAAAGAAATATTCAGTTATCATTCAAATGCTTGCCTACAACATAATGTTAACATTAAGGCAATTACATTTTCACATCCCTGCAGTACTGTGGAGGAATAGACATATTCTATGATCTGTGAATAAAAATGTTAGAAAACAGATAAAATAATAAAGCAAGCCATATGAAAGACCTCCTTGAAAAAGAAAATAGCAGAAATAAAATAATATATTCTAATAAAATAGTATAAAATATAGATTTTAAAATGAACTTAAAGTTATTACTATTTTACACATCTTCCTTACATCAAGCTATAGCTCAGTGTTATTATCCAACTCTATAATCTTGATAAACAAATGAAATAGCTAAAACTTATATTCTACATCTTTTGAAGCAACATGATTAAGCAACTAAGTACAGAATATGTAATAACTCATATGATGAAAAGTTTAGAAATGCTCCTTTGGTAAAACTTTTAGAAGCATTTGCTTTTAAAACTGACTCAATCTAATCATCAAAATAGTATGCAGCTCTACACTGAATGATCTCTGTTTAATTTTTAACAAGAAATGTTAATATCTTGTGTACTATATATATATATATATATATATTTTACTGTAGGATAATTGCTTTACAATACTGTGTTGGCCTCTGCCACATATCAGCATGAATCAGCCACGAGTATACACGTGTCCCCTCCCTCCTGAAACCCTTCTCATCTCCCACACTTTCCCACCCCTCTAGGTTGTCACAGAGCATCAGGTTGAGTTCCCTGTGTCACACAGCAAATTCCCACTTGTGTCCATCTTACATGTGGTAATATATGTTTCCATGTTATTCCTTCCATTTATCCCAGCCTCTCCTTCCCTCACTGTGTCCACAAGTCTGTTCTGTATGTCTCTCTCCACTGTTGTCCTGCAAATTGGCTCATCTGTACCATCTTTCTAGATTCCATGTGCATTGGGCATATACCGTATCAAGAAAGCCATAATTGAATGCGACCCATGTACCCAGATATTCATTGCAACACTTTTTACAATATCTAGGGCATGGAAGCAACCTAGATGTCCATCTACAGATAAATGGATTCAGAAATTGCGGTGCCTACATACAATGGAATATTACTCTTGTATACTATTTGATAGTATAAGACAACAAAACACAAGGCCAAAATAGCCACATGAAAAAAGGCATCAGTGAGCTATGTTTGAATCTAAATGTTAGTATCTAGTCAATTAAAAATATATATACTGTATCTACAGTCATCATGGAGATAGCACTTGTGTGTATGTGTCAGTCACTCAGTCGTGTCCCACTCTGCGACCCCATGGACTGTAGCCCCCCAGGCTCCTCTGTCCAGGGGATTCTCCAGGCAAGAGGACTGGAGTGGGTTGCCATTTCCTTCTCCAGATGATAACACTAATCTATAACTTTTTAATATTTTTTAATATCTATCTTGACATGTTTCTCAAGAAATAATTTTTAAGTGTATGTATTTCTGAACTCCGGCTTGATCTAATACCATGCTTCTAATACCATGCTAATATCCACTGATGTCTCATCACCATTCTTCATGATAAGCTGTTCTCTTTTTATAGTAATATTTGACATGTTCCTTTTTATTTTTTAATGGATTTTTGTTGACTTGAGGTAAATCAAATCAACTTTTTTCATAATTGGGAGCACTATTCTTCCCCAAAATATCCTCCTAATATTCCTTTCTATGTGAAACGGATTTCACTCTCCTCTTTCTTTTGATATTTTCCTCTAGTCTCTCTTGGGTGAAGGATCTGACTTCCTTGTGGGTTTGGGAGATGAATTGCATATGCGTGCCTTAGCCCTTCCTGCCCATTTATTATTCAGGCAATACCTGCCTACAGGGAACAGATTTTCTCCTGGACTTCTCTCTGCTGTAAGAAATATAAGATAGGCCCCATTTGGAGAAGTCCATGAGTCCTCAAAGCTATCTGAGCCTGAGACTGTATCTGATCCTTATACTATCATAACTATTGCTGCTGCAAACCTAAATCATATTCTCTAACATAAGCTTTATGAATAATAAGTTTATTGGACTTCTCTATGACATTTGCTATACCTTGTCTATCCTTTGCTGTTTATGAAAGAAAGAAAATTTTTTTTCCTGGTAAATAACTGATATACATATATTTATATATATATAAGCAATTTTTTAATTTTTTAAAATGGATTTTCTTCTGAAATGCTTTATCTTGTGTCTCAACTAATTCACAAACCTGGTAGGAAAGGAGTGCATTATAATTCAGTTGCCCTTCCCCAAATTCCAACATTATCCAGCTCTCCTGAACTATTTTTTGTTTGTTTCAGGGCTGCTTTAGCAGGAGTGAGGGGCTCTAGGAGGTACTTTTTTCCACCAACTAGATCAAGGAAGTTTAAAACTGTGTCATAAATGGAAGAAGAATAGGAATTGACTTTTAAAATCAAATTCATTAGAATCATAGAATCTGACTTTAGAACTCCAGTGCATTTTCTAGATGAACCAAGACACAAATAATTATGAACAATAACAGTGCACTGTCCTCTTGCAGTCAGTTAATTTATTATTTAGCTACATGAATTCCAAACATATTTGGTAAAGCCCATTTTTTACTAAGATTACTTTTATCCTTTAAAAAATCTGTCAAATATTTTAACAATTAAATATCTACAATTGTCAATGTTTCATTAAAACCCATCAGTGAAATTACTGTTTTTTAACAAGGAAACTAATTTCAGTCTCCAAAGCTAAAAGATCAGCTTCTCTTTGATTCCATGAACCCAGGAACTTGAAAGTCCAAAGGCACAGAGGGAGACTACCCACCATTCTGTGCATATTTATGGACTTGTTCTTGTGGTAAGTACTCTCCTGACAACTAGTGCTAAATCTAATCAATCATCCCTTAAAGACATCATAGTGTAGATTCACCTCACTCCTTCATTAGCATTCATTAGCAATTAATCAACACAGCAGGAGTCTCTAGAAAGTTCAACAATCCATAAGGTGCATTTACATTAAAGATGAGCAAACACGAGGAGAGGTAAAAAGGAGACAGGAGATGAGCAGTGTCAGATCTGTGGGAGAAAACTAGCTTGATGTGATCTTCAAAAAGCAAAAATCAACAGAATTTGATTATTCAGCTAAGACTTAAACTCTTGATTAACAAGCAGTAGCCTGCATAACTCTATCACAGTTGTCACAGACAGATTTATGCTCCCATCAGCCTGCTGAGTACATTTGTTCCACTTCAAGAAAGCCTATGTATTGTCATTATGTCTTCAAAAGGAACGAAAAGACGTTGTATCCAATTTTTTGCAATTGTGGGCAATAGCTTAATTCAGCCCTTAACTGTGTTCTCGCAGAGAGTTGAGGGTTATAATGGAAGCCTATTTTCCTACAGGATGAAAAGGAGCCCTGCTGTGGAGTATAATACCCTGAACCTATGGTTGAGAGCTGTATTGTGCCCACTGAAGTGTCTCTCCTCAAAATGAGAGAAATAGGGAAGGTGTGCCCTTTGCTGGTCAGTATCAGTGAGGATCAGGAATCACGAAGTCTTCCCCTGTCTGCCCACATTGAATTCTTCTGAGCTCCCAGCCAACCTAACTTAGTTTTTCCATCAAGTAAAGACAATCTCAGAAATTATTTCTTGAGGGTGAAAAAATTAATAATGCAAAAAGGACATTTTTCATGCACACTATTTTAATGCATTGATTTAATTATTCTAATTCACCATCTGATTTAAAAGTAATACAGAATCACTCTACTCACATAAGAAATGTGATGTCTAAGTTTCAAAATAATATTAACTCACAGAAATATGTCCACAGGTGTTGTAACGGTAGCAACTACTGAAGCCACCCAAGTTAATGTAAATAATACCTACTTGAAATATAAATGCTAAATAAGTGATCTATTTTAGCATATGATACATTAATTTAGATGTATGTGTTCTTGACTGTGACAATTATTTGCTTGATCCACACATGTTGATGTCTTTGACTCTGGCCATGACCTGAAACCATTCATCCCCAAACAAATGCCTCAGACTTTACTATAATCCAAACACTTTGCATCAGTAAACTCACCTCAGCAATCATGACCATCAAATTGCTACCAACAAAATTGCTTTATTTTGGGAGAAATAAACAGCCTTCAAAGATTTTAGTCTCAAACTGCAGTGGAAAGACCTAGACTTTTTTTTTTTTTCTTTCTTTCTTTTCCCTCCAGAGAAAATTTTACAAATGTCACAATTTGTTGAATTGGTCTAGTCTGGTTCTCCATGGTTATAACTCAAAATAAGAGTGAAGTAACTGACTGCCCAGCATGGTTCATCATTTCAGTTTCAGAATAGACTTCTGAATGCTTCTGAACCACTGCTACCTGTCTTCTTGTTGAGTTGTTCTGGATGTTTCCTAAAAGCAGACTATACTCTGGATTTATTTGGAAGAAAAATAGTCTTTTAAAAATTTGTCTCAGTAATTTATTTTTAATTTGTTAAACACCTTTTTTCAAGGTTTAAGCTCATTTCTAGTGTGCCTTTCAGAAGTTGGTAGAGTGATGCTGAGAAAATTTTGTTTCTTATCTTGCTTCTTCATTTTATCCCATCAATTCACTAACCTGAAAGAAAACAATACAATCTGGATAGAAAATAGAATTAGCTGATAAAAGCATTAAATTAGAGAAATGTTAATATCACTCATGCCCTTGAAGACTCTACAGTCCTCTACTTATGTCCAGCAGAGGTTCATATCCTCATCACCAGAGCCTCTGACTGCAGTCATTGGCAGTGACTGACAGGTTCACATCAAGAGGCATCAAACCTTCATACATTTTTAAATACCCCAAATGATCCTAATGGAGAATTTAAAACAATTTAGGGATTCGATATTAGGGAAATGCATTCAAATGAACGATCGGACAAACATGTTAGCCAATACTCAAAGTATTAATGGACCTAAAACTAAATCTGTCCAGTGGAAGATAATTCATAAGGCTTTCCGGACACAAGTGATGGTTTTTAGAGTGGGGGTGGGGAAGATGCAGTCAGGAAATGGGAATAGAAGGTGAACAAGATGAGGAAAGAGGACAGAGGTCAGCACCACTGAGAGAGATGCAGACAGAGAAGTGACTCGTTTTGTGTCTTCTGTTTTCAGAAAAATTGAACCATACGTTATACCATTTTTCAGCTACTCAGTTAGCTAAATTACCATTCTCAGTCTCATAAAGACACGAGTTTAAAAATTAACAAATAGGGAGGGAGAGATAAGTTGGAAGATTGGGACTGATGCACACTCACACTACTATATATAAAATCAGATCAGATCAGATCAGATCAGTCGCTCAGTTGTGTCCGACTCTTTGCGACCCCATGAGCTGCAGCATGCCAGGCCTCCCTGTCCATCACCAACTCCCAGAGCTCACTCAGACTCACATCCATTGAGTCCGTGATGCCATCCAGCCATCTCATCCTCTGTCATCCCCTTCTCCTCCTGCCCCTAATCCCTCCCAGCATCAGAGTCTTCTCCAATGAGTCAACTCTTCGCATGAGGTGGCCAAAGTACTGGAGTTTCAGCTTTAGCATCATTCCTTCCAAAGAAATCCCACGGCTGATCTCCTTCAGAACGGACTGGTTGGATCTCCTTGCAGTCCAGGGGACTCTCAAGAGTCTTCTCCAACACCACCTTCAAAAGCATCAATTCTTCGGTGCTCAGCCTTCTTCACAGTCCAGCTCTCACATCCATACACGACCACAGGAAAGACCATAAAATAGTTGGGGACAATTGACTGACTGAACATGCACACACAGCACATTCCACAGCACAGAATGGAGATGCTGCTCATTCTTCATTTTAGTAAAACAGGACAAAGAAAGCCAAGCTTTCTATAGCAGTGTGATTTTAGGCACATTGGTTAATATCTCTGTTTTGGTTTTCTCATATATAAAAAAAGATAAATAATAGTACCAACCTCAGCATTTTTATGAGGGTTATGTGATTCAATATTTATAAAGGGCCTAAAAGGAGGCCTAATATATAAGCTGTTATTATAGTTGTTATTAAAGTCTTAAGTTTTGGAATTTCTCAAGTGCAATGTAATAAATGCACCTTCTGGAAGAAGTGATTCATTCATATTGGAAAGTCTCGATTTCCTAGTTCAAATCTTGGCTCATTAAATGCTAGATATTAGTTCATTATTCATTAAATGTTAGAGATATTAGTCCATTATTGTTATAACTACTAAAAATGCATTAGGCAAAGAGCCCAGGGACAAGATTTAGGAAAAAAATTCAGAAAAGCCGTCACAAAATCTTATTTAGCTGAAGTGCATGTGAGAGTAGTCCCAGTTGTTTATTTGATAAAGTAAATAAAATATCCTTATATCCATGGTCTGCAATGTTTTCATGTATATGGATGAGTTTATTAAAGCAATGGACCATGTGAAATACCCACCTTAGCTTTCTGGGTTGTCTATTAGATTCTCAAGAGGACTTTGGAAAATACCAAAGCATTTAATGAGCTTATGATATAGCATGTTACAAGTAATATATGATTGTTTAATAATTAAACAAATAGACTTTTCTGTATTACAAATGTAAAGTTATAGGAGTTCACCAGTAAGCTAACTGAAATTCTCTGAGCAATAAATTGTGACTTAAGAGTGAGAAATCTTTCTCATTTCAGTTCAGTTCATTTGCTCAGTCTTGTCCGACTCTTTGTGACCTCATAGACTTCAGCACACAAGGCTTCCATGTTCATCACCAACTTCTGGAACCTAATCAAACTCATGCACATCATGTCAGTGATGCCATCCAACCATCTCATCCTCTGTTGTCCCCTTCTCCTCCTGCCTTCAAACTTTCCCAGCATCAGGATCTTTTCCAATGAGTCAGCTCTTGGCACCAGGTGGCCAAAGTATTGGAGTTTTAGCTTCAGCATCAGTCCTTCCAATGAATATTCAGCACTGATTTCCTTTAGGATGGACTGGTTGGATCTCCTTATAGTCCAAGGGACTCTCAAGAGTCTTCTCCAACATCACAGTTCAAATTCAAAAGCATCAATTCTTCAGTGATCAGCTTTCTATATAGCTCAACTCTCACATCCATACATGACTACTGGAAAAACCATAGCTTTGACTAAACAAAACTTTGTTGGTAAATAATGTCTCTGCTTTTTAATATGCTGTCTAGGTTGGTCATAGTTTTTCTTCCAAGGAACAAGCATCTTTTAATTTCATGGCTGCAGTCACCATCTGCAGTGATTTTGGAGCCCAAGAAAATAAAGCCTATCACTGTTTCCATTGTTTCCCCATCTAATTGCTGTGAAGTGATGGTCCCAGATGCCAGGATCTTAGTATTCTGAATGTTGAGTTTTAAGCCAACTTTTTCACTCTCCTCTTTCACTTTCATCAAGAGGCCCTTTAGTTCATCTTTGCTTTCTGCCATGAAAGTGGTGTCATCTCTGTATCTGAGGTTATTGATATTTCTCCCAACAATCTTGGTTCCAGCTTGTGCCTTATCCAGCCAGCATTTCACATGATGTACTCTGCATATAAGTTAAATAAGCAAAGTGACAATAAACAGCCTTGACATACTCCTTCTCCTATTTGGACCAGTCTATTGTTCCATGTCTAGTCTAACTGGTGCTTCTTGATCTACATACAGATTTCTTATTAGGCAGGTCAAGTGGTCTGGTATTCCCATATCTTTAAATTTTTTCTATAGTTTTTTGTGATCCACACAGTCAAAGGCTTTGGAGTAGGCCATGAAGCAGAAGTAGATGTTTTTCTGAAACTCTCTTGCTTTTTCTATGATCCAGTGGATGTTGGCAATTTGATCTCTGGTTTCTCTGCCTTTTCAAAATCTAACTTGAACATCTGGAAGTACATGGTTCATGTATTATTGAAGCTTGGCTTGTATAATTTTGAACATTACTTTGCCAACATGTGAGATCAACAAGGAGATCCACCCAGTCCATCCTAAAGGAAATCAGTCCTGAGTATTCATTGGAAGGTTTGATGCTAAAGCTGAAACTCCAATACTTTGGCCACCTGATGCCAAGAACTGACTCATTTTAAAAGACCCTGATGCTGGGAAAGCTGAAGGCAGGAGGAGAAGGAGTTGACAGAGGATGAGATGGTTGGGTGGCATCACTGACTCAATGAACATGAGTTTGAGTAAACTCCAGGAGTTAGTGATGGAGGCAGGCCTGATGTGCTGCAGGACATGGGGCAGCAAAGAGTCGGACACGACTGTGTGACTAAACTGAACTGAGATGAGTGCAATTGTGCAGTAGTTTGAGCATTCTTTGGCATTGCCTTTCTTTGAGATTGGAATGAAAACTGAACTTTTCCAGTCCTGTGGCCACTGCTGAGTTTTCCAGATTTTCTGGCATATTGAGTGCAGCACTTTCACAGCATCATCTTTTAGGATTTGAAATAGCTCAGCTGGAATTCCATCACCTCCACTAGCTTGGTTTGTAGTGATGCTTCCTAAGGCCCACTTGACTTCACATTCCAGGATGTGTTGTTCTAGGTGAGTGACCACACCATCATGGTTAGGATCTTTTTTGTATAGTTCTTCTGTGTATTCTTGCCACCTCTCTTTAATATCTTCTGCTTCTCTTAGGTCCATACCTTCCTTTGTTATGACCATCTTTGCACAAAATGTTCCCTTTGTATTTCTAATTTTCTTGAAAAGATCTCTAGTGTTTCCTATTCTATTGCTTTCATCTATTTCTTTGCATTGATTGCTGATCAAATCAGATCAGTGGCTCAGTTGTGTCCAGCTCTTTGCGACCCTATGAATTGCAGCACACCAGGCCTCCCTGTCCATCACCAACTCCCGGAGTTCACTCAGACTCACGTCCATCAAGTCAGTGATGCCATCCAGCCATCTCATCCCCTGTCGTCCCCATCTCCTCTTGCCCTCAATCCCTCCCAGCATCAGAGTCTTTTCCAATGAGTCAACTCTTCGCATGAGGTGGCCAAAGTACTGGAGTTTCAGCTTTAGCATCATTCCCTCCAAAGAAATCCCAGGGCTGATCTCCTTCAGAATGGACTGGTTGGATCTCCTTGCAGTCCAAGGGACTCTCAAGAGTCTTCTCCAACACCACCATTCAAAAGCATCAATTCTTCTGTGCTCAGCCTTCTTCACAGTCCAACTCTCACATCCATACATGACCACAGGAAAAACCATAGCCTTCACTAGATGAAACCTTTGTGGGCAAAGTAATGTCTCTGTTTTTGAATTATGCTATCTAGGTTGGTCATAACTTTCCTTCCAAGGAGTAAACGTCTTTTAATTTCATGGCTGCAGTCTCCATCTGCACTGATTTGGGAGCCCAGAAAAATAAAGTCTGACACTGTTTCCACTGTTTCCCCATCTATTTCCCATGAAGTGATGGGACCAGATGCCATGATCTTCATTTTCTGAATGTTGAGCTTTAAGCCAACCTTTTCACTCTCCACCTTCACCTTCATCAAGAGGCTCTTTAGTTCCTCTTCACTTTCTGCCATAAGGGTGGTGTCATCTGCATATATGAGGTTATTGATATTTCTCCCGGCAATCTTGATTCCAGCTTATGCTTCATCCAGCCCAGCGTTTCTCATGATGTACTCTGCATATAAGTTAAATAAGCAGGGTGACAATATACAGCCTTGACGTACTCCTTTTCCTATTTGGAACCAGTCTGTTGTTCCATGTCCAGTTCTAACTGTTGCTTCCTGACCTGCATACAAATTTCTCAAGAGGCTGATCAGATGGTCTGATGTTCCCATCTCAGAATTTTCCACAGTTTATTGTGATCCACACAGTCAAAAGTTTGGTATAGTCAATAAAGCAGAAATAGATGTTTTTTTGGAACTCTCGTGCTTTTTCCATGATCCAGCAGATGTCGGCAATTTGATCTTTGGTTCTTCTGCCTTTTCTAAAACCAGCTTGAACATCAGGAAGTTCATGGTTCACATATTGCTGAAGCCTGGCTTGGAGAATTTTGAGCATTACTTGACTAGTGTGTGAGATGAGTGCAATTGTGCGGTAGTTTGAGCATTCTTTGGCATTGCCTTTCTTTGGGATTGGAATGAAAATGGACCTTTTCCAGTTCTGTGGCCACTGCTGAGTTTACCGAATTTGCTGGCATATTGAGTGCAGCACTTTCACAGCATCATCTTTCAGGATTTGGAATAGCTCAACTGGAATTCTATCACCTCCACTAGCTTTGTTCGTAGTGATGCTTTCTAAGGCCCACTTGACTTCACATTCCAGGATGTCTGGCTCTAGGTCAGTGATCACACCATTGTGATTATCTGGGTTGTGAAGCTCTTTGATCGCTGAGGAAGTCTTTAACTTTCCTTGCTATTCTTTCCAACTCTGAGAAATCTTTCTACCAGTGTCCTTTCATGGAGCAAGTGTTGTTTTTTCTTAACTCTTGGCAAAATCTCATAACTGATACTGAGAAATGGGGGAGAAGAGATTGTGTTTCAAAAATGAGAACTGTAAAAGCACAAACAAATTCAGCTTTTAGGATAGGCAGCTATATGGATATCAATTCAAATGTAGGCCATAAAAGAAGACAAAAAAGGCACATCACATTAAAAATGCCTCAAACCTAGTGGGAAATCCAACTGGGTCAAGAATATAGAGGGCTAGACTGATACAAAAAACAATGGATTTCTACAAACAAGAAGTAGTAGTACAGGAAGGCATATAGATGGCCAGTGTCAGACATCAAAGAATGAAATGAAATCTAGAGACAGGGTGCAGCCACTGAAAGCAAGAGATACTGGACACTCTTCAGATTATATTCCAAATAAAGGAGAGACAATAGGGAAGAACCAAGTCATTGAAGAACTAGAAAATGAAGTCAGAACCTGTTGCCAGAGAGCTGGAGCATAGAATAGGAGGATTTAATGCATAAGACAGTCACAAAGGAATTGGAAGGTAAAGCAAGGGTTTAAATGCCATAGAACTGGGTATCAACTTCATATTAGGAGCAGCAGTCAATCCTGCTCATTCTTGAATCACTGGAATACTATCCAGAGCTCCTCTTGTCTCTATTCCAGACCAGAGACAAGAGTGGTTCTAGAGTTCTAGATAGGAAAGATTCTTATGAATAATTAAATTATTCCAACTGTGAAGGTTAAGAACAAAGAGCTAGCAGAGATCTAGGTTTCATGGGTAATTCAGCAGCGTCATTTTAGCTTCCTTTGTTGTTTTCACTTCTTGGTCCCTAACACTGAAATATAGCTCTTCTCAAGCTTCAGATAGGTTTCTTTTTCATGTAAATACTCTAGATTCATTGAAACTACTCAGTATACAACTAGTTTTATGGCTAGTGTAACTACGTAGAGCAAAAGGAACGCTTAGTCAATTCAAAATGGTACAGCCGCACTGGAAGACAGTTTCTTATAAAACTAAGCATACTCTTACTCTATGACCCAGCAATTGTGTTCCTTGGTATTTATTTAGCCAAAGGACTTGAAAACTTATGCCCACACAAAACCTGCACATGGATGTTATAACAGCTTTATTTAAATTGCCAAAACTTGGAAGCAACCAAGTTGTCCTTCAGAAAGTGAATGAAAAAATAAATTGTGGTACATCCAGACGATGGAATGGTATTCAGCACTAAATGGAAATGAGCTATCAAGCCATAAAAAGACATGGAGGAACTTTACATGTGTATTGCTAAGAAAAGGAACAGGCCTCCCAGGTGTCTCAGTGGTAACAAAAAAAATCCACCTGCCAGGGCAGGAGATGCAGGAAATGCAGTTTCTACCCTTGGGTCAGGAAGATCCCCTAGAGGAGGAAATGGTAAACTCCAGTCTTCTTACCTGTATAATCCCATGGACAGAGGAGCCTGATGAGCTGCAGAAAATGGAGTCACAAAGAGTTGGACAAGATTGAGCGACACAGCACAGCACACAAGTAAAAGAAGCCAATCTGAAAAGGCGACATATTGTAGAACTCCAACTATATGACAGTCTAGAGAAGGAAATACTGAGACTATGAAAGGCTGATGGTTGCTGGGTTGGAAGAGGGGGAGGTGTAATAGACAGAACACAGAAGATTTTTAGGGCAGTGAAAATACTCTGTATGGCACCATCATGGCAGAATCATGTCCTTATATATTAAACTCATAGATTGAACAACATCGCGAGAACTCTGATGTAGACAATGGGCTTTGGGTGATTAGGATGTGTCACCATAGCTTCAGGGATTGTCACAAAAGTACCACTCTGTTGTGGGGTGTAGATAATGGAGGTGACCATGCACGAGAAGGGCAGAAAGCAAATGGGAAATCTCTGTACTATCCCTTCAGTATTGCTGTTAATTTTAAACTGCTCTGAAAAACTCTTAATAACAAATTCAAATATATTATTCAAATTATTCAATTATTATTATTCAAATAATTCAGCCATTTCCCTAGAAACAGATGTACTGCTTGCTTTAGAGTGATGTACCATCAACACCGATGGTCTTTTATGCTCAAGTACCCTGCAATTCTCAATGGAAATAAGTTAATTGGTTGATCTTTTTATTAATATAAAAAATAGTTTTAGGCAAAATCTTCAAAATGATTTTTGGACAATGAATTATTTTATAAATTGCATGCAAACTAGAAATGAAAAAAGAGCTGAATCAGAAACGTAATAGGGCCTTGGAAAGTAGAAAGAAACTACTGGGAAAGGGAATAAAGGAAAGGATATAAGAGCTTTCCTGTTTCTATTTTTATTCATTGTGTTTGCTAATTGTAGAAATATAATTCTCAAACAGGTAAATATAAAATGAGCACATGTCAATGACTATTTAGTTTAGCAATTAATAAAGGAACTAATAAGATGTTAAAGCTGGTCCAAAATTGTTTTATTTTGATAAACTGGCATATAAAGGCAAGTTAACAAAGGAATGTTTGGATAGGTTTGTTACATTAGATTAAAAAAAGATTACTGCCTAACAGGGCCAAATCCTGAAGCACTTGAGGTCATTTCTTTCATTGGACAGATCTTATATGCATCTTTCCTGAAAAAAAATCTACAAGTCAATTTTGTTGTTCAGTCACTGAATTGTGTCCGATTCTTTGTAACCCCATGCATTGCAGCACACCAGGCTTTCCTGTCCTTCCCTTTCTCTCAGAGTTTGCTCAAATTCATGTCCATTAAGTTGCTGATGCTATCTAACCATCTCATCCTATGCTTCCCTCTTCTCCTCCTGCCTTCAATCTTTCCCAGCATCAGGGTCTTTTCCAATCAGTCACCTCCTCAAATCAGGTGGCCAAAGTATTGGAGTGTAGCTTCAGTATCTGTCCTTCCAATGAATATTCAAGGTTGATTTCCTTTTAGGATTGACTGATTTTTTTTTTTTGAGGACTGTAATTTATTTATTTATTTTAATTTTAATTTTATTTTGCTTAACGTTACAATATTGTATTGCTTTTGCCATTCATCAAAATGAATCCGCCACAATTATACATGTGTTCCCCATCCTGAAGCCTCCTCCCTCCTCCCTCCCCATACCATCCTTCTGGGTTGTCCCAGTGCACCAGCCCCAGGCATCCGTTATCAGGCATCGTACCTGGACTGGTGACTTGTTTCAGATATGATATTATACATATTTCAATGCTATTCTCCAAAATCATCCCACCCTCTCCCTCTCCCAGAGTCCAAAAGACTGTTCTATACATCAGCGTCTCTTTTGTTGTCTCGTAAACAGGGTTATTGTTACCATCTTTCTAAATTCCATATATATGCATTAGTATACTGTATTTGTGTTTTTCTTTCTGGCTTACTTCACTTTGTATAATAGGCTCCAGTTCCATCTACCTCATTAGAACTGATTCAAATGTATTCTTTTTAATGGTTGAGTAATACTCCATTGTATATATGTACCACAGCTTTCTTATCCATTCATCTGTGGATGGACATCTAGGTTGCTTCCAAGTCCTGGCTATTGTAAACAGTGCTGCAATGAACATTGGGGTACACGTGTCTCTTTCAATTCTGGTTTTCTCAGTGTGTATGCCCAGCAGTGGGATTGCTGGATCATATGGCAGTTCTATTCCCAGTTTTTTGAGGAATGTCCATACTGTTCTCCAAAGTGGCTGTACTAGTTTGCATTCCCACCAACAGTGTAAGAGGATTCCCTTTTCTCCACACCCTCTCCAGCATTTATTGCTTGTGGACTTTTGGATCGCAGCCATTTTGATTTGCATGAAATGGTACCTCAAAGTGGTTTTGATTTGCATTTCTCTGATAATGAGTGATGTTGAGCATCTTTTCATATGTTTGTTAGCCATCTGTATGTCTTGATTTTATCTACTTGAAGTCCAAGGGACTCTCAAGAGTCTTCTCTAGCACCACAATTTGAAAGCATCAATTTTGCCCTTAAAATGCCAGACATTGTCTAGCCAATAGCAAGCGGATCCAAGAACAACAATGAAAGGATGCAGTAATCTATTACATTTGTCTAAGTTTCAAATAATTTTTTCTGACAGTACTATCACTATGTTACATGCATGCCTTTTTTCAAAAGGAAAATCCACACACATTTAACCAGATGGTTTTACTAACAACAGAGCAATAACATTTCTTATCAGTATGAAAATCTTATTATGATGTATTACACATATGGAATATCCATTATTCCTAAAATTCTCAGTCATTTTTTTCTTGAGAATGCTAGACTGCACAGTTTATCTGAAAATCAAATTAACTTCATGAGTAGCACTCTTGCAATCACATTTTGCTTGTAATCAAAAGATGTTCTCAACAAAACTGAAGAAAAATGTTACACATTTCAGAGTGAGTAATAATCACAGTTAAGCTAGAATTTATGCCTTAATTGTTGTCCCATGCACCTAAATAGATAACCTAAGACTGTCTTCCTATCTTATAAAGGAAGATATATCAAAGTACAATGTGGGAGACCTGGGTTCAATCCCCAGATTGGGAAGATTCCCTGGAGAAGGAAATTGCAACCCATTCCAGTATTCTTGGCTGGAGATGGATGAAGAAGCCTGGCAGGCTACAGTCCATGGGTAGCAAAGAGTTGGGCACAAGACTGAGCGACTAACACACATATCAAAATTAAGATACCTTTGGTCATTAATGATTTTGAAATGGCAAGATATAGCATCATGAGAAATGAATAGTACATCTGAGAATGATGAACTTCTCTATTATTAATATTAGTCACATAGTAGAAATATTAATCAGACAGATTTAATTCTAGTTCTCCTATATGAAAGCCAAATAAGAAATTGATTAACTTTTAGTTACAGTGATAAACCTGTTAGAAGTGTTGCTTTTTTTTTTAATTTTTACTTCTTCATGAGACCAGATTAACACAAATGAACATTAGTCAGAGTCATATTTGAGAGGAAGACTCCCCAGTAATAGTTTATATATTTTATTACTGGGCACAAGAAAAATTAAAACTCCAGTTTTCAGGGGATACATCTGGTATAATTACTAAAATTCTGTAATGATGCATGTGTTTTTACCTATGTTGATTCCAGACTTCCTGGTTTGCTGGAAGTTGCATGAAAATTTAAATTTAAACACTATCTATGCATATTGGTCAGAAGAGTGAAGAATAAGTTCAAACTTCTAGGTTTTCTATTATAATCATCAAATATATACTTATCGTTAGGTTTGGACTTCTTCCTCAAAAACCTAATTAGAATAATTCCCACCCCCTTGAAAGACCTAGAACCGTTCACCATTATTTGAGGCACGCATGTGAGTGATTCTCAGATAAAGCATGAGTCCCAAGGCTTCAACTGTGAGAATATGGTGCCAAGTATAGGCCTCAAATAGGCTGCCATATAGAGGTCTCAAAGGGCTTCCCAAGTGACTCAGTGGTAAAAGAATCCACCTGCAAAGCAGTTATGGGTTCAATCCTTGAGTCAGGAAGATCCCCTGGAGGAGGAAATGGCAACCCACTCCAGTATTCTTGCCTGAAGAATCCCATGGACAGAAGGGCCTGGTAGGCTACAGGCCTGTGGGGTAACAAAGAGTGGATCATGACAGAGCATCTGAGAACACACACATAGGCCTCAAAATGGGCACTGGTGTAAGAAGGAATAGTCATGTTGGGAGTCCTTGTGCCTGCTGTTTGAAATATGCTCTCCCAATTAATGATGAGATTCAGCCCAACAAAATTGATTGCTGCATACTTGGGAGTTCAGGCATTGTGTATAAAGAGGCAAATGAATGTTCTTGACTCTGCATTTGAAACCTTCTTGGTTGATTTCTTCATCAATATATTCCAGGCACCTACAGCAACTACCTAGCACATAAAATCATTATGAGTGAGTGCAGGAATGAATCAATGAAAAATGCAAGACTTATGAAACAATTAGGAAACAAGAAAATCCAGTTTAAAAGAGCTCTGGGCTGACTGTCATCTATGAGTTGATAAACACATACACATAAAGCAGGATAGAAAAATCGGCATTTGTTGGCGTTAAAGGAAAAGACTTCATGAAGAAGACATGATTTGCATGGACTTTGATTGGGTGGCAGAAACGATGAGACAGAGAAACGGAAGCCCTTAAGTGTGAGCAGCTCTACAGTAGACACTCATCTTACTCACTTTAGTGAGCTTCTTAATTAGATAAAACTCGGCTACTATTATATCAGAAATTCAATGAGAAGCCTTAATTTGAAGATGCCCACTTTGTTTTCACTGAAATACTAGGCACTCTACTTTTCATTACATTTTTCTTATGAATTAACTTAATTAAATATTGGTTAAATGCCTACAATATAGAAGAGTCTGTGCTAAACCTAGAAATCCAAATAGAATGTTGTTCTATTCCCTGCACTTAAGTGTCTTACAGACTCTTGAATATGACTGACAAGTGAGCAGTATAAACACCAAAGAATATTCTGAAGCTGTATCTCACAAAGGCCAAAGGGCTCTCATTACCTTTATGAGGTCAGTTTCTCTGTGAGTTGATGTCCACTTTATTTCATTAAAGAGATGATTTTTAATCAGTTGATAATATCTTATTTTTTCTCCTTTTCTGGATTTTCAGCTAATACTATGCTATTAATTCAATAAACTAGAATATGCAAGATACACAAAGAAAAATTTGAGTTTTGAAGGGCGTTCATCCACAGACTGGCCTTTTAATAATCTCTTCATCATCTTCCAGTAGTGGCACTCAAGAAACCTAGAAATCTCAACTCATTCAGTTTAAATATCTTTGATTAGGCAAGGCTACTAAATTATAATTACCCTGCTGTTCAGTTGCTAAGTCGTGTCCGACTCTGGATCCCATGAACAGCAACACACCTTCACTAACTCCACGAGTTTGCTCAAACTCATGTCCACTGAGTCAGTGATGCCATCCAACCATCTCATCTTCTGTCATCCCCTCTCCACTTGCCCTCAATCCTTCCCAGCATTAAGGCTTTTTCCAGGGTGTTGACTTTTTCCATCAGGTGGCCAAAGTATTCGAGCTTCAACATCCGTCTTTCCAATGAATATTCAGGGTTGATTTCTTTAGGCTCGACTGGTTTTATATCTTTGCTGTCTAAGGAGCTCTCAAGAATCTTCTCCAGCACCACCGTTTGAAAGCATCAGTTCTTCAGTGCTTAGCTTTCTTAATGGTCCAACTCTCACATCCGTATACGACTACTGCAAAAACCATAGCTTTGACCTTACAGGCCTTTGTCAGCAAAGTGAAGTCTCTGCTTTTTAATATGCCGTATAGGTTGGTCATAGCTTTTCTTCCAAGGAGCAAGCGTCTTAATTTCATGGCTGCAGTCACCTTCCACAGTGATTTTTATCTTGAGAGAGCTTAACTTTTCAAGACCATTTTAAACTGCTGATTTTTCATGTTCTTAGTTTTTTAAAGTCTATATAGCAATAAAATAGACTTAGCGGTCTATTTCCTATGTTTCTTCTTTGATTAAATTTATTGTGAATTGGATATAATGAACACATCACTTCTGGCCCACAGCCAGCCTTCGATTTAAGGTAAGCATTGTTAGTAACGAAGCTCTCACTCAGAACTTCTCTGCTCCATTAGAGAGACAGATGTGAGAGTGGTCATGGACAACCTCCTTTCCCAAACTCTGGAACAGTAGACACACTCTAACACTGCTTTCACTTACTGTCATTTAGAGAGTAGTTCCTTCATCCAAAACTCTTTGCATACAGTTTTTCTTTTACTTCCCAAATGACACTTAAAGTAAGAATTATCCCTATTACACTGTAGAAGTCATTAAATAGAGGGTTACAGAGGTTAATTAACTTGCCAAAACCTCAGACACTGGTAAAGGGCAGAGCCATCAGGCTTCTATCCCAAGTCCTTCATTCTCCTACATCCTAAATAGTACTGCCTCTTGAACTTGTGAGGGTTTGGGAACTAGCTCAGTCCATTTTTAGAGGCTTTTCTGAATAAACAGGGAGGCATAATTCTTGATTTTTGTATTCCTTTCCTAGACAAATTGAGTCTCATATACTTTGATGTAAGTAGCTACAAAGATCTTATAGGTTTTCAGTTAGAAAATCAAGAAGGCTGGTTCAAATTCTATGCAGAAAGAGGTTTGCATGGGTTCTTTGCTTCTCAGAGTGTCGGTTCAGAAGGATATCAAAAATATTCACCTCTCAGATTCTCTTGAGGTGTAAACAGGAATATATGGGTAGAGCTTGCTTTCCTGATGAAAGAGGACAGCCTCAGCTCCACACCTCGCGTCCTTTTGTTCTTCCCTCTTTCTGTCTAGAATACAGAGGTGATACCTGAAACAACAGCGGCTGTCTGTGACTGAGCACCAAACCCTCCCAGTAAAGATTACAGAGCCAGAAGTCGGAAGGAAGTTGGGTTCTTATTTAATTACTTGAGTCCATGTCTGGAATTGCCTATTTCCAAGAGTAGGAAAGTCAACTCTTATTTGATTAAGAAGTTTTAGTAATGTTTATGTTGCCTTCATTTCCAAATCATATAGACTTTATTTTTACCTCAATATCTTTTATTGTTAGTCCTCAGACAGAGAAAAGTCAGTTAAAATAGGCTTTATCATACTGACTCTCAGTTATAGCCTTTCCCTATGAGCAAGCACACCTGTGGATGCTGTCTCTTCAATACTTCATAGGCAAGACTTTGAATAAATAAGTAGAATTCTTTTTTTATTCCAATTTTCCTCCCATTTAGAATGGAATTAGTCAATCTTACATATAGTCTATGTCAAGGCCCCAAGTGCAAATGAGTTAAAATATGTACAGTTATACAGAAGAAAGGAATTATTTGCATATAAAATATAACCAATAGTAATGCATTAATAGTTTGATCTGACTATTGCCTGTTATTTTAAATTTGTCATTGTTCAAATGTGCTATAAATAATTTTGATGAATTATGAATAAAACTCCTTCAGAACACGGCACACTTTATGAATGTAATCAGTGGATTTGTAAGATGATAGAATTAAACAGAATTAAGGTCCATCTAGTCAAGGCAATGGCACCCCACCCCAGTACTTTTGCCTGAAAAATCCCATGGACGGAGGATCCTGGTAGGCTGCAGTCCATGGGGTCGCTAAGAGTTGGACATGACTGAGCGACTTCACTTCACTTTTCACTTTCATGCATTGGAGAAGGAAATGGCAACCCACTCCAGTATTCTTGCCTGAAGAATCCCAGGGACGGGGGAGCCTGGTGAGCTTCCGTCTATGGGGTCGCACAGAGTCGGACACGACTGAAGCGACTTAGCAGTTAAGGCTATGGTTTTTCCTGTGGTCATGTATGGATGTGAGAGTTGGACTGTGAAGAAAGCTGAGCGCTGAAGAATTGATGCTTTTGAACTGTGGTGCTGGAGAAGATTCTTGAGAGTCCCTTGGACTGCAAGGAGGTCCAACCAGTCCATCCTAAAGATCAGTCTTGGGTGTTCTTTGGAAGGAATGATGCTAAAGCTGAAACTCTAGTACTTTGGCCACCTCATGCAAAGAGTTGACTCATTGGAAAAGACTCTGATGCTGGGAGGGATTGGGGGCAGGAGGAGAAGGGGACGACAGAGGATGAGATGGCTGGATGGCATCACTGACTCGATGGACGTGAGTCTGAGTGAACTCCGGGAGTTGGTAATGGAGAGGGAGGCCTGGTGTGCTGCGGTTCATGGGGTCGCAGAGAGTCGGACATGACTGAGCGACTGAACTGAACTGAATTGAGCTGAAGTCTCGAGAATGATCAATTCTAGAAATGAGATAAAACATAAAAACAATAAAATTGGAAAAAGAGAAAAACATAGGGCAGAATAGATGTTTTAAAAAGAAAAATCGATTCAAATGGGAATCATTAAAATGATCTCTAAAAATATTCATTAAAGTGAGAAGATTCACATTATGAATAATGTTATCATAAATATCATAGCAACAATTGGATAATTCTTCTAATAAAATATTTTCAGTTTATTAAATATCTTTTGCAAAGAGAAATTTAAATAAGAGTATGACGAGGAAGACAGTAAGGTGTAGCTTTCAGTGAATTCAACTAGCAATTTCATCCAAGCCCAGCTCTCACTCATCTGAATTTAGGAACCACATATCTTCACAAATGCTCAGTAAATATTAATTAATTTTCTTTCCCCAAAGCAAAAAAAGAAAAAAAAAATGATTCACTTGATGCAAATCAGTGGATACTTATGACTTTCACTGGTAATTAGGTAGGAAGTTAGGAATAAGAAAATGCTACATAAATATTTAGCATGGATTTTTTGAAGAATTTCACAGCTATAGCATTTTTAATCGTAATTTCTACACCAAAGGTTAGAGTGTTACATTCTTGTCCTTAAAATAAGAGCTACAACTTTAAAATTTTGTTTTTAGTGACCATTAGACTTCGAGAAATGTGATCACATTAACATCAATTTGGCAGATTAGTTATAAATAAAAGGTGTGACAAATGCAACGTTCAGAGCAGAGAGCTGTCTCTTGTGAGGGCCACAGGGGTCGGCATGAAGCGCCTGTCTTCTCTAACATCTGGATTATTGATGGTTAGCATTCATGATGTGAAAGCAGAACACACAGCGTGTTAATAAAAGTTGCAGATGTTACAAATTTGGAAGCTGTTGTACACACCAGGAGACTAAGAATTAATACAAATGGATCTAATGAGATTACAAATATGAGAAGAAAAGAGGAAAATTAGATTCCATTTAGAAACATGCAGCTAATCAGTCTTGGGGGAGGCAATCTGAAACATGTTCACTCAGCAGGTCTGAAGACAAACCTGGGAAGTAATCAATTTAAACAAAAATGCAAAGTGCAATAATAAGACTGCTGGGATGAGCGAAGGAGTACAGTTCCAAGATCACTCAGCTGTGCCAGGCTTGAGCCTTTCTTATGTGGAACTGCTCTGAGTAGGTCTGAAGGAAGAGACCTGAAAAGCAGGGAGCTATTAACTTAGAAGTTAAGAAGTAAAAGCAGTTCCCTGGTACAATGGTAGCATCAATAGTCACTTCCAAGTTCTGGGTTGAGCACAGTCACGTGTACTTGAATTGCCGCAGTGTTAAAAAAAAAAAAAGAAGGCTAAAAATGTTATAAACATAACTATTGTGGCCTATTTAGGGCAGGTCCAGGGCAGCTGCTTTTCCAATTCAAAAAGAACTGAAGACGTCAGGAAGTGGGATAGGGCTGCAAAATAAAGCCGATCATACTCAAGGGTATAAATGTAGCCTACGGGGAAGTCGACGTGTATAAAGGTAACACATTTATGAAAGCTTTGGTGTCAGTACTATCAGTTTTGAGCTTTGTAACTTTGGGAAAATAGCCTAACTTGCTCTACGCTCTTTAGCTGCTGTGTATTATAAAATATATTTAAGTTTTATGAGTCTCTGTTTTCTCATTTATAAAACAGATATAATAATGCCAGTTTTCCTGATGAAAATTTCTTCTTTCTCTTCAATTCAGTTCAGTTCAGTCACTCAGTCATGTCCGACTCTTGGCGACTCCATGAACCGCAGCACACCAGGTCTCCCTGTCCATCACCAACTCCCAGAGCCCACTCGGACTCACGTCCACTGAGTCCGTGATGCCATCCAGCCATCTCATCCTCTGGCGTCCCCTTCTCCTCCTGCCCCCAATCCTCCCAGCATCAGAGTCTTCTCCAATGAGTCAACTCTTCACATGAGGTGGCCAAAGTACTGGAGTTTCAGCTTTAGCATCATTCCTTCCAAAGAAATCCCAGGGCTGATCTCCTTCAGAATGGACTGGTTGTATCTCCTTGCAGCCCAAGGGACTCTCAAGAGTCTTCTCCAACACCACAGTTCAAAAGCATGAATTCTTCGGCGCTCAGCCTTCTTCACAGTCCAACTCTCACATCCATACATGACCACAGGAAAGACCATAGCCTTGACTAGACAGACCTCTGTTGGCAAAGTAATGTCTCTGCTTTTGAATATGCTATCTAGGTTGGTCATAACTTTCCTTCCAAGGAGTAAGCGTCTTTTAATTTCATGGCTGCAGTCACCATCTGCAGTGATTTTGGAGCCCAGAAAAATAAAGTCTGACACTGTTTCCACTGTTTCCCCATCTATTTCCCATGAAGTGATTGGACCAGATGCCATGATCTTCGATTTCTGAATGTTGAGCTTTAAGCCAACTTTTTCACTCTCCACTTTCACTCTCATCAAGAGGCTTTTTAGTTCCTCTTCACTTTCTGCCATAAGGGTGGTGTCATCTGCATATCTGAGGTTATTGATATTTCTCCCAGCAATCTTGATTCCAGCTTGTGTTTCTTCCAGTCCAGCGTTTCTCATGATGTACTCTGCATATAATATAAATAAACAGGGTGACAATAAACAGCCTTGACGTACTCCTTTTCCTATTTGGAACCAGTCTGTTGTTTCATGTTCAGTTCTAACTGTTGCTTCTTGACCTGCATGAAAATTTCTCAAGAGGCAGATCTTTCTCTTCAGTGAGACCTATATAAGAAGACTTGATTGTGAGTTGCCTTGTCCTGCAGCAGCCTGAAGCCACGAATAAAAAAGTAACAAGATTTTTTATCTCTCTTGGAAGTACATAGACTTATATGGTAATTTATACTGCATTGCTGCTGCTGCTGCTAAGTCGCTTCAGTCGTGTCCGACTCTGTGCGACCCCATAGACGGCAGCCCGCCAGGCTGCCGTGTCCCTGGGATTCTCCAGGCAAGAATACTGGAGTGGGTTGCCATTTTCTTTTCCAATGCATGAAAGTGAAAAATGAAAGGGAAGTCACTCAGTCGTGTCCTACTCTTAGCGACCCCATGGACTGCAGCCCACCAGGCTCCTCTGTCCATGAGATTTTCCAGGCAAGAGTACTGGAGTGGGGTGCCACTGCGCTACTGCATTACAACGGTAATTATTTTCAGGCTCGACATGGCCATCTCAGCCAAATGCTCTGTCTTGTCTTCCCATTGGCTAACTCTAAAAGTGAAGCAAGCTCTTGGTAGACACCCAGAAATCGCTCCTCTTGGGTGCTTCCTCTCGGCCACTTTCCTTGGAAGCTGTTGATCTTTCCTCTTGTGCAGCAGCTGTCTATGACTCTTACTGTTAGAAGACCCTCTCTGCTCTATCTCCTATAACCTATCGTTTCCAGAGTCAGTCTTCTGGTCTTGGCAGTTCCCAATTAGTGGCTCTTTTAGGAGCCTCGTTGCAGCAATGTTCATAAACATTCCACAGGGACTTCCTCCAGGGACACTGCTCACACTGGGAGACTTGTGGTGTCAATGACCCACTGAATTCATGTTATGTTTAAGTCTTTATTATCTGAGAGGAGCATGACACAGAAATCCCATGTATCAGTCTTTCCTCCCTTTGCTTCATCCTGCTTTTTTCTGAGGTGAACAAGGGAGTGCTACCCTCTGCTGGCTTAAGGTTAGCATTCTAATGTCTGTAGAAATCTTCTAAGAGACCCATGGGAAGACGTGAAAACTTGAGTACCTAAAACTCATGGCTTCACCCCAAATTCTTCTAAACATGTCTATTCAAAAACTACTGGAACCACAAATGCAAACATAGCCCTAGAGTATCTGGAATAGCCCATAGTTCCGTGAAGTAGATGTGTGCTCAGTCACCCAGTCATATCTGACTCTCTGCGACCCCATGGACTGTAGCCTGCCAGGCTCCTCTGTCTGAGGGATTTCCCAGCAAAAATACTGGAGTTGGGTTGCCATTCCCTTCTCCAGGAGATCCCATACCACTCAAGTGACACACCGTGAGAGACTTTCCAACTCCGGCACAAAGTCAACTATAGTAGCTAAAAGATTGAAATATTATGAAAGAGTACGGTGGGAAGCGCACAGACTACTGATCACGTGCACATGAGACTCGGGCATGTCTGCCTTCAAACACTAGTTCTGCCACTTCGCGGTTTTGTAACTTTGGAAAGCTCCTTAAACTCTCAGAGCCTCAGTTTACTTGTCTATCAAACAGAAATGAGAGTATCTCTTTCATGGAAGAGATTAGAAGAATTAAAATGATAGATGTAATATTTACTATGTCTGGCAAGTCTTCAGCATTCAAAACATAAGTTCTTGATGCTCCTAAAATAGAGAAGCTTTGTTGGTGATTTCTTCCCAAACTATAAAACTATTCATGAGAAAAATTCTTACTAATATGGATTATTTGTCATATGTGGCATAATGGTGGATTGGCTTTGTCATTCGGGTCCCTAACTTTGTCCTGTTTTCATATAACCCTTTGCGTCACCTGTCCGCTTCTTTTTCTTCCATTCTTAACCAGATACATCTAGGGAGCACCAAGTCCCCTCGAACCAACACATGACCCCTCCTAAGGCTTTGTCTGGACTTCCTTCCTGTGGTCAAGTCCTCTGGTGATGATGTTAATATGATTACACCTGTCCGATGAGATAGACTTGGTGAACGTACTTAGGATATAACCCTCTTTTCTCATCCAATATGACCACACAGAAACACGCACATATTTAAGAACTCAAGGTTACTCCAGAAACTGAAAAGTTTAATATACTACTTCCAACGATGTACTAGAAACAGTGTATTTGCTTAAGGCTTAAGTATAATTTGATTCAATCTACTTAGTCAAACAATAGTTAAAGCTAGCATTTACTGAGTATATTCCATGTGGCAAGCACTGTAGTATGTGTCATCTTATCTAATCCTCACCACAATCTTTTGCGTTAAAGATTTTCATTATCTCTATTTTGCAGATGAGGCAATTGAGGCACAGAATATTTAAACAGTTTGACCGAGCCAGTGACTTAAACAAACAACAATAACAACGACAAAAAATACCTGATTACTGTTTATCCACACTTTCCAATTTTCAAATGATTCACAGATTTCTTTAGTTTATAATGTTCTTCATGCAAGTGAGTTAACAGTTATTTCTTCTAATGACACCTTAAAACAAAATCACTCATTTCATTTTAATCATTTAACTCAAATTTTGGGTAGTTAAAAATAAAACTATAACAAACTAAAGATTGCATCAGCTATTATCGTAATGGTGATACTTTAAGTGTTTTACATTCCACATCATTTTTTCTCACTTTTAACTGTTATATTTACTTTTTATTTAAATATTGAAATGTGTCAATATAAATCCTCAATATATATAATAAACTGAAAGGAGTAATTTAACTTTAAAATATTATAAAATCATTAAAAAAAATAGCTATTTTTACATTTTTAGAAACTCTGATGGACTATTTTACCCAGTGACAGTCAATGGGAGCAGACAACCAATGCAACATAATTAGACATCTACCAACATACAGAGCTGTTGGATTTCTCAACCCCATGGGCAACAGAAATGGCAGAGCAGATTTTTGGGAAATTTTACACATTAGTACATAAACAGTCTGTCAAGAAATCACACTTTTCAGATGCCTACCTCCTACAGTTTTCAAGACATTACCAACTATCACAAATGTGATTTACAGGGGAGAAGTTTCCTAGTCCCCTAGCTTCAATAGAAAGTGATTGTCATCACTGACAGAGTCCAGGAATATCAAGTGAAAAATAAAAAATTGATCTGCCAGTGCTTTGTGCATCATGACAAAAATAAAAAAAACTCAATAAAGTTTTTTTTTTTTTTCAGAGATTTAATATCTTGCCAACAAGAGCAGATTCAAGTTATACTGAGTAGGAGACTAGATTGAAAAAAGACATGCTAAAGAAAAAAGTACACTATAAAGCATCCCTAAAAGTATATAGAAGCAAAAAAAAAAAAAAAAAAAAAAGCACTTGGCAACAGTTTGTAAAATAGGATGAATCAAAAGCCAATTAAGAGATCAAAATATATGCAGCCAATATCCTAAGAGTAGGGACGACATATAGGCAGCTTGGAAGCTAATTAGAATGGAGAGGTGATAATTGTATGCACTAGGAGAAGGCAAACTGTAGAGAGCTGAATGGAAATGAGGCAAAGATTGAGAAGGAAAAGATCTCAACACTTCTGCAGTGTGGTAGTAAATAGTATAAAACAAAAATGTGAGAAATGAGCCCCTGGATGAGGTGCTGGGTGAGGATCATGGTTTAATATATTTTAAAAAGCCATGGTTCCCTGGAAGAAGAAATTGTGGATTTCCTCCTCACTAGAAAGAGCACACCCTCCAGTCATCTACATTCACCCTCTATTTCTTTTCGAATGGCCTTGAGGGACTCTGAAGATTGGGAGTCCAGATCAAGTTCCACTTCAGTTTTTAAACTATTTCGCTGGGCTGGGCTGCATGCCAACTTAGAGATCTTTTTGTTTGTTTTGGCTCTTCCGGTCTCTGTGGCTATAGGTTGTTGTTTTTTATTTTTTCCAGTAAAGTTTGCCCTGGCCTACATTGTCTTATGGCCCTTCATATCTTTTGTATATTACTAGCTTTTCCCTGAATGTCTACAAAATCTTGTCCCACCTCCCTCCTTGACAACAACCTATTTTGTCAGGAGGTCTGTAGAGCTTTACTACAGATGGTAAACAGAGCAAAATCAAAATTTTCTTTTAACAAAGTTGCTGAAGTGATGACTTTATTAAATGAAGTATCTTGAAGTTTAGTGAGACCCCAAATTCCTATGTTGTCTTATCCTCAATATTCTGAGTGTCTCTAAACACAGAGGTTCTGGGCAGTCAGCTTCCCATGGCCTTTGTCAAAGTGACAATATGCTTACATAAACACACTTGTAGATCAATCTCTTCCAAACTGCTTCCACAAATTCTTTCTATCTTTTGATAAAGTGATCGGAAGGATAGCTGCTTCAAGGCCAAAATAAGATTGCTTTTATTTGGTTGCTTGTTTGATTCTTGCCCAGTAAAATAGTATTATTCAAGGACACCTTGAAGTGTCCTTGAAAGAAAAAAATATTAAAGTGATAGTATATAAAGTTTTAAATTAATGAATTGTCAAAATTTACCCAAAAAGTACATAAAGAGAACAATGTGTCACACACACACACACACACACACACACACACATAGAGAACACAATGAAATGCTTAGCTTTCTGCAAGTAACTCCCTTGGAGAATAGACAACTCTCAGCTAGTCTAGAAAACATTAGAACTCTCTTCTCCTTAAACATAAACATTCTTTTCCTTTAGAAAATATTTATTATAATTACTTCCTTAGTATAATGTTTTTAAAACATGAACACAAATGCAAAATAAAAGAAAAATAAAAAACACACTGCCAATTTCCACTTCCAATCAAGATAAAATAATGGGGAATTGATTCACCCTGCCATCTGAAACAAGAGAAAAAAGATAAAAAAAAATGAAATAACCATTTTCAAACTATGGAACATCAGTAACAAAGGAGAATAATCCAGGAAAGACAGGAAACAAGAGTTGACTCCCATAACTAGCCAAGCATACTATGCTCTGAGAGAACTTCCGGCACAAGGCACAGAGAATGAGGACACATATGGAGCCAGGCACACATCTTCAGTTGCAGAGACAAAAGTTGAGAATTCAGAGCAACCAAAAAGAAGCAGCGTCCTGGAGAGCAGAGGTCTGCACGCAGAAAGAATGATGGAGATCTGGAAAGTCCCCCTTGGATATTCCACAGAATACCCATCAGGACATGTATACTGGGGAAATAGCAAGGCAAGGGACAGGGCTGCCTGAAAGAATTAGAAGAAATAGCGCCTGGAGCTCACACAGGGCTGGGGAAATAAATGCTTTCGCTTTGTTGTAGGATGTAGTTAAGTTGCTTGGAATCAGATTGATCTTTTCAGGTTCCTTTCTTTAAGATTTATTAGGTGGGATCAGAGTCATGTTTTACTTAGGGCTAATGCTCTCCCACCACTTAAACTCAGACCTTTCTGAGCATTCTCTTCAATATACCATGGATTTTACCTACTCATTGCACATAAGAGGATTTATATTTGCACATTTCAATGTTTAAATTAAAAGTAGACATAGTAGATAGAAGTGAGAGGAATAAATATAAAAAACATAAAACACTTAAAGCTTTACCCTGGAGTTTCCAGAGCAAGAGGAGTGTCTCTATTATTCACGATGGAACCCTTGTTTGTGCTAAGTAGATGACTGAAGATAGGAGCTGGACATGCCGGAAAACTAAACATGTGATTGGTTGGATCTTTGAGCCATGTGATATTGGTCTAACCTCCCAGGAGGAAAGAGAATTTGGAGGTTGAGTAACATGACTAATGGTTCAACCAATCACGCCTGAATGTTTCCCTGCTAAAAACTATGAACTTCAAAGATTGGAGTGGGGAGCACCCCTGCCTGGCAATGCTCTGTGTGTTATCACTCATCATCGCTCTGCTGCTGCTGCTGCGTCACCTCAGTCGTGTCTGACTCTGTGTGACCCCATAGATGGCAGCCCACCAGGTTCCCCATCCCTGGGATTCTCCAGGCAAGAACACTGGAGTGGGTTGCCATTTCCTTCTCCAATGCATGAAAGTGAAAAGTGAAATGGAAGTCGCTCAGTTGTGTCTGACTCATCGCTCTAGGATCCTCCAAAACCTCACCATATACTGCTCTCTCTTTAGCTGGCTTAAACTTGTATCCATTTGACTAAAACTGAACTTGTAAGTATAACACTTTCCCGTGCACTTTGAATTGTTCCAGGGATAGTGGGAACCCCTGAATTTGTAGCCAGTTGGTCAGAAGTGTGGCCTGAGGACTCTCGAACTGGCAGCTGGCACCTAAAGTGAAAGCTGTCACTTGGAAGACTGTGCCCATAACTTGTGAGATTTTATCTGACTCTAGGAAATCTGTGTCCTAGAGTTTCCCTGCCTGTGAGCCTCCCTGCACTGAACTATTATGTGAATGAGAGATGCACATTTAAAAATATTAAGTCCATAAGTTTGGGGGACTTATATGTTATAGCATGGAGAAGGCCATGGCACCCCACTCCAGCACTCTTGCCTGGAAAATCCCATGGACGGAGGAGCCTGGTGGGCTACAGTCCAGGGGTTGCTTAGAGTCGGACACGAATGAGCAACTTCACTTTCACTTTTCACTTTCATGCATTGGAGAAGGAAATGGCAACCCACTCTAGTGTTCTTGCCTGGAGAATCCCAGGGACGGGGGAGCCTGGTGGGCTGCCGTCTATGGGGTCGCACAGAGTCGGACGCAACTGAAGCGACTTAGCAGCATGTTATAGCAGCTATAATTATCCTAACTACATTACAGTTATCTCCTTCTTTCCTTCAGTGTTTCCTCAAAAATTCATCTCCTGGTGAGACTTTCTCCATTCCTCCTACCTAGAATTTTATCCATCTCTAATATTTCATGTCCCTTTTACTGTTTTATTGTTTCCCTTAACACTTATTTTTAATACCATAGCAGCCCGTATATTTTTATATTTATCTTGTTTTCTGTCTCCTCTAGTAAAACGTGAGCTCTAAGAAGGCAGAGGTTTATGTTTTAGTCGCTCACAGCTTTATCTGCTTTGTTGAGAACAATCTAGCATGTAGCAAATGTTCACTGAATAAATGTATGAATCAATAGATAAATATATTAGATGGAAAAGCAGAGCACAATGAAAACAACTCATAGAATGTATTAAACTGCAATTACCTAAAAGAGATAAAATAAAAACTTTAAATAGACTAGCAACAACAGAAATTGAAGGAAAAAGGTAAATATTCAAATCCTTTAGTGATAGAAATCCCAGGTCTTGGAACCTGTTGGAGAACAAACTGATGAGAAAGATTTTAATGAAATCCTCACATTCAACAACCAGGGGGACAGAAGAAATTAGGAAGCAGTTAGCAGAGCTATGGACATCAGGAAATAAATCCAGTTCAGATGAGACAACAACCTCTTGGGACAAGGCATTTAAATGACTTCCAAAATCTCATGGCCAAATCAGACAGTCAAGGATGTCTGAAAAAAAAAAAAAAAAGAAAGAATGTCTGAAGGGTGAAACACAGGAGTTAGAAGTAGAAGATTGTTGTGGGGGAAATTTCCATATTAAATATGAATATTGCAAGTTTATGCCAAAGAGATATATTTTCTGACTCTTTGTGGAATAAAAACAATTGTTAATAAAATGATTTTAATTCAGGTTTAATTTATTTCTCTAGTTTATATCTTTTAGAGACCCACAAGTGAACACTTAAAGAGTATAAGAATGTTACTGAAACTATTATATTGAAAAATCTCAGGCATAGAAATTCATTTATTATAGACCAACAGAGATATTTACTACCTTCAGCATCTTCAAAACTCTTGGGAATTGAATGGACTATATCTTTATGGCTGAAAATAAACCTATAAACTTAAGAGTACTTCATTATTGCTTCTTAATAACAAAGCTCTTTTGCAAACAAGCAGGTCATGAGCAGAACTTAAGATGAGTAATCACATCCAGACAATTTAGATGATCAATCATGTTATACATGCATAAAATATTAAACATAATGAACATGTTAGAGAGTTATTGATCTATTCCAGTCCAAGTCACAACAAACCATGAATGGTTTTTTAGTGATTGAGAACATTTGTTAGATCCTGAGGTTTATATACTTGAATAAGTAGAGGCCTTCAATGCACAGCTTCCAGTAGAGACCAAGTAGCTGAACTTTTATTTCTCCCAAGATTATGGCAAGATCTTTTTATTTAATTAATATGTAAAGGTTATTCTATAATAGGCCGTGTATTTACAACTGTCCCTATTTACAGTCTCAATTTTGCAGTTCCAAGTTTTATCGCATCCATCAGATCAGATCAGATCAGTCTCTCAGTCATGTCCGACTCTTTGTGACCCCATGAATCGCAGCATGCCAGGCCTCCCTGTCCATCACCAACTCTCAGAGTTCACTCAGACTCACGTCCATCGAGTCAGTGATGCCATCCAGCCATCTCATCCTCTGTCGTCCCCTTTTTCCTCTTGCCCCCAATCCCTCCCAGCATTAGAGTCTTCTCCATATGACTCCATAATTATGGAATTCCATAAATTCCAGAAGTTAGAAAAAAAAAAGTACATTCTTACCCAAGACTTTTTATTTTTAGCAAACCTCTATACAAGATATTTTCTGTACGTGTCATGATTGGTTCCACTCTGGTGCTACGCTGCAGCAGATAAACAATTGCTTATGCCTCTGATCCCGCCCCAGATACATATCTGCACTCTGACCACACACATGGGATGCCTAGTAATTGCTACATGTAGGTTGTTAGGTCTGACAATGACAAATTTTGCATCTTTATGTTAATTATCTCAGAATGTGTGTGTGTGATGGGGAAGGGTGTAACAAATGCCTTGGAATTGTTTGGATCTCCTTGACCTGGTGCTCCTTGAGGCACACAACAGCTGATTGTTGCCATGACCTCCATGTGCCTGTATAAGCAGGTAAAGGAAGCATGGGGGAGCTGCCCTCCTGAATGGGGTTCTTAATTCAGAGTTGATCTTTGCATTCTTCAATGCTGAACGCAAAAGTAATGAAAATAACTTCATTCAAGATCTAATTATCATTTTTGCTAATACGTGAATAAGATCAGTCTGGCACATCAGCACCTCTAGTGATTTTTATGCACACAAAAGTGCAAAAACCTTTCTTTGTTTAGGTTTTGGTACATTGTTACAGTAATTAGACCCTGTGTATTCAGAACTCCTTGCAAGTATCTCCCTTTGCCACATGACTTTGTTGTTTCTTTCCTCAAGAGAGGATTCTATTTCTCTTCTTCTTCAATCTGGTCTTGGCTGTGTGACTTGCGTTGACCAATGAATCAATAACAAATGTGATACACAGGGCTTGTGCATTAGAACTTGTCCTCTCTGGCTTCTGGAAACCCTATTCCCCACGCGAATGATTCCAGGCTAGCCTGTTGGATGCAGAGCGGTCACCTCAGATAAGTTCCAGCTATTCCAGTTGTCCCAGCCCCTCTAGACATCTCAAGAAAGGTCCCAGACATAAAGTGAGGAAATTCTATGCCATTCATGCCCAGTCAAGTCAGCCCAGACTAGAAGAACCACACAGCTAAGCCACAGATTTTTAAGAAACAATAAAGGTTCATTATTTTAAGCCACTATGTTTTGAGGTGGTGTGTTTCAGAGTAAAAACAGGCTAATTCAAAGGCTTAGTTCAAAACTATATTATTTCTTCTCCTTTCTCCACTGCAGAGTATAGCCACTCTCTCTTCTCTGTTCTTCCAGAGAAATTATTATTTTGGCTGCATATTAAGATCTAGAATTGTACTAATATCCAAAATATCTATGCTGCTGCTGCTGCTGCTGCTAAGTTGCTTCAGTCGCGTCCAACTCTGTGCGACCCCATAGATGGCAGCCCACCAGGCTTCCTTGTCCCTGGGATTCTCCAGGCAAGAACACTAGAGTGGGTTGCCATTTCCTTCTCCAATGCATGAAAGTGAAAAGTGAAAGTGAAAATATCTATAGGAAAGATAATAGTATCCCCATTTTATAGACATGAAAAATAAGGCTTAAAGAATCTATATAAATTGTTGAAGGTCATACAGGTAGTACTAATGGTACGTGAAATATTTAAATTCACTGTAGATTCTTGGTACCTTGAGAGTCAAGACAAGTTTTAGTCTTTTAAATCACATATTTTGGCATAATGTTGGGAATGACACAAGTGTGTAATAAATACTTATTGAATTGAATTGACCTTTAATGTTGTACTTTATCTAAGCCTTGTTTCTGGTTTGTCTTTGCTTAAATTTTACTCATCTCTTCACCCAAAACAAACAAAGAACAAACTAGAAGGATGAAAATGACATTTTTATGGTCCCAAGTATTCTGAACTATAGGTTCTTTTAAAATGTTTTTCATAAATCTATGTCACTTTTAGGTTTATGACTTTAGTTTTATGCCCTTCCCACAATAGTCATATTGTAATGTATTCTGAATGACCTGGTATTTCTGTGGCTTACATAGACACCAAGTCCATGATATGTATTGAAAAGGAACATTTCAAGAACAAGATACAGGTAGAAACTGTAAGGGTAGTTTACAGCTACCCCTGGTAGCTCAGCTGGTAAAGTATCCACCTGCAATGCAGGAGACCCTGGTTTGATTCCTGGGTTGGGAAGATCCTCTGGAGAAGGGATAAGCTACCCACTCCAGGATTCTTGGACTTCCCAGGTGGCTCAGATAGCAAAGAGCCTGCCTAAATGCAGGAGAACTGGATTTGATCCCTGGGTTGGGGAAGGTCTCCTGGAGGAAGGCACGGCAACCCACCCCAGTATTCTTGCCCAGAGAATTTCATGGACAGAGGAGCCTGGAGGGCTATAGTCCATGGGGTCGCAAAGAGTCAGACAAGACTGAGCAATTAAGCACAGCACAGAAACTGTAAATGTGAGTCTTTGTCTTACGTAAGAACAGGGCACACTAAGCATTTTTCTGGGCCAGTTTTTCCAGGTTCACATCAACCAAGTCAATCATTTTGAAACCATTCATGTTTTATTGTCATTCCATTTAAATGAATACTGTGGCATTATGCCTGATTTAATAAAGGCATTACGACTGACTTAATATTTTTCCTCTACATTCATATTTCTGACAAGCATTATCCAGTCAATTCTCAGAGTCTTGTGTGTGTGTGTGTGTGTGTGTGTGTGTATTTGGAGGAGAAAGAACATGGGACGTCACCAACGTGAGAGATGAAGAAACAATGCCCTGGAAGGTTTGCAGCTTCTCCTGATGGAACATAAGCCACGATCAGGGCAAAAGTTATAACTCCCTTGAATAAAACCTTATTTTTCCTCTAGGCAGTTCTGGTCTTGATTTAAGATTTTCCAGATCTTCAAACTTTTTTCCCAGACATTTGGAGTTTTCAAAATATGGATATTGCTCCAAGCAGTTTTCTTTTTTTTTTTTTTTTTTTTTGGAGAATTTTTTAATGCAGCATTTCCTATTCAAGTAAACTTAAGTCACAAATAAATAAAGCATACTCAAGACCCAAAGATGTTTAAAAATTTTAATCTATCTTTTATCCTATTCCTTAGAATTACTTTTCAAATGGTTTGAATTTAGCCAAACCTAAAATAGTTTTTTTGTCAAGAGTCTTTTCCCCACCCTTAATTTTTAAACCCATGTGTATTTTGAGGGAAATTTAATACATATGCTTCTAATTCATGTGCACTTAACTCATCAGAATGTTGTTTTGTAAGACCTGTTTGAAGTTTAAGAAGTCTTTTTGGAGACTCCCTTTAATAAGTCTTTTCAAGCTTTTATTCTTAGAAGCAGGAAGTCACATTCTGCCAGAAGTAAATGAATTTCAACCACCAAAAGTTCACATTTAGTCTCAAACTGGCAGCCAAGACATTTTGTAAGTTGCACAAATGAGTTCTTTTACTCTCAGGATAAAGTTGTTCAATTTTTAAAGCAGCAAACTCAGAAAACATAGATGCACTTTCATCCATCTTATTTGAACATATGAAAATTGTCAGTTATGTTTTTAAAGAACATAACTTTAAAATGCATCTTAAAATTCCTAAATATTTGCATAGATTTTGTTTAAAAATCTAATAGGATTGTTTTCTCAAAATAAAAACACAGAAAGTAGTAAATATTGAGCCAGAAGTGAAAGATAATTGAGGGCTGTTTTAAAGTGAGATATGGAGAGATATCACTTACAGAGTAATAGATGACAGTAGTTCAGTGCATATAAATACAGCATTACAAGCACTTTGATGCATTTTTATCACAGGTCTGTGTGACAGAGTCTCTGACATATATAAAATACGAGGATTAAAAAAGAACAAAGGGGCTCAAGACAAAATGCTGAATAAAATGCCATTAATGAATTATGAAGACAAGAAAGACAACAGAGAAATCTCAGTGTTTTAAAAAAATTACTGCTTGGGCTAAGATAATATCCCATCAGATTTATTTTTTATTTCCTGCTGATGGCTGCAGCTGTTCTTTCTGATTCTCTGTCCTAGTGCGGTCTACTGTCTGGAGCCAATACCCACGGAAAAGGGCCTACCCTACATCTGGGTGGTCGAAAAAAGGGCTAATGAGAATTCCAAAGGATAGAGAATCATAGTTACCTTTGTTTCTCTATAATCGATAAACTAAAAAAAAATAAAGAATGCTCATGATTATAAGCAGAAGCATAAATATTTCATTTTTATTTTGCTTTCTGTTGAATAGAACATGTGTGAAACCCAGTGATTAATGAGGAAGCTGAAAGGCTACTTGGCCTGGAAGAATAATCAGAGGTTAAGAAATATTTACTCATCAAAAATCATTCTTGTACTAAAAATATTTTTGTTTGACTTAAAGAAAGTTCTCAGTCCTTCTCACTGAGAAAGCAGAGGGACATGGTTCTATTCTGAACTGGGGCAGCTTGCTGGCGACCATGCCCATCTGGAATAACCTGCACTGTGAGATTTTGGAGGGACACCCCAACACACCAACAAATGTTCACTCCTTGCTCTGTTCCCGACTCAGGAAAGAAGACCCTTAATGGAAACCAAAATGTGGCTTATTAAATTGTGTTTGTTCCTCCTTCGCCTTGCATTTCCTCTTTGTGTTTTCCATTAGCTTCCTCTGATTTTATCTCATTGTTTTCTTAGGCCCATATCTTTTCATCCTTCTCATCCATTACAGTCTCATTCTTCCCACTTTGCATTTTATTTACTGCATTTCTCATGAGTCTGTTTCTCTGTGCCCTCATCACATTCCATTTGTTCTTTGTCCCCAAGTTCACCTCTCCCTCTGCCTTTGACTGGTCTGTGTCACTTTTTTTCTGTGCCTAGAAACACAAAGGCAGCTACTCCACCCCTGCTTCCCACTATTTTTTTGTTGTTGTTTTCCTAATATCACTTCCATCTCAAGCCTCAGCTCTGCCCAGTAAATTGGTAATGGCAGTAGGAAAAATCTACATTCATGACTGCTTGAAAATAGAGAAGAAAGGAGAAGTGCATACATCACTAAGAACTGACTCCATGTGGAGGCACAGATGCACTTGATAAACTAGTGGGTCGGTTGTTACACTAACCATTAAGCTCTCAACTGTTAATTGTGCTATAACCTCATTGAGGCACCAAATCACCACATCAAGAAATAAGTTTGACATAGTAGGTCCCCTAACCCAGCTTCCCATCCAGTGTATAAATCAGGCCAGTTGTGTGCCAACAGTGGTCATGTCACCTCTGATCGAATACTTCCAACAATGACCTTACTATTTCAAGAAATCCCATATTGTATGATTAGAAAGCACTTGTTTTTAGAGCTTCTTCTAACTGAGCTCATAACTGCCTCACTGTGACTCCACTTACTTGCTAACAGCACTTGAGTAGTGAAGTACCAATCTCATTACCAAAGAATAGCTCTTTACCATAGATGTTTCTGAGTTTTCCTCAGCACAGGTATCACTGGCTTTCCCAAAGAAAAAGAAATGCAAGATGATAAAGTGGTTATCTGAAAAGGCCTTACAAATGACTAAGAAAAGAAGAAAAGCAAAAAGCAAAGGAAAAAGGAAGAGATATATCCGACTAAATGCATAGTTCCAAAGAATAGAAAGGAAAGATAAGAAAGCCTTCTTAAGTGAACAATGCAAAGAAACAATAGAATGGGGAAGACTAGAGACCTTTTCAAGAAAACTGCAGATACCAAGGAAACATTTCATGTAAGAATGGGCATGATGAAAGATAGAAATAGCAAGGACCTAACAGAAAAGCAGAAGAGATTAAGAAGAGGAGACAAGAATACACAGAAGAATTATACAAAAGGTTTTCGTGACCTGGATAACCACGATGATGTGGTCACTCACCTAGAGCCAGGCATCCTGGACTGTGAAGTCAAGTGGGCCTTAGGAAGCATTACTAGGAACAAAGCTAGTGGGGGTGATAGAATTTCAGCTGCTTTATTTAAAATCCTAAAAGATGATGTCATGGTGAGGCAGTTTTAACAAAAGTGTTGCACTCAATACATCAGAAAATTTGGAAAACTCAGCAGTGGCCACAGGACTGGACAGTTTTCATTTCAATCCCAAAGAAAGGCAGTGCTGAAGAATGTTCATACTCTCCTACAGTTGCTCTCATTTCACATGCTAGCAAAGTAATGCTCAAAATCCTTCAAGCTAGGCTTCAGCAATACATGAACCAAGAACTTCCAGATGTACACACTGTTTTTAGAAAAGGCAGAGAAACTGGAGATCAAATTGCCAACATCCGTTGAATCATAGAGAAAGCTAGGGAATGCCAGAAAAACACTACTTTGGCTTCATTTGCTACATTAAAGACTTTGACTGCATGGATCAACAAACTGTGGAAAATTCTTAAAGAGATGAGAAAACCAGACCACCTTACCTGTTTCCTGAAAAACCTCCATGCAGGACAAGAAGCAGCAATTAGAAATGGATATGGAACAATGGACTGGTTCAAAATTGGGAAAGGAGTACATCAAGGCTGTATATTGTCACTATGCTTATTTAACTTATATGCAGAGTACATCATAAGAAATGCTGGGCTGAATGAATCAGGGCCGGAAGCAAGATTGCCAGCAGAAATATCAACAACCACAGATATACAAATGATACCACTCTAATGGCAGAAAGTGAAGAGGAATTAAAGAGCCTCTTAATGAGGGTGAAAAAGGAGAGTGAAAAAGCTGACTTGAAACTCAATATTCAAAAATTGAAGATCATGGCATCAAATTCCATCACTTCAGGGCAAATAAATGGGGAAAAAGTGAAAACAGTGACAGATGTTATTTTCTTGGGCTCCAAAATCACTGCAGACAGTGACTGCAGTTTGCTCCTTGGAAGAAAAGCTATGACAAACTTAGACAGCATATTAAAAAGCAGAGACATAATTTTGCATATAGTTAAAGGCATGTTTTTACCAGTTGTCATGTATGGATGTGAGAGGTGGACCAGAAAGAAGGCTGAGTGCCAAAGAATTGATGCTTTCAAATTGTGGTGCTCAAAAAAACTCTTGAGAATCCCTTGAACTGCAAGGAGATCAAACCAGTTAATCCTAAAGGAAATTAACCCTGAATATTCATTGCAAGGACTGATGTTGAACTTGAAGTTCCAAAACTTTGACCACTTGATGTGAAGAGCTGACTCACTGGAATAGGCCCTCATGCTGGAAAAAGACTGAAGGCAAAAGGAGAAGGGGGAAAGAGGATGAGGTGGTTGGATGGCATCATCAGCTCAATGGACGTGAGTTTGAATAAATTCTGGGAGATAGGGAAGGATAGGGAAGGCTGGCATGCTGTAGTCCATAAGGTTGTAAAGATTTGGTTATAACTTAGTGACTGAACAGCTACATATCTCTGTAATGTGCAACTATTTTTTCAATTCCTTGTCAAATATACATTTTTATTACAGTGAAGGAGTTATTTATATTTTGTATATAGTATATATTTCTGTATTATAAAATATAGAAATCTTTCAGTTGATTGTTTGATCTTTTTTCCTTGAAAATTTTTCTCTCATTAGTCTTATGCACTATGTAATATTAACATCTGAATGTTCATCCCCTACAACATACCTATTTTTTTTGAATTATGAAGTTTAAACGATCTCATTTGCATGCTTTTGAAAATTACAGATTATATTAGTAATTACTCAAAAGTCTAAAAACTGTGCTTTTACTTTTGGTTTCTTAGGCGATTTCTCTTAGCATAAATTTAAATTTAAATAAGCGCAATGATACTAACATAAAAATGCTGCTGCTACTGCTGCTGCTGCTAAGTTGCGTCAGTCGTGTCTGACTCCTAGTGACTCCAGAGACGGAAGCCCACCAGGCTCCCCTGTCCCTGGGATTCTCCAGGCAAGAACACTGGAGTGGGTTGCCATTTCCTTCTCCAATGCATGAAAGTGAAAAGTGAAAGTGAAGTCACTCAGTCGTGTCCGACTCTTAGCGACCCCATGGACTGCAGCCTTCCAGGCTCCTCCATGGGATTCTCCAGGCAAGAGTAATGGAGTGTGGTGCCATTGCCTTCGCCGATAAAACTGCTACAGATATTTATTCCATATTGCTGACTATGTCAGAAAATGAGATTATGACAAATTTGCATATCTTTTTATCTTTATTTCAAATAAACTAGGAATGAATCATGATTGTTGGTCATTAGTTATCGGGAAAATTTAAGAACCTTCCCTTATTTTTCCCTACCCCCATCACTCCACACCTTAAGAGAAAGAGGTATGAAAAAATAGAATCCTCAGTATTTCAAAATGGGATACTAATATGGGGAATAGAATTTTTAGTGGGAGGACTAAGGGATTATATGTAGGACTAGAAAGAAATAGCAACTAGAAGGAAATGGCAACCCACGCCAGTGTTCTTGCCTGGAGAATCCCATGGACAGAGAAGCCTGGTAGGCTGCAGTCCATGGGGTCGCACAGAGTCGGACACGACTGAAGTGACTTAGCAGCAGCAGAAAGAAATAATTCTTTACTTGTGACCTCTGCCTTTGTTCTTCTCTTTCTTTTATCCCATTTGACTGTTTTTGGTAAAATTAGACCTAAAGTTAACCAGCTGAAAGAACACACAAAGCCAAGTAGAGTACCTTTATGTAGGTCTTAGAGGAGAAACCATTTTCTGTTTTTCAATTGTACTCCTTGTGTGACTTTCTTTCCTTCTCCACCTCTTTGTAGCTAATTGGATGGAACAAGTCTTGGAAGAACCTACTTGTATTGAAACACTCATAGTCTAAATGTATCCATACTCAGGGTCCAGAGAAGGCAACACAGGGAGGAGGAGTGTAGGTTGGCTCACTTTGAGGCCTTAACAGAGATAGGGTCTCTTTTTGACATCTTATATTATGGTAACTGCTGCTGCTGCTGCTAAGTCGCTTCAGTCGTGTCCGACTCTGTGCGACCCCATAGATGGCAGCCCACCAGGCTCCCCCATCCCTGGGATTCTCCAGTGTAAAGGGGTAAATAAGTATTCTATCTTATAGAAGAAGAAGATAGTGATCAGCAAGATTTAGGAATTTGCAGAATGAAATGCAGAGATCAACAAAGGCAAATTACTAGGGGAAAGAAACAGGGATTTGGAGCTAAAGACCTGCTAATAATATAAAATGATATTTGCCTATAATACCATCTGCTATAAAGCCCAGAACAAGTAATTTGAAATTATCAGTAAAGATTCACAGATATATTTCAGATCACATGTTGTTCTGTCGTTGTTCAGTTCCTCAGTCTTGTCCAACTCACTGTGACCCCACAGACTGCAGCACGCCAGGCTTCCCTATCCTTTACCATCTCCTGGAGTTTGCTCAAACTCATGTCCATTGAGATGGTGATGTCATCCAACCATCTCATCCTTTGTAGTACCTTTCTCCTCCTGCCTTCAATCTTTCCCAGCATCAGGGTCTTTTCCAGGGAATCAGCTCGTCACATCAGGTAGCTAAAGTATTGGAGTTTTAGCTTCAGCATCAGTCCTTCCAATGAATATTCAGCATTGATTTTCCCTTAGGATTGACTGGTTTGATCTCCTTGAAGTCCAAGAGACTCTCAAGAGTCTTCTCAACAGCACAGTTCAAAGGCATCTATTCTTTGGGGCTCAGCCTTTTTTATTGTCCAACTCTCACATCCACATAAGACTACTGGAAAAGAAATAGCTTTGACTAGGTGGACATTTGTTGGCAAAGTAATGACTCTGTCTTTTAATATGTTGTCTAGGTTGGTCATAGCTTTTCTTTCAAGGAGCAAGCGTCTTTTAATTTCATGGCTGCAGTCACCATCTGCAGTGATTTGGGAGCCCAAGAAAATGAAGTCTGTCCCTGTTTCCATTGTTTCCCCATCTATTTGCCATGAAGTGTTGAGACAAGATGCCATGATCTTTGTTTCTGAATGCTGAATTTTAAGCCATTTTTTTCACTCTCCTCTTTTACCGTCATCAAGAGGCTGTTTAGTTCCACGTTTTCTGCCATAAGGGTGGTGTCATCTGCATATCTGAGGTTATTGATATTTCTCCTGGCAACTTTGATTCCAGCTTATGCTTTTTCCAGCCCGGCATTCCACATGATGTACTCTGCATATAAGTTAAGTAAACTGGTTGACAGTATACAACCTTGTCATCCTCCTTTTCAAATTGAACCAGTCAGTTGTTCTGTGTAAAGTTCTGACTGTTGCTTCTTGACCCCTATACACACATTTCTCAAGAGAAAGGTAAGATGGTATGGTATTCCCATCTCTTTAAGAATTTTCCACAATTTATTGAGATCTACACAGCTTTTGTGTAGTCAATGAAACTGAAGTATGTATTTTTCTGGAATTCCCTTGCTTTCTCCGTGACCCAATGAATGTTGACAATTTGACCTCCAGTTCCTCTGCCTTTTCTAAACCCAGCTTGTACATCTGAAAGTTTTCAATTCAAGTACTGCTGAAGCCTAGCTTGAAAGATTTTGAGCATAACCTTACTATCATGAGAAGTGACCACAAATGTCCAATAGTTTGAACATTCTTCAGCATTGACCTTTGGAATTGGGATGAAAACTGACCATTTCCAGTCCTGTGGCCACTGCCGGGTTTTCCAAATTTGCTGACATATTGAGTGCAGCACTTTAACAGTATCATCTTTTAGGATTTTAAATAGCTCAGCTGGAATTCTGTTACCTCCACTAGATTTGTTTATAGTAATGCTTCCTAAGGCTCACTTGACTTCACACTGCAGAATGTCTGGCTCTATGTGAGTGACCACACCATTGTGGATATCCAGGTCATTAAGACACTTTTGTACAGTTCTTCTGTGTTTTCTTGCCACCTCTTCTTAATCTCTTCTGCCTCTGTTAGGTCCTTACCATTTCTGTCCTTTATCTTGCCCATTTTTGCATGAAATGTTCTTTGATATCTCTAATTTTCTTGTAGACATCTCTAGGCTTTCCCATTCTATTGTTTTCCTCTGTTTCTCTGCATTGTTCATTGAAGAAGGACTTCTTATCTCTCCTTGCTATTCTCTGGAACTCTGCATTCAGTTGGGTGTATCTTTCCTTTTCTCCCTTGCTTTTCACTTCTTTTCTATCCGAGGCCAAACTTGCCTGCTACTTCAGGTATCTCTTGATTTCCTCTTTTGCATCCCAATCCCCTATGATGAAAAGGACTTATTTTTGTGTCACTTTAGAGGGTCTTCTAGGTCTTCATAGAACTGGTTAACTTCAGCTTCTTTAGCATCAGTGGCTGGGGCATAATCTTGGATCACTATAATGTTGAATGATTTGCCTTAGAAATGAAGCGAGATCATTCTGTTGTTTTTGAGACTGCACCCAAGTATTGCATTTCAGACTTTTACTGATTATGAGGGTTACTCCATTTCTTCTCTCAGACACTTGCCCACAGTAGTAGAAATAATGGTTAGCTGAGTTAAATTCATCCATTCCATTTAAATTCGTCCATCGTCAGAGTCAGACATGATTTAGCGATTGAACAATAACAAGATAAGGGGAGGACCTGAATTGACATCTTTCTAATTTTCTAATGAAGACATACAGAAGGCCAGTAGGCATATGATAAACTGCCCCAAGTCACTAGTCAAGTAAATGAAAATCAAAACCACCATGAGATGTTACTGCATACCTGTCAGAATGGTTACTATCAAAAAGACAATAAATAACAAGTATTGATGAGGATATAGAGAACATAAATTAGAGCATCACACTATGAAAAACAATTTGTAGGTTTTCAAAAAATTAAAAATTGAAATACAATCCAGCAATTCCGATCTTGGATATTTAAGTAAGAATATGAAGTACCAATTTGAAAAGATATATGTACTTGTATGTTCATTGAAGCATTATTTATAATAGCTAAGGAGCAATCTAGATGCCCATAGATAGAGAAAATGTGTATATATATACATATATATATCAGATCAGATCAGTCACTCAGTCGTGTCCGACTCTTTGCGACCCCATGAACCGCAGCACGCCAGGCCTCCCTGTCCATCACCAGCTCCTGGAGGTCACTCAGACTCACACCCATCAAGTCAGTGATGCCATCCAGCCATCTCATCCTCTGTCGTCCCCTTCTCCTCCTGCCCCCAATCCCTCCCAGCATCAGAGTCTTCTCCAATGAGTCAACTCTTCGCATGAGGTGGCCAAAATACTGGAGTTTCAGCTTTAGCATCATTCCTTCTATATATACATAAATATACTTTTACCCTGCCACATTCAAAAATGAAATCTTGTCTTTTGTGACAATATAGTTGGATCTGATTGCTATTAATACATTATTATTAAAGTTAATATTATTAATATGTTAAATAATAATCAGTTATTATTAATATGTTGCTGCTGCTGCTAAGTCGCTTCAGTCGTGTCCGAATCTGTGTGACCCCATAGACGGCAGCCCATCAGGCTCCCCCGTCCCTGGGATTCTCCAGGCAAGAACACTGGAGTGGGTTGCCATTTCCTTCTCCAATGCATGAAAGTGAAAAGTGAAAGTAAAGTCACTCAGTAGTGTCCAACTCTTAGCGACCCCATGGACTGCAGCTTACCAGGCTCCTCTGTCCATGGGATTTTCCAGGCAAGAGTACTGGAGTGGGGTGCCATTGCCTTCTCCAATTAAGTGAAATAAATCAGAAAAAGATAAATTCTATATCAGATCAGATCAGATCAGTCGCTCAGTCGTGTCCGACTCTTTGCGACCCCATGAACTGCAGCACGCCAGGCCTCCCTGTCCATCACCAACTCCCGGAGGTCACTCAGACTCACATCCATCGAGTCAGTGATGCCATCCAGCCATCTCATCCTCTGGCGTCCCCTTCTCCTCCTGCCCCCAATCCCTCCCAGCATCAGAGTTTTCTCCAATGAGTCAACTCTTCACATGAGGTGGACAAAGTACTGGAGTTTCAGCTTTAGCATCATTCCTTCCAAAGAAATCCCAGGGTTGATCTCCTCCAGAATGGACTGGTTGGATCTCCTTGCAGTCCAAGGGACTCTCAAGAGTCTTCTCCAACACCACAGTTCAAAAGCATCAATTCTTCGGCACTCAGCCTTCTTCACAGTCCAGCTCTCACATTCATACATGACCACAGGAAAGACCCTTATATGCAGGGTCTAAAAACAAAACATGTCAAATCACTACATAGTACACTTAAAATCAATGTAATATTGTAGGTCAGCAAATTTCAATAAAAATACCGTTTTAAAATAACTCTGCCTATTATTTTCATTGCTCAAAAAGAAGTTCCTTACTTGTTATTATTAATATATCTTAAATGATCATTACATACCAACAGATATCAAGGTTATAAAAATCAAAGGTACATTTGTTATTAACTTTCGGAAAAGGTTCAAGGTTTTCTTCTTGAGTACATAATAAAGGTACATCTTGGAGACTCTTACTAAACCCGATGTGTCTGATTCTTGAGGTCATCTCGGGATGGAAAGTTCCTTTTGTTTCTTCTGAGCTTCATGTGAGCCTCAAAACTAACTCATGGTGCAAGAGGATGGATGTCGTTGTCTTCTGTGAGTCGATGACACACCCGGATCTGGGAGCTCGGAGAACTGCCCACCAGCAAATACGGGACAGTGACTGTGCGAGATTTGAACATACAACTTCTGATGACAAAGCTACTTATATTCACATGCCACTACATCTAACCTGTTGGCGAATGAAAGCATATTATATGTGAATTTTCTTTCTTTTCCAGTATATATTTTCACTGGGTTTTACAAAGTTGTTTTATTATTTAATTTCTAGTGTGGTTTATGAAATGAATTTTCATATTCTTAGCATAACTGTCACAGCATTTGATATTCATATTATAGAATTTGTGTATCTGTCACTAAACAAATACTCAGCCAGGTTTTAAATTTCATAACAGCCAGAGGCAGTCATAGTTGATTTAGCAAATAAGGGAGAGCTTTAAAAAAGTTTAGGGGAGAGAGCAAAAAACTAGAACCACTGCAAAGAACAGTAAGTAAAAAGTTGAGCTTTTTTTTCTCTAAACTCTCTCTATTCTGATTAAATATTTTTTAATATTCCAGTGCTATGCGGGAGCCATTCACCACCAACTCCCAAGAGCCAGCTGTTAAATATTCAGGAATTTTGTGAACTGACTGGCTATAATGGAAGGATTTATCCCAGAGATACAAGCAAACATGGTAAGTCAGTAATTTTTCCCCTCAGAGCAGCACACCTCGGGATATTGTCCATATTTAATACTGTGTATGTTAGTCACCCAGTTGTGTCCTAATCTTTGAGACCTCATGGACTGTATCCTGCCAGGCTCCTCTGTCCATGGGATTCTCCAGACAAGAATACTGGAGTGGGCTGCCGTTTCCTTCTCCAGGGGATCTTCCCGACCCAGAGATTGAACCCAGGTGTCCCGCACTGCAGACAGATTCTTTACCGTCTGAGCTTATGATTTTTTTAAGTGATGTTTACAAGACAGAAGCAATTGAACAAAAATAATAAAGTTAAAATAATAAGCGTTCCTTGTATATTTTGTATCTTACAGTTTCTCATATATTATCTCACTTAATCTTCACAAAAATTCTGTGAAAACAGTAGAGAAGGTGTTATCATCATCACATTTTACAGACGAGGAAACTGAGGGTCCAGATACCAGGGCTGGTAATGGTAGTGTTGAGGCTAAAATCAAATACTTCTGTGATTTGTCCACATCTTCTCTACTGTGCACTAGTCGTGCTTTACCAGGAAAACGGTTTTTGCTTATGAGAGAACAGGGCAGAAACACATAAGTTTTATGCAGACTTTGCCTTACTTGGAAATGAACGGGAATTCTGTTTTTGTTTTTCCACTGACAATCTGTGGAATCTCAAATGTTTTTCCTGAAAAAAGAATCCACATGACCATGTGCTAATGTGAGATTTTTTAGCCCTGGTTTGCCACAACTCTCTGTTTGTTTTCTCTCAAATGTTAATTTCTAATTTGAAAAACCTGCTCAGAGAATAAATATGAAACTCTTCAAGGCTATTTTAAAATATCTTCTTGGTTTTGTGGTTAATTGGAGCCTGTATATGCTAGATTGACAGTTGCCCTGATTGAATCTATTCCTTTATACATAGCCTAGGAAGAGTGCTGAAGTTGTGGGGAGTGGGAAGGCGAGTGAGGTCAACAAGATGATAGGATAGGAAGCCCTCACTCACCCACAGAAACACAGATTTAACAACAATATAAGCGATGCAATCCCTTTAGGAGACATTCGGAATCCACTTGGGGAGTTGCAGAATGTCAGATGAGTACCAGCATGAGATTAGCCAACTGAGAAAATACAAAGAGCAGTTTTACTTTACGCACATCATTCCTTCCCCTAAGCTGGCCAACTCAGCTCTGAGAGATTGCTGCTCCTTTCTGGGGAGTAATAGAGCATGGAGTCAGCTCTGCAGACCTTCACTGTACTTTCCAATAGGGTTGCATTCTGACTCAACTCACACAGGGTGCTTAGAACTGCTGTGGTCCAGACAACGAGGACAGCTAGGGATCTTTCTGCGGCCAGCAAGGCTCTGCAAGTTTTGGGGAGAGCACAAAACTGAGATTTTTCCTGCAAGAAAGAGGCAGGAGTGATGCTCGTCTTCAGCCTTTCAGTGCACTCTCCAAGTGGAAGATATGACAAAAGAAAGTTTGTGTCCCCCTCGGATTCAGATGCTGAAATCTTACACTGTGAGATCAAGTATTAGGAGGTGGACCTTCGGGAGGTGATTAGGTGATATGTAAAGCTCGCAGCTAACATCCTACTCAATGGTGAAAAACTGAAAACTTTTCCCATAAAATCAAGAACAAGGCAAGGATGTCTACTCTCATTATTTCTATTCAATTATAAATTGGAGCTTTATTAGTGTATATATATGCCATATATATATGATGCTGGGAGGGATTGGGGGCAAGAGGAGAAGGGGACGACAGAGGATGAGATGGCTGGATGGCATCAGTGACTCGATGGATGTGAGTCTGAGTGACCTCCGGGAGTTGGTGATGGACAGGAAGGCCTGGCGTGCTGCAGTTCATGGGGTCGCAAAGAGTCGGATATGACTCAGCGACTGATCTGATCTGAATATATATATATATATATATATATATATATATATATATATATATTCCAACTATACTGTTGCTGCTGCTGCTAAGTCACTTCAGTCATGTCCGACTCTGTGCTATCCCACAGATGTCAGCCAACCAGGCTGCCCCGTCCCTGGGATTCTCCAGGCAAGAACACTGGAGTGGGTTGCCATTTCCTTCTCCAATGCATGAAAGTGAAAAGTGAAAGTGAAGTCGCTCAGTCGTGTCCAACTCTAAAGTAAAACAACACAAGTCAGACAGATCGCAAAGAAAGAAATAAAATTGTCTGTTTCCAGATGACATTCTTAAGTGTAGAAAATCCTAAAAACCCCACAAACAAATTGTTAAAGAGTTCATTTAAAAATTCAATAAAGTTACAGGACACAAAATCATCATATAAAAATCAGTTGCATTTCTGTACACTAACTATAAACTATACAAAAAGGAAATTAAAAAGACAATCCCATTTGCAATAACATCAAAAAGAATCAAAGTCTTGGTAAGAAACTTAACCTAGGATGTGAAAGACTTGTACACTAAAATCTACAGTTTTGTGCCTATAGTCCATAATACTGTAATGTGCACTTAAAATTTAGTTGAGTGTAAATCTCAAGTATTTTTATCATAGTAAAAAAAAATCACTAAGACAGATAGTTTGTGGTACAATGTTACTGAAGCTCTAGCTAACAAAGACAGAGGTTTAAAAATATAAACAACACTGTCAATTAACATCTAATTGAACATCTGTAAAACACAACACCCAAGAATAACAGAATACATATTTCTTTTAATTACAAACAGAATAGTTACTAAGATCATATTCTGGGCCATAAAACCAATGACACAAGTCATAGAAAGTATGTTCTCTGACCACAGTAGAATCAAACCAGAAATCAATAACAGAAAATTATTCTTTTTCTTTTTTGATATGTAAATTGATATTAACTATTTTAGTAACAAAAGAAAAATGAAATTGAAAGGGAAAATATTAGTATGTTGCTCAGTTACCAGTACCATTGTTTAAGTCCATCAGTGACTTATTAATACTTTATATTTCAGGAAATTCTACGTTAAGTAAAAGACAACCCAAAAAGTTGAATGCTAAACATACCAAACCGTCAATTTTTAGAGAAGGTATAAAGTCAATGAAAAAACATTTAATAATCCTTTTAAGCCATAATAATAGCAAGAAAACCACTGTCATTTTACATTTAAATAGTGACTTCGACAAAGTTCTCAAGATGTCCAGAAAATTAACAGGATGTGATTACAGTCAGTTTTCAGAGGAATGAATCAAAGCACAGAAATATTAAGAAAATATAAAAGTCTGAATTAGGAACCAGTTCTTCTAAAGCCTAAGCTATTGAATTACTCAACTGTGTGCAGTGAATCTTTTTTAATTTTTTGCTGCAAGGTGCGCAGGATCTTACTTCTCTGACCAGGAATTGAGCCCAGGGCCATGGCAGTGAAAGTGTCGAGTCCTGACCACTGAACTGCTAGGGAACTTCCCCCAATGAACATTTTTATTGATCTTGAAGTATCATATATGAAAATAGATTAATTTATCAACATATTTTAAACCTACAATAAAAGTGTGTCAAAGAAAATCATTCTTCCAAATTATATCTGTAAAAGTGTAATTTATATTGCTAATCATGGTCCCAAAATAAATGAGTTACAAAGCTCAAAACAAAAGTCACCATGTCTGGTCAAATGCAAGACAAATGGCCCAGTAATTTTCTCATGTATGTACCTATCCAATTCCTCTTGCATTGCTAGAAGTCCCTGATTCTATTACAGTGCAGTTGGCATAATGGATGTAGAAATGAATGAATAAAAGCATGCAAAGGAATATAGAGTTGTGAGCTTTTAAGCGTTTTTATAAGTACTCAAAAAATAATAAATGAACCTATACTCCTTGGGAAAAATACAGATTGAAAGAGTTTTTTTCAGACATGCTCAGGCAGCCTTGTGGTATCATGGTGTTTATCTCATCATCAAAAGGCAAAAAATAGCACAATTGTCTAGGCCCATCTTTAGCTTTTTTAGTTTAGTATCTATGAGATGAAACGCTTACAAATATCTTTGATGGTATTCCCTGTTAGGTATTGTGTTACATGTTAAACACAGAAGTGCCAGTACCCTAGTGAAAACACAGCCTTTTCTTTATGAAAATATGAGAAAATTTGCATTGACACAATTTTGCTCTATCATATTTCCTTCCACTGCTGTGTTTTCTCACTCACATGTGACAGACACAATGCAATTTATTGAACCCCATGAACTTTTTACAGTCATACCTCCATAACTTCATTTCATATCAAACTGTATTAAGAGGTAGGTATAGAATCACCAATTCACTTTTGCTATCACAATGTCAGTAAAGAGCTGTGACCTAAGAGAGCCATCACAGAGTATTCATTGAGAGACCACGTAGTGTGCTGTGTGCTAAGTTGCTTGAGTCGTGTCTGACTCCTTGTGACCCCATGGACTGCAGCCCTCCAGGCTCCTCTGTCCATGGGATTCTCCAGGCAAGAACACTAGAGTGGGTTGCCATGCCCTCCTCCAGGGGATCTTCCCGACCAGGGATCAAACCCATGGGTCTTACCTCGCCTGCACTGGCAGGTGGGCTCTTTATCACCAGTGCCACCTGGGAAACCCTATGCAGGGTAGGAAAATTCATCTTTCAGTATCAAAAGACATGGGATGGACCTTGACAGCATTCCACCAAGTGAAATATATCAGACAGAGAAAGACAGATACTTACTATCTCGTTTATATATGGAATATGAAAAAAAAATCACATAAACCAAAAAAGGTAACATAGAAAAAAGAGATAAGACTTGCGATGATCAGAGACAGAGGATTGGGTGAGGGGGGATTGAAAGAATATAATCAAGAGGCAAAACCTCCTATTATGAGATAAATAAGCACTAGGGAATTAATGTACAACATGATGAGTATATACTGGATGATATATATAAGGAAGCTGTTAAGAGAATAAATCCTAAGAATTCTGAGATCAAGGAGAAAATTTTCTTTTTCTCCTTTCTTTCCCTTTTATTGTAGCTATATGGGATGCTAAACGTTAGCTGAACCTAATATAACAGATACAGGTTTCATTTCACAACAGATATAAATCAAACCATCATGCTGTATACCATAAACCTGTATGGTGATGTATGTCAATATTTCTAAGTAAATTTTTTTTTTTTAAATCTTTAGAAAACATGGATTCTGATACCTAGAAAAGTATTAACAGGATGAATGAATAAATAAAGGATTTAATTTCTGATTTCACGGCACAATAAGTGAATAATCTTAGATTAGCCTTCTCAGTGGGCTTCCCTGGTGGCTCAGCTGGTAAAGAATCTGCCTGCAATGCAGGAGACCTGGGTTCGACCCCTGGGTTGGGAAGATCCCCTGGAAGAGGGCATGGCAAGCCATTCCAGTTTTCCTGCCTGGAGAATCCCCACGGACCGAGGAGCCTGGCAGGTACAGTCCACAGGGTCGCAAAGACCCAGACGTGGCTGAGTGACTAAGCACGGCACAGTCATCTCAAAGCCTCAGACATGGATCATGATAGTCTTACTTTACGGGACTGTGGTAAATCATAAAAAAATAGAGTACATGAGAGTGTTTTATACATACGTTATATAAATATGGTATCATATGGAAAATATGGAAATATGGAACATTTATTTTCATATTCAAATAATATTATATTATTTCAACCACTATGGATAAAGTTCACAATGTATGCTTTCTCAGATACACTGCAGTCCTATTTATTTAACATATGTCCATTTTCCCAAAAAGCACAGCTAAGCAGTAACCATTTGACTATACCAGAAAGAAGCAGTTTCTCATTCTTTAGTATCTGGTGCCTAAACTTGCACATTGAGTTGCTGTTGTTCAGTCGCTCAGTCGTGTCTGACCCTCTGCGACCCCGTGAACTGGAAACCACCAGGCTCCTCTGTCCATGGGGATTCTCCAGGCAAGAATACTGGAGTGGGTTGCCATGCCCTCCTCCAGGGGATCTTTCTGCCCCTGGGATCAAACCCAGTAAATTTAAATGTAAAGCTATGTCACTACCTATCTAAATCATTACATTGCGTTGTGTGAGTTCTTTTCTTTTTCATTAGTTCCTTCAACTGGCAAAGATTAATTTATAGTGTGTGTGTGTTTAGCATCTGTGAAGTTCTCCTGTGGGTTACTCCATTGAGACTAAGGTGTTATAAGCAGAAATTTGAATGAAGTAAAGCAGTTGTCAAGAAGAGATGGAAAACATTATGCCTTTAATTATGTTTCCACACCTGCATGTATGAATTCCATTTTGGGGGAGAGAGGAAGATATGAGGCAATTAAAGAAGTTGCTGCATGGACCTTATTGGTGATGAATAATTACAGAGTTCACTGGGGCATTATAGAAGTAAAGGAAATCCTAGTGCCTAGAGACAGAAAACCACCAAGTACTCAATTACTGGTTGTGGAGGTTAAAGTTAAAACAAAAGCATGGCATTAAGTTAATAAAATACACATTAATATTGCTGCAGTTGGGTGCATTCCTATGTCTGAAAAACTATATAAAGAAATGAACACAATTTATTATTTTTTAAATAGCAGTTTTGGTTTCTGCTCAGTGAATTATAAAATGGTAATCCTGGATAGCTCAAATGGTAAAGAATCTGCCTGCAGTGTGGGAGGGTCAGGTTCGTTTCCTGGATCGGGAAGATTCCCCGGAGAAGGGCATGGCAACCCACCTCAGGATTCTTGCCTGGAGAATCCCATGGACAGAGGAGCCTGGCGGGATTCAGTCCATAGAGTCGCAAAGAGTCGGACACAACTGAGTGACTCACACACACACACACACACACACACACACACAGACTATAGGAGATGGTATTTCAAAAGTGAACTTGATGAATTAGCCTTCACATTTCACCAATATTTTTCTTAGTTCAGGTGGCAAATACTCAAGCAACTTACATTTGCTGATGGCCTACTGTGTGCTATTGAGAGGGTAATAGGAAGGAAGGCTGGGGTCCCCAAGTGGAGGAAATAAGCTGCAAACGGCAGACTTTTTTTTTCCTTCTTTACACAAAATTAAAAGGAGGATTCTTTTAAATTCTATGCTCTCATGAGTATAGAGACTGACTATACTCAGTCAGTTACCTGACTGCCTGAATGTAACTTTCCTCAAACCTTGAGCTAAACAGTGTGTTTTTTTTTTTTATGGAAACGTTTTTCTTAAGCTATGTTAATGAACTACGTATTTGCCTTGGAATCTGCCTTTCTTCAAGTTGGTTCTGCCTAAGACTCCAACCTTGAATGGATAATGGCTCAACAAACCAGTATGTCTTACTCACGGAAAATGTTCTCTTAAGCTATGTTTATGAAACTAAGCATTTGCTTGGAAATCTGCCTTTCTTTAAGATTCATGTCCATTGTTTTATGGATGACTCGCCTTGTACCAATGCTATCTCAAAATGCATGTTGTGGGAGAGGGGCCTGATGCAACGCTCTCAGTTTTGAAGTGAGTCTTTAAAAGATACATAACTCCTTGCTACGAAATAGCAGCAGGGGCACTCTGTCTGCCCTCTTCTGTTGCCTATGTCAGGAGCTTCCTCTATCCTTTTATACTTTAATAAACCTTTATTACACAGAATCTTCAAGGGATCAAGCATCATCTCTGACCCCAGATAGAAACCCTCTCCTCCAGAGGTCATGAATCCCAGCGTAGCTGAGGGCTCACAGCTACGACATTTCACTATGACTAGCGTGGCATTGGTTTACCCTGTATCCCAGGCAGACAGTTTCTTCTTTCAGGACCTCGCTGGACTGTTGAAATAGCTGGGAGACCAGTCTGCCTCTGATTCCTGGCTCCTGTTACAGGCTCTTAGAGCAGATGCCAGCTTGCCGTGTAACACTGTTTGAACAAAAGCTGTTTAGCACTAAGCTTGCTGAGTCCCTAGGGCTCTAGTCCACACAGCAGTGAATGAATTTCAGGGAAAATAAAAGGAAGGTTGGAATCATTTTCTGAAAGAGTGAGTTTTTCTCTCAGATTTGGATAAGAACCTTTTCAGTAGTGCTTATCAAAACAAGACATAACGAAAAGACCATCCGCAGGATCCCACTGTGCACCCGCATCAGACTGCCATCCTGTTAAAAATGCACAGAATACAAAGGTGCTACTTTCCACATCTTAAATATTATCCTATAGGACATTACATTGTTTTTCTTTCATTACAAAAATGAGTGATAGGAAATACTGTAAGACAGATGGTTAGGTCCTGTTCTGATGTCATTAAAAGAAGATTACACATATTTTGCTTGGTGCAATAATACGAAAGATAATTCAGTGAAATGCACATTTACCAAATAAACATTTTCTGTGGAATGTGTTTGGGCATAAATACTTACATTGTGATTGAATTTCTCTGCAATTTATGGTACTTGTATTTTTTAAGACTAACTAGCTTACTTTGGTATCTAAATGGGTTTCATTTTTGTTAAACTTGCTGAAATACTTAAGATAACATTTTTAACGGCGTCAATCATCAGCCACAAATTTCTTCTCAATGCACTTGACTCTTTCCAGAATTTTAAGAAATTAAAACTCATGTTTCTTTTAGTGACCATAATTTTCAAATTTGCATAAACTCATATGTGTGGTTAGTTTTTAAACTTAACTCTCAAATAAAATCCATAGCCTCATTGGCTTTATATTTAAGAAAAGGTTAAAAGATTCCCAATTATTTATCACCCTTTAGATCACTGTAAACTGGACAATTGGTTTTAATCTTATCAGTGGAGAATTTCTCTTAGATTTCCTGTTACTATCAGAATCTGATCATGTTGGCTAAACTGGTATCTTTTTCTTTCCCAGTGCACATTCCAATTGGTTTTGTTTTTGTTTTAGAATTTACTTCATAAGCTTCTTTCTGATAAGAATTAAATAAAATAATCCATAACCAATGCTTAACCAAGTGCCCGACACATTGTAATCTCTCAGCAAGTGCTATCTTAATACACACAAACATACACACACAGAGAATATGGTGATGCTGTTTGGCTTCAGATAGAAAGCCATCCCAAAGGGATTATACAAGGCTGCGAATTATTCACTGGGCAAAGCATATTAACATCAGTTCTTTACTTTTCAGGTTTTCCTGACTCATCGATCAAATATTTGTTGACTCCCTATAATGTGTACAGAACTTACCAGGGTGCTTAGAAAGATACAAGTGGTATAAAGTAATTTCTTTCAAGAAATTACAATCTAACCACAGAGACCACTTCATTCAAGAATAAGTATTATCAGGCTATGTGTATATGGGAGCAGGGAGTTTAGGGTAAATATCTGCACATGCATCTCAATTTTGCTGTCAAAAAACTAAACTTCTCAAAAAATAAAGGTTTAAGGGAAAAAAATGTAAAAAAAATTATCTGCTGAACAATTGCAATTAATTTTCTTAAATTCTCAGTTTTAAGAACTGAAGCCCTATGTCCTCAATCATCACCAAAGAATTTATTCACAATTCCCAAATTCTGAAAACTTTCCTCTGGTTCTGATTTCCGAAACCTTCGGAGAGGAGTCAAGATGGCAGAGGCACAGGAGGATGTGGAGCTCATCTCTCCCCATAAACGCATCAAAAATACATCTACGAATGGAACGATTCTCACAGAGCACCAGCTGAACATCAGCCTAGGACCTCGGGCTCTTGGAAGGACAGGAAAGATCCCTGCAAACACAGATGGGACTCACAAAAGAAGGGGAAAGAAAGAAGAAAGGAAGTACGACAGAATCTGTGCCCTTGGGCTGGGGGAGCTGAAGGAGAGGAGAGGTTCCTGTACTCGGGGAAGCCCTCTCACCAGCAGCAAGGTAAAGTGGGACAGACAGGAAGCTTCAGGGGCTATTCAGAGGAAAGCACAGCAACCTGCTTAGCTCAGTTAGTAAAGTATCTGCCTGCAGTGCAGGAGACCTGGGTTCAATTCCTGGGTCAGGAAGTTCCCCTGGAGAAGGAAATGCAACCCCACTCCAGTATTCTTGCCTGGAGAATCCCATGGACAGAGGAGCCTGGCGGGCTAGAATTCATGGGATCGCAAGAGTCGGATATGATTTAATGACTTAGTGCTAGTGCTACAACAACCAGTCTGTGGCAGGCAGGACAACGTGAGAACTACAAAGACGACCTAAGGCACAGCCCTGCACGACCTAGACGAAGATGTATTTTTGCCAGTGCAGACAGGGGGCTGGGTGCTGCTGGAATATGGGATTTGGAGAGCAAATCCAAGGGAAAGACTGTGGTTGGCTGCAAGGAGACACCCTGAGAGGACGGGAATGAGGGAATCTGCAAATGGGGATACCTGTGGGGAAACCTGGGTGGCTGCAGAAACAAAGCGCCATTGTTGAGTGACGTCAAAGGGGAGGGGCCATCACTGCAGCTTCTCTCCCCACGCGTCGGCCCCTGCCTGCCTGGGCACTAAGAGCTCCCGGTGAGGTGGGTGTTCCTGCACCCCCAGCTGCGGCTGCCACTTTTCTGCACCTCATCCTCTCCGTGGTAGGTGCTATCACGACCTTGACCGCTGCCACCTCCGTGCCTCCTCCTTGCTTGGGCAGACTCATGGGCTCAGGGATGGACTCGAGAGCAGGACCCTGTGGGTGGCCTGAAAATAAGCCCCAAGGGCCATGGAAGAAGGACAAAGAGATAAAATCACTCCTCACAGCTGGGCAAACCATGAATTGACACCCCTGTGACTGACTTTGTAACCTCAGCAACTTAAAACATCTGAACACACAACAAGTGTTCCCACAGCCAAGACAGGTCTACCATTAGCAGCTGTAGCCTTTGTGAGTTGTGTACACTGGGATGAGGGTTGGAGGAGGGGACAGGGTGGATTGGACCAGGCCAGAGTCTGAGTTGCGCCCATAGCACCCACAGCAGGCCCATTTCCAAGACAACTGCAATCCTAGAACATGACTTCCTTGAATTTACACTGGTGGCATGTTGCAAAAATCTCCTGAGACACCAGGACCAATTGCTGGCATACTCACAGTTAAGATGGGGCTGACAGCAGTGCCAACAACAGTGTAATCTGGAGAGCAGGCGCACTGGGTGACAATTCAACAAAGTACATCCACAGGTGAACAGCTCCAGAAGAGCAATACTCAGTGACTTCTCTCCCAGTGGGAGCGCTCCAGTCTGCCTGCCTCACACTGAAGATCAGAAACACAGCTGAGAAACAGAGCTGGGGGCCTCAACTCCAACAACTAGGGAGCAGACCTCACCCTGACCAGGCAGTGACAACCACAGAGCAATGCAGAAGCCTTGCTCAAATTCAGCACAGGCTCTGTTCACCACATCAGTCACAACTCTTACCGAGGGAATACTGGCCAGCATACACTGAGGACAGAGGTGTTGCTATTGTTTGGTCGCCCAGTCGTGTCTGACTCTTTGCAGCCCCATGGTCTGCAGCACGCCAGGCCTCCCTGTCCCTCACCACCTCCTGAAGTTTGCCCAAGTTCACGTCCATTGCATCGGTGATGCCATCCAGCAATCTCATCCTCTGATGCCCTCTTCTCCTTCTGCCCTCAATCTTTCCCAGCATGCAGGACTTTTCCAATGAGTCAGCTGTTCACATCAGATGACCAAAATACTGGAGCTTCAGCTTCAGCATCAGTCCTTCTGCTGAATATTCAGGGTTGATATCTTTTAAGATTGACTGGTTTGATCCCCTTGCTATCTGAGGGACTCTCAAGAGTCTTCTCCAGCACCACAGTTCAAAGGCATCATTGCTTTGGTGCTCTGCCTTCTTTATGGCACATCTCTCACAACCATGTGTGACCACTGGGAAGACCATAGCTTGACTATGTGGACCTTTGTCATTAGAGTAACGGCTCTGCTTTTCAACACACTGTCTAGGTTTGCCATAGCTTTCTCGCCAAGAAGCAATTGTCTTCTGATTTAATAGCAGATTCAGTTCAGTTCAGTCACTCAGTCATGTCTGACTCTTTGTGACCCCATGGACTGCAGCACGCCAGGCCTCCCTGTCTATCACCAACTCCCAGAGTTTACTCAAACTCATGTCCTTTGAGTCAGTGATGATATCTTGATATATGGCAAAACCAATACAATATTGTAAAGTTAAAAAATAAAATAAAATATTAAAAAAAAAAACCATCCCTCATGTCAAAACATATTAAACCCATGCGGGCTACACAGGGAAGTCCTTACATAAAAATAGCCCTCCAAGACAGTCTGAGTGTCTGGCATGAAGAAGAACCCCCAGAGCATTTAGTCTTGAAGGCCAGCGGGGTTTGAGTGTAGGAGCTCCATAAGACTGGGGGAAACAGAGAATCCGCTATTGGTGCAAGGACACTGGTAGCAGAAGCCCCCGGGAGTATTGATTGCCATGAGCTCTCCTGGAAGTCCCACTTTCAGCACTAAGACATGGCTCCACTGGAAACCCTGCCGGCTCCAGTGCTGGAAACCCTCAGGCCAAAGAACCAACAGGAGAGGAACACAGCCCCAGTTATCAGAAGACAGGCTACTTAAAGTCATGCTCAGCTCACAGTCACCTCAGAACACACCCCTGACATCTCCCTGCCTGCATCAAGGTGCAGGCTCTAACCTACAAATGACAAGACCCAGCTCCATCCACCAGAGAAGAGGAAAGTCTCTCAATGAGAAGCCTGAACAAGGCCCTGGGTCTGCCTCACCACTAGGGGGCAGACATAGAAGCAGGAGGAACAATGATCCTTCAGCCTGTGGAAGAAAGAACACAAATAGAGGAAGCTTGATAAAGTGAGATGACAAAGAAATAAACTGCAGATGAAGGAGTAAGATAAAAACCTATAAGAACAACTAAATGAAGAGGAGATATGTAATCTATGTAAAAAAAAAAAAAAAAAAAAAAGCAGAGTAATGATAGTAAAGATGATCCAAAATCTCAGAAAAAGAATGAAGGTCCAGATTGAGAAAATAAAAGAAAACTTTAACAAAGATCTAGAAGAACTAAAGAACAAATAAACAGAGATGAACCAGACAATAACTAAAATGAAAACTACACTAGAAGGAATTAATAGCTGATGAGACACAGACAGAAGAATGGATAAGTGAGCTGGAAGATAGAATGGTTGAAATAACCACTGTGGAAGAGAATGAAGGAAAAAGAATGAAAGGCTCAGAGACCTCTTGGACACCATTAAACACATTAACATTTGAATTACAGCAGTCCCAGGAAAAGAAGAAAAGAAAAAGTGTCTGAAAAAATATTTGAAGATATAGTCAAAAACTTCCCTAACATGGGAAAGGAAATAGTTAACCAAATGCAGGAAACACAGAGAAACCTATATAGGGTAAACTGAAGGAAAAATGTGCTGAGACACATATTAATCAAATTAGAAAAAATATTAAAAGTAGCAAGGGAAAATCAAAAAATAACATACAAGAGAATCCCTGTAATGTTAGGAGCTGTGTTTTTTTTTATATTTATTTTTTTATTGAAGGGTAATTGCTTTACAGAATTTTGTTATTTTCTGTCAAACATCAACATGAATCAGCCATAGGTATACATGTGTCCCCTCCTTCTTGAACTTCCCTCCTATCTCCCTCCCCATCCCACCCCTCTAGGTTGCTACAGAGCCCCTGTTCGCTGAGACATACAACAAATTCCCATTGGCTACCTATTTTACATATGGTAATGTAAGTTTCAGGAGCTGATTTTTAAGTAGAAACTCTGCAGGTTAGAAGGGAGTGGCACGATATATTAAACTAATGAAACCTACAACCAAGAATACTATACACAGAAAGGCTCTGATTTACATTCAGTGGAGAAATCAAAAGCTTTATAGATGAGCAAAAGCTAAGAGAATTCAGCAGCAGCAAACCAACTCTACAACAAGTGCTAAAGGAGTTTCTCTAGGCAAGAAACATAAGAGAAGAAATAGACTCACAAAAACAAACTCAAAAATAAGAAGAAAATGGTAATAGGAATATACATATCAATAATTGGCTTAAATGTCAATATATTAAATGCTCCAACCAAAAGACCCAGACTAACTGAATGGATACAAAACCAAGATCTGTATATATGCTGTCTACAAGAGACCCACTTCAGGCCTAGGGACACATACAGACAGAAAGTGAAAGAATGGAAAAAATATTCCATGCAAATGGAAATCAAAAGAAAGCTACAGTATTAGTACTCATATCAGGCAAAATAGACTTTAAAATAAAAACTTCTAGAAGTGACAAAGGACACTACATACTGATCAAGGGATCAATCTAAGAAGATATAGCAGTTGTAAATATGCACCCAACCATAAGAGCACCTCAATATATAAAGCAGATTCTATCACCCGTAAAAGGGTAAATTGATAGTAACACAATAATATTGGTGTAACACTCAGTCACACCAATGGGTAGATAATCAGATAGAAAATTAACAAGGAAACACATCTTAAATGACATATTGGCCAGATAGACTTAATTGATATTTATAGGACATTTTACCCAAAAGCAGAAGAATACAATTTATTCTCAAGTGTGCATGGAACATTCTCCAGGATAGATCACACCTTGGGTCACAATCAAGTCTTGGTGAATTTCAGTTCAATTCAGTCACTCAATTGTGTCCGACCTTTTGTGACCCCACAGACTGCAGTGCGACAGGCTTCTCTGTCAACTCCCAGAGTTTACTCAAACTCATGTCCATTGAATTGGTGATGCCATCCAACCATCTCATCCTCTGTGTCCCCTTCTCTTCCTGCCTTCAATTTTCCCCAGCATCAGGGTCTTTTCTAATGAGTCAGTTCTTCACATCAGGTGGCCAAAGTATTGGAGTTTCAGCTTCAGCATCAGACCTTCCAATGAATATTCAGCACTGATTTCCTTTAGGATGGATTGGTTGGATCTCCTTGCAGTCCACGGGACTCTCAAGAGTCTTATCCAACACCACAGTTCAAAAGCATCAATTCTTCAGCGCTCAGCTTTCTTTATAGTCCAACTCTTACATTCATACATGACTACTGGAAAAACTATAGCTGTGACTAGACAGACCTTTGCTGGCAAAGTATGTCTCTGTTTTTAATATGCTGTATCAGATCAGATCAGATCATATCAGTCACTCAGTCGTGTCCGACTCTTTGTGACCCCATGAACTGCAGCACGCCAGGCCTCCCTGTCCATCACCAACTCCCGGAGGTCAATCAGACTCATATCCATCGAGTCAGTGATGCCATCCAGCCATCTCATCCTCTGGCGTCCCCTTCTCCTCCTGCCCCCAATCCCTCCCAGCATCAGAGTCTTCTCCAATGAGTCAACTCTTCGCATGAGGTGGCCAAAGTACTGGAGTTTCAGCTTTAGCATCATTCCTTCCAAAGAAATCCCAGGGCTGATCTCCTTCAGAATGGACTGGTTGGATCTCCCTGCAGTCCAAGGGACTCTCAAGAGTCTTCTCCAACACCACAGTTCAAAAGCATCAATTCTTCAGTGTTCAGCCTTCTTCACAGTCCAGCTCTCACATCCATACATGACCACAGGAAAGACCATAGTCTTGACTAGGCGAACCTTTGTTGTCAAAGTAATGTCTCTGCTTTTGAATATGCTATCTAGGTTGGTCATAACTTTCCTTGCAAGGAGTAAGCGTCTTTTAATTTCATGGCTGCAGTCACCATCTGCAGTGATTTTGGAGCCCAGAAAAATAAAGTCTGACACTGTTTCCACTGTTTCCCCATCTATTTCCCATGTAGTGATGGGACCAGATGCCATGATCTTCGTTTTCTGAATGTTGAGCTTTAAGCCAACCTTTTCACTCTCCACCTTCACTTTCATCAAGAGGCTTTTGAGTTCCTCTTCACTTTCTGCCATAAGGGTGGTGTTATTTGCATATCTGAGGTTATTGATATTTCTCCCAGCAATCTTGATTCCAACTTGTGTTTCTTCCAGTCCAGAATTTCTCATGATGTACTTTGCATATAAGTTAAATAAACATGGTGACAGTATACAGCCTTGACGTATTCCTTTTCCTATTTGGAACCAGTGTGTTGTTCCATGACCAGTTCTAACTGTTGCTTCCTGACCTGCATACAGATTGGTCAAAAACACAAGAGAAGACTCTATACATGGACATCACCAGATGGTCAACACCGAAATCAGATCGATTATATTCTTTGCAGCCAAAGATGGAGAAGCTCTATACAGTCAGCAGAAACAAGACCAGGAGCTGACTGTGGCTCAGACTATGAACTCCTTATTGCCAAAGTCAGACTTAAATTGAAGAAAGTAGGGAAAACCACTAGACCATTCAGGTATGACCTAAATCAAATCCCTTATGATTATACAGTGGAAGTGAGAAATAGATTTAAGGGCCTAGATCTGATAGATAAGAGTGCCTGATGAACTATGGACTGAGGTTCGTGACATTGTACAGGAGACAGGGACTAAGACCATCCCCATGGAAAAGAAATGCAAAAAAAGCAAAATGGCTGTCTGGGGAGGCCTTACAAATAGCTGTGAAAAGAAGAGAAGCAAAAAGCAAAGGAGAAAAGGAAAGATATAAACATCTGAATTCAGAGTTCCAAAGAATAGCAAGAAGCAATAAGAAAGCCTTCTTCAGCGATCAACGCAAAGAAATAGAGGAAAACAACAGAATGGGAAAGACTAGGGATCTCTTCAAGAAAATCAGAGATGCCAAAGGAATATTTCATGCAAAGATGAGCTCGATAAAGGACAGGAATGGTATGGACCTAACAGAAGTAAAAGATACTAAGAAGAGGTGGCAAGAAAATACAGAAGAACTGTACAAAAAAGATCTTCATGACCCAGATAATCATGATGGTATGATCACTGACCTAGAGCCAGACATCCTGGAAAATGAAGTCAAATGGGCCTTAGAAAGAGTCACTACAAACAAAGCTAGTGGAGGTGATGGAATTCCAGTTGAGCTATTCCAAATCCTGAAAGATGATGTTGTGAAAGTGCTGCACTCAATATGCCAGCAAATTTGGACAACTCAGCAGTGGCCACAGGACTGGAAAAGGTCAGTTTTTGTTCCAATCCCAAAGAAAGGCAATGCCAAAGAGTGCTCAAACTACCACACAATTGCACTCATCTCACACGCTAGTAAAGTAATGCTCAAAATTCACCAAGCCAGGCTTCAGCAATATGTGAACCGTGAACTTCCAGATGTTCAAGCTGGTTTTAGAAAGGGCAGAGGAACCAGAGATCAAATTGCCAACATCCGCTGGATCATGGAAAAAGCAAGAGAGTTCCAGAAAAACATCTATTTCTGCTTTATTGACTATGCCAAAGCCTTTGACTGTGTGGATCACAATATACTGTGGGAAATTCTGAAAGAGAGGGGAATACCAGACCACCTGACCTGCCTCTTGAGAAATCTGTATGCAGGTCAGGAAGCAACAGTTAGAACTGGACATGGAGCAACAGACTGGTTCCAAATAGGAAAAGGAGTACGTCAAGGCTGTATATTGTCACCCTGTTTATTTAACTTATATGCAGAGTACATCATGAGAAATGCTGGACTGGAAGAAACACAAGTTGGAATCAAGATTGCTGGGAGAAATATCAATAACCTCAGATATGCAGATGACACCACCCTTATGGCAGAAAGTGAAGAGGAACTCAAAAGTCTCTTGGTGAAAGTGAAAGTGGAGAGTGAAAAGGTTGGCTTAAAGCTCAACATTCGGAAAACGAAGATCATGGCATCTGGTCCCATCAATTCATGGGAAATAGATGGGGAAACAGTGGAAACAGTGTCAGCCTTTATTTTTCTGGGCTCCAAAATCACTGTAGATGGTGATTGCAGCCATGAAATTAAAAGATGCTTACTCCTTGGAAGGAAAATTATGACCAACCTAGATAGCATATTTAAAAACAGAGACATTACTTTGCCAACAAAGTTTCGCCTAGTCAAGGCTATAGTCTTTCCTGTGGTCATGTATGGATGCGAGAGTTGGACTGTGAAGAAGGCTGAGTGCCGAAGAATTGATGCTTTTGAACTGTGGTGTTGGAGAAGACTCTTGAGAGTCCCTTGGACTGCAAGGAGATCCAACCAGTCCATTCTGAAGGAGATCAGCCCTGGGATTTCTTTGGAAGGAATGATGCTAAAGCTGAAACTCCAGTACTTTGGCCACCTCATGCGAAGAGTTGACTCATTGGAGAAGACTCTGATGCTGAGAGGGATTGAGGGCAAGACGAGAAGGGGACGACAGAGGATGAGATGACTGGATGGCATCACTGACTCGATGGATGTGAGTCTGAGTGACCTCCAGGAGTTAGTGATGGACAGGGAGGCCTGGTGTGCTGCGATTCATGGGGTAGCAGAGTCGGACATGACTGAGCGACTGATCTGATCTGATCTGATAGGTTGGTCATAACTTTTTCTCCAAGGAGCAAGTGTCTTTTAATTTCATGGCTACAGTCACCATCTGCAGTGGTTTTGGAGCCCCCAGAACAAAGTCTGTCACTGTTTCCCCATCTATCTGCCAGGAATTGTTGGGACCTGCTGCCATGATCTTAGTTTTCTGAATGGTGAGTTTTAAGCCAACTTCTTCACTCTCCTCTTTACTTTCACCAAGAGGCTCTAGTTTTTCACTTTCTGCCACAAGGGTGGTATCATCTGCATATCTGAGGTTATTGATATTTCTCACAGCAATCTTGATTCCAGCTTGTGCTTCATCCAGCCCAGCATTTCTCATGATGTACTCTGCATATAAATTAAATAAGCAGGGTGACAGTATACAGCCTTAGCATATTCCTTTCCCTATTTGGAACCAGTGAATTGGTGAATTTAAGAAAGTGAAAATTGTATCAAGCATCTTTTCCTATGAAGAAAACTATGAGATTAGAACAACACTACTAGAAATCAGAGATTAGAAGTCAATTATAAGAAAACTGTAAAAACCAGAGGCACATGAAAGGCAAATAATCTGTTACTAAATAACTAATGAAATCAAATGACACTTACTCCTTGGAAGGAAAGTTATGACCAACCTAGATAGCATATTCAAAAGCAGAGACGTTACTTTGCCAACAGAGGTCCGGCTAGTCAAGGCTATGGTCTTTCCTGTAGTCATGTATGGATGTGAGAGCTGGACTGTGAAGAAGGCTGAACGCTGAAGAATTGATGCTTTTGAACTTTGGTGTTGGAGAAGACTCTTGAGAGTCCCTTGGACTGCAAGGAGATCCAACCAGTCCATTCTGAAGGAGATCAGCCCTGGGATTTCTGTGGAAGGAATGATGCTGAAGCTGAAACTCCAGTACTTTAGCCACCTCATGCGAAGAGTTGACTCATTAGAGAAGACTCTGATGCTGGGAGGGATTGGGGGCAGGAGGAGAAGGGGACGCCAGAGGATGAGATGGCTGGATGGCATCACCGACTTGATGGATGTGAGTCTGAGTGAACTCCGGGTTTTGGTGATGGACAGGGAGGTCTGGCGTGCTGCGATTCATGAGGTTGAGAAGATAAGGACATGACTGAGCGACTGAACGGAACTGAAACTTACCTGGAAGTAGAAGTGTTAGTCTCACTCATGTCTGACTCTTTGGAACCCCAAGGACTGTAGCCCGCCAGCCTCCTCTGTCCATGGAACTTCTCCAGGCAAGAGTACTTGAGTGGGTTGCCATTCCCTTCTTCAGGGGATCTTCCCAACCCAGGAATTGATCCCAGGTCTCCTGCATTGCAGGCAGATTCTTTACCATGTGAGCCACCTGGGAAGCCCTTAAACCTACCTACGAAGACCCATACTCAGAAAACTATAAGATACTAATGATAGAAATCAAAGATGACACAAGCAGATGGAGAGATATACTATGTTCTTGGATTGGAAGAATCAATATTGAGAAAATGACTCTATTACTCAAAGTAATATATAGATTCAATGCAATCCCTACCAAATTATCAATAGCATTTTCCACAAATTAGAACAAAAAATGTTTACAGTTTGTATGGAAACACAAAAGACCATGAATAGCTAAAGCAGTCCTGTGAAAGAAAAGCAGTGCTGGAGGAATCAGGCTCCTGAACTTCACAATATACTACAAAGCTACAGTCATAAAAGTAGTATGATACTGGAAGAAAAACAGAAATATAGGTTATGAGACAGGATAGAAAGTCCAAAGATAAACTCACACATCTATGATTACCTAATCTATGACAAAGGAGGCTAGAAGATATAATGAAATATATACTTATCTTATAGCCAACAAATACATATATGTATCCGACAAAGGTCCAGTCTAGTCAAAGCTATGGCTTTTCCAGTGGTCATGTATGGATGTGATAGTTGGACTATAAGGAAAGCTGAGAGCCAAAGAATTGATGCTTTTGAGCTGTGGTGTTGGAGAAGACTCTTTAGAGTCCCTTGGACTGCAAGGAGATCCAACCAGTCCATCCTAAAGGACATCAGTCCTGAATATTCATTGAAAGCACGGATGCTGAAGCTGAAGCTCCAATACTTTGGCCACCTGATGTGAAGAACTGACTCATTGGAAAAGACACTGATGCTGGCAAAGATTGAAGGTGGGAGGAGAAGGGGACGACAGAGGATGAGATGATTGGATGGCATCACCGACTCAATGGACATGCGTTTGAGCATGCTTCAGGAATTGGTAATGGACAGGGAATCCTGGAGTGCTGCAGTCCATGGGGCTGCAAAGAGTCGGACACGACTGAGCAACTGAACTGAACTGAACTGAACTGAAGTAAGTCAGACAAAGACAAATATCATATGGATCACCATATGTGGAATTTTTTAAAAGATATTAAAGTGAAATCAAAGTGAGTCACTTAGTTGTATCTGATTCTTTTTGACTCCACAGACCATAGCCCACCAGGCTCCTCTATCCATGGAATTCTCCAGACAAAAATACTAGTGTAGGTAGCCATTCCCTTCTTCAGGGGATCTTCCCAACCCAGGGATTGAACCTGGGTCTTCTACATTACAGGAGGATTCTTTACCATCTGAGCCACCAAGGAAGTCCTGGTATAAATTAACTTACTTAAAAAACAGAAATAGAGTCACAGACATAGAAGAAAATTTCATGGTTGCCTGCATGCATGCTAAATTTGTGTCCAACTCTGTGTGATCCTATGAACGGTCAGGTTCCTCTTCCATGGGATTCTCCAGGTAAGAGTATTGCAGTGGGTTGTCATGCCCTCCTCCAGGGGATCTTCCTGACCTAGGGATCGAACCTGTGTCTCCTATGTCTCCTGCATTAGCAGGCAAGTTCTTTCCCACTGGCACCACCTGGTAAGCCCGAACTCATGGCTACCAGGGGAAATGGGGGAGACAAATTGGGAGATTAGGATTAAACATGTATGTGTGTGTTAGTCACACAGTCATGTCCGACTCTTTGCAACCCCGTGGACTGAAGCACACCAGGCTCCTCTGTCCATGGGGATTCTCCAGGCAAGAAAGCTGCAGTGGGTTGCCACTTCCTTCTCCAGGGAATCTTCCTGACCCAGGGATTGAACCTGGGTCTTCTGCACTGCAGGTGGTTACCTTGCCATCTGAGCCATATTACATTCCACATACACACTACAATATATAAACTAGATAACTATTAAGGACCTGTTGTATAGCACAGGGAACTCAGCTTAATACTCTGTAATGACTCATATGGGAAAAGAATCTAAAAAACAGTGGAGACTGATTCATTTTGCTGTACAGCAGAAACCAACACAACACTGTAAATTAATTATACTCCAATAAACACTAGTTTTTAAAAGACTGAAAAAACAAAACCCTTAAAGGATTTTTACCCTATTAAATCGTGCCCAAGTTTTAGAACTGCTCAGTTCCTTATTCTGTTATAATCAGGTGAAAGAAATAGTAAACTTAGGAAATCTTGAATCAGTTGTTGCACAGATCCGTTATCTAGCTCTGTGGCTACAGATACTATATTTTACTTTTCTGAACCTCAGTTCTCATCTTTTCAGTTCAAGAGACCACACATACACACACACAAACACACACACACACACAGAGTTCTTCAGCAGCTATAACAGGTGATGGCATCTTTGCTGCTTAGGATGGAATAATGCTCCTTGACAAATTTATCTCTATCTTTATTAAATGGTCCCTAACCTCCTTGACTTCTCAGTAATAAATACCTGCAGACTATTGGTCTAGGTTATGTAATCAACGGCAGAAATTTTGCAGTGAGAAATAGATTTAAGGGCCTAGATCTGATAGACAGAGTGCCTGATGAACTATGGGCTGAGGTTCGTGACATTGTACAGGAGACAGGGATCAAGACCATCCCCATGGAAAAGAAATGCAAAACAAAATGGTCATCTGGGGAAGCCTTACAAATAGCTGTGAAAAGAAGAGAAGCAAAAAGCCAAGGAGAAAAGGAAAGATATAAGCATCTGAATGCAGAGTTCCAAAGAATAGCAAGAAGAGAAAAGAAAGCCTTCCTCAGCAATCAATGCAAAGAAATAGAGGAAAACAACAGAATGGGAAAGACTAGAGATCTCTTCAAGAAAATTAGAGATACCAAGGGAACATTTCATGCAAATATGGGCTCAATAAAGGACAGAAATTGTATGGACCTAACAGAAGCAGAAGATATTAAGAAGAGGTGGCAAGAAAACACAGAAGAACTATACAAAAAAGATCTTCATGACCAAGTTAATTATGATGATATGATCACTCACCTAGAGCCAGACATCCTGGAATGTGAAGTCAAGAGGGCCTTAGAAAGAGTCACTACAAACAAAGCTAGTGGAGGTGATGGAATTCCAGTTGAGCTATTCCAAATCCTGAAAGATGATGCTGTGAAAGTGCTGCACTCAATATGCCAGCACATTTGGAAAACTCAGCAGTGGCCACAGGACTGGAAAAGGTCAGTTTTTGTTCCAATCCCAAAGAAAGGCAATGCCAAAGAGTGCTCAAACTACTGCACAATTGCACTCATCTTACATGCTAGTAAAGTAATGCTCAAAATTCTCCAAGCCAGGCTTCAGCAATATGTGAACTTCCAGATGTTCAAGCTGGTTTTAGAAAAGGCAGAGGAACCAGAGATCAAATTGCCAACATCCGCTGGATCATCGAAAAAGCAAGAGAGTTCCATAAAAACATCTATTTCTGCTTTATTGACTATGCCCAAGCCTTTGACTGTGTGAATCACAATAAACTGTGGGAAATTCTTCAAGAGATGGGAATACCAGGCCACCTGACCTGCCTCTTGAGAAATCTGTATGCAGGTCAGGAAGCAACAGTTAGAACTGGACATGGAACAACAGACTCATTCCAAATAGGAAAAGGATTTTGTCAAGGCTGTATATTGTCACCCTGCTTATTTGACTTATATGCAGAGTACATCATGAGAAAGGCTAGGCTGGAAGAAACCCAAGCTGGACTCAAGATTGCCGGTAGAAATAACAATAACCTCAGATATGCAGATGACACCACCCTTATGGCAGAAAGTGAAGAGGAACTCAAAAGCCTCTTGATAAAAGTGAAAGAGGAGAGTGAAAAAGTTGGCTTAAAGCTCAACATTCAGAAAATGAAGATCATGGCATCTGGTCCTATAACTTCATGGCAAATAGATGGGGAAACAGTGGAAACTGTCAAACTTTATTTCTTGGGGGCTCCAAAATCACTGCAGATGGTGACTGCAGCCATGAAATTAAAAGATGCTTACTCCTTGGAAGGTAAGTTATGACCAACCTAGATAGCATATTTAAAAGCAGAGACATTACTTTGCCAACAAAGTTTGCCTAGTCAAGGCTATGGTTTTTCCTGTGGTCATGTATGGATGTGAGAGCTGGACTGTGAAGAAGGCTGAGCGTCGAAGAATTGATGCTTTTGAACTGTGGTGTTGGAGAAGACTCTTGAGAATCACTTGGACCGCAAGGAGATCCAACCAGTCCTTTCTGAAGGAGATCAGCCCTGGGATTTCTTTGGAGGGATGATGCTAAAGCTAAAACTCCAGTACTTTGGCCACCTCATGCAAAGGGATGACTCATTGGAAAAGACTTTGATGCTGGGAGGGATTGAGGGCAAGAGGAGAAGGGGACGCCAGAGGATGAGATGGCTGGATGGCATCACTGACTCAATGGACTTGAGTCTGAGTGAACTCCAGGAGTTGGTGATGGACAGGGAGGCCTGACGTGCTGCGGTTTATGGGGTCAAAGAGTCAGACACGACTGAGCAACTGAACTGAACTGAAGTAGATAGTAAGTATAGTGTGGGTAGTGCTTCAATAGATACATAATATATATATATATATTTACATAATATATATATTTTTATTTTTATCTTTGGAGACTTTCTGTTTGGGGATATTGAAACAAATATGAATATATCCTATATAGTTTAAGTGAAAATATGAGTATATCAAGCTTAAGAGTTTTCTGTACATCAAATGTAGAGAAAGTATCGTTGTCAATATCAGAAGCTATTCTCTGGAACAACATGAATATAGGGAAATCTAGCAATTTTTAAAGGTTTTGAAAAAAAGCTAATAATTTTTTTCTCCATGAGTTACTTGAAAAGATTATTTGGTTTACCAAATAGTAAAAATTTCATCTTTCACTGTGTTAGATTAATTCTATCCAAGATAATTATGCATTGTTGTCTCAAGAAGAACTAGTTATATTTATTCAGGCATAGGTATTCACATTTTCTTATGTATTTTCACTATATTCATTGCCTTTGGATCGAAATAAAAATAAGTTTTAAGAAGTAAATGGATAATTACAAAATGGAAACTGTCCCTTTTAATTTTCCAGTTTTTATTTTCAGGAACTCAAGCCTCAGGCAAGTACCCAGTATCTGTACTAAGGGGAGGAGCTTCTCTGTAGAGATTTGACAATTAGTTTTCTTTCTGAGAAGCTCTTCCTATAGAGAATCTGAGTTTTTGAAAACAGTAGACAATAACAGAATACCCCAACACATTGCTTATGTTTTCCAAGTCACTAGTGGGTCGTGGATATAGGTCCAGCCTCAGCGGGTGGTATGTGAGAAAGGGTGACCGTAAAGCATGGCATCCCCTAATGTTCAGGTCTCCTTGAGACGATGCTCTTGAGCAAAATATTGCCCTCTTCATAACCCCCAGGAGAGGACTCCATCAGTGGCATCTGCCATGACTGAAGGAAACTTAAGGGAAACAAGAAATGCAGATACTTCCACCATGATCCTCAAAATCTGCTTCTGGGCCTTGATTTTACCTCATGCTTATCAGTTACTAGCAAGTTTCAGCACCTCACATAAATCTCTGGGAAATCCAATTACTTCAGTCTTATTTCCAGTTCTAATTAAGTATTCTGCACTTACCCCATCAACCTGTGTTTCCTATACCTATGACCTGAAATCAGGTGCATGTTGGATAAGACAGTCCCTCGTGAAGTCTTTGATAGCCTTTCCATTTAAGGCTTAGCTATGTATTCTTTCAGTGTAGTGTTAGTGTTCCTTATATACCTGGGCTAACTCTCCGATTTTGTGACAATCAGTGTGGAGCCTTTGGATACTGGAGTAGTAGATTCAGGCCTATGACCTCCCTGCCTCTTCAGCTATAAACATCACAGACCAGCTCATGGCCCACCTGCCTTTAGTTTCTGAGTTCAGTATTTCTGCATGTAGACTAAGTGCAGGTGGTGACTGCATCCATGGAATTGAAAGACGCATGCTCCTTGGAAGGAAAGTTATCACACACCTAGACAGCATATTAAAAAGCAGAGACATTGCTTTGCCAACAAAGGTCTGTCTACTCAAGGCTATGGTTTTTCCAGTGGTCATGTATGGATGTGAGAGTTGGACCATAAAGAAAGCTGAGCGCCAAAGAATTGGTACTTTTGAACTGTGGTGTTGGAGAAGACGCTTTAGAGTCCCTTGGACTGCAAGGAGATCCAACCAGTCCATCCTAAAGGAGAGCAGTCCTGAATATTCATTGGAAGGACTGATGCTGAAGCTGCAACTCCAATACTTTGGCCACCTGATGTGAAGCACTGACTTATTTGAAAAGACCCTGATGTTGGGAAAGATTAAAGGTGGGAAGAGAAGGGGACAACAGAGGATGAGAAGGTTGGATGGCATCACTAACTCAATGGACATGAGTTTGAGTAAACTCCAGGAGTTGGTGATGGACAGGGAGGCCTGGCGTGCCTCCCTTTGTCCATGGGGTTGTAAAGAGTTGGACACGACTGAGCAACTAAACTGAACTGAGACTAAGTGGGCTCATATGAGGGGTTTCTTTTATGAGTAAAGGCAAAAAATTAAAAATATGAAAGTACAAATGATAAAACAGTAAGTAGACTAGATGTTAGTAACAATGACACTAACAGTAAAAGTAACAAATTAATGGAACAGACTACCTCTTGGTCACTGTGCTTAGTATGCCACATACATTAAAGCATTTAAAATTAGAACAATTCTATAAGGCAATACGTTACCACAAATTTGCAAGTGGTTGTATGTCTGAGATAGTGGCATTGGGTAGGTAGGAGACATGCAGAGAGTTTTTCAAACTCTTCAGGTTAAAACTGAAAGAAAAACTTAATAGAGGAGTTCTGTCTGGCAACTGGTTAATGTCCCAAAGCAATCAGCAAATTAGTAAACCTTTCCCACATCAACCAACCTAATGTGAACTCACGGAGGAATGGTTTATGTATTTCCTTGAGGATGTCTTTATCGGAGCCAACTGCTGCACGGCGACGCTGTTTACCATCCTGTAGAACCAAGGAACCACTGCCAAGTCTGCATAATTGTGAATCCTGGAGGACAGTGTCTCTGAATTGCTTACATTCATGTCTCTCAGGCTGCTTTAAATTGAGGCTCATTCGGTATAACTTCAGTCAGATTGTGGGAACATCCTATCTCGGGACTTAGCACATGCCATAAAAAAGCTCTAAACTATCCATTAACATCAGGGCTGATAAAATCAGGATCACTCAAGTCCCAACTCTGGAACGTTGTGGTATCTGTGGCTAAGACTTAATGAAATTACATGTTCATGATTTGGTTACTGAATTTCTTTTCACAGTACAGAGAGCTGACTCTCTGCCAAGAAAAAGATATGTTTAGTAGATGTGTTACCATAGAAAGTCAAATATAAATTTTTTATTTTTTAGGAAGATGAAAACTTGCCTGAAATTAATAGAGATTATCCTTCACATCACCAGAGTTCCCCGACGTCTCGCTCCTGGTTGAAGAAGGTCTATGAAAAGCACCGTTGGGAGGATAGAGGTGAAAGAAGAGGGAGGGTTTTGTTCATTTGATTTGTTCATTTGATTCTCTCCCTGAAAGGCTAAGAAGGTCTCTGTTCTTCCAGGCTGAGGCCACTGTCTCCTCCCCTTCTTCAGGCTTTGAAATGAGAATAGTCATCTCCAAGCTATTACCTCTTCCCTTGTGGTAACTCTACAAACACTTAAACAACACATTGTAAAGAAACCCTCACTGAATTATCATTTTGAATGCACCATCTGTTTTCTGTTGGAACTTTGACTGACAGAAACATCAACCCTCAAGACATAAAACAGTCCTAAATTTATTGCATCTGCCTTCTCCATCATCCTTTTTTGAGCTTTTTTTTAAAAAAAAAAAAAAAAAAACCTGCCATGTTAAGCCTCTCAATCTTTGCCTTACTGACTTTAACTTTCTCTCACCTTGCAAAAGGCTGTAATCCCCTCTCTTGTTATTCATTTTTTTTAAAGCTTTTTTGGTTAGTACTGACCCACATTATTCCTGTTCTCACCATAATCTTAGCTTAATTTTCTAAAGGTAAAAGGCTACTGCAGCCAAATGGATTACAAAAATTCAAAATTCCCTGTGAACATAAGCTGCAAATGGCATAAATGACTTTTACTAGGTGTATGCAGCCCTGGTAACACTTCCCCAGTGGCTCAGTGGGTAAAGAATCTGCCTGCAATGCAGGAGACACAGGAGACTCAGGTTTGATCCCTGGGCGGGGAAGATCCCCTGGAGGAAGAAATGGCAACCCACTCCAGTATTCTTGCCTGGAAAATCCCATGGATAGAGCCTGGCGGGCTACAGTCTGTGGGGTCACAAAGAGTCGGACATGACTTCAGATAATATTTGGATTTTTTTTGATGCCACCTGTAGTCCTATACGGGGCATCCCAGGTGGCCTTAGTGGTATGAAATCTACTTGCCAGTGCAGGACACATGATAAGAACTGGGCTCAATCCCTGGTCAGGAAGATTCCCTGGAGGAGGGCATGGCAACCCACTTCAGTATTCTTGCCTGGAGAATCCCATGGACAGAGGAACCTGGCCAACAGTCTATATGGTCTCAAAGAGTCAGGCACAACTGAAGTGACTTAGCAGTGGCAGTGGTACTGCTATATGCAAATAAGTGCTAATGTGAAAGTGGCTTTGTCACTTGAGACTAATGTGTTTTAGGGGAAAAAATGTTTCATGGTACAGAGATTTCTGGTAATTATTATATACATCAGTTGCCTTGAATCTCATAACTGATCCTGGAATACTTATGACAATAGCCTTTGCATCTACAGAATATAAAAACAACCTTCAAAGTTAAAGAGAATCATTCTTCTATGGATTCACTTGTCAAACATAATCAGTGTCTACTCTATGTCAGGCACGATGTTTGGCTTACAGATTTCAAAAATGAGTAAGATTCAATCTCTGCCTTCAAGAAATTCACGGCTAGTGGTGGAGGCCGAAACATAAGCAGAAAATGGAACGTAATGTCGAAGAGCAATAGACAAATAGAGAAACAAATAAAATATCGAAGGAGCATAAAGGAGGAACCAATTTACATTGGGTGATTACAGAAGATTTTCCAGAGGAGACAATTTCTGAACTAAATCAACAGGAGTGGACATGTACAACTGCCTCCTAAATATCCTATAAAAATTTCAGACTCAGCAAGGGCCAGAGCAATGCATCATCACTCACCACATATGCTCCTTTTGTATTTCCTCTTTCTTAGATGCCATCTAGCCGCCTAAGATACAAACCAGGACAGCAGCCATATTCAACCAATCAACTACAAAGTCCTGTCCGTTTAGTTCCTTCAACAGAATGTAAAGTGAGGGCCGACCAAGCATGACTTAGAATTGATAAGAACACTGAGAACTCAACTGGGATTGGAAATTAGGGTGAGCTAATCCTCATGGTTGCACTTCCCTGGTAACTCGGCTGGTAAAGTATCCACCTGCAACGCAGAAGACCCTGGACCGATTCCTGGGTTGGGAAAATTCCCCTGGAGCAGGGATAGGCTACCCATTCCAACCCTCTTGGACTTCTCTGGTGGCTCAGAAGGTAAAGAATCTACCTGTAATGTGAGAGATCTGGGTTCTATCTCTGCTTTGGGAAGATCCCCTGAAGGAGGGCATGGCAACCCACTCCAACATTCTTGCCTGGAGAATCCCCATGTACAGAGGAGCCTGGCAGGCTTCAGTCCATAGGGATGCAAAGAGCTGGCCACAACTGGGCGACTAAGCACAGCACACAATCTTCATGTTTACAGGAATTTATCCAAAAAACACGCAAATCTCTACTTACAAATATAAAGCAAAAATAATCATTGAATGATTTAACTTTTCAGACACAGTTTAAAAGATTTTTGTATCAGACTATCTGGGTTTCATTTTCACACATGTGGCCTTGAAATTTTAGATATAACTCCTTAAAGTGAGGGTGGGGAAAGGAATCACTTCACACACACCAGAGAATTATTACTTTTCCTGAGTAATAATACTTATGGAGTATGCTTTACATAAGAATATTTTTGAAACAAGTAAACAAAAAGCTTGAGACAGCAAGGCTGAGATTAAGAGGGAACAGAATGTCTCTGAGCACCCATCACTGGTCATGATACTAATCTGCCACTCAAGAGAGAGATTATTTCTCTTTAATTTCTAGTTTTATGACAAAACCCTTCTTAAGATTTGAGTACACATAAAGGCATAATATGGGCTTTTCTGGTCTCTCAGATGGTAAAAAATCTGCCTGCAATGCAGAGGACCCAGACATAATATAATTTCATTTAAAGTAGATTGCTATCAAGACAGTGGATTCATAAAAATGAATACAAAACAAATAAGGGAGCCTATTTAGAAGTACTCAGTTTAGTTCAGTTTAGTCGCTCAGTTGTATCTGACTCTTTGCGACCCCATGAATCACAGCACACCAGGCCTCCCTGTCCATCACTAACTCCCGGAGTTCATTCAAACCCATGTCCATCAAGTCGGTGATGCCATCCAGCCATCTCTTCCTCTGTTGTGCCCTTTTCCTCCTACCCCCAATTTCTCTGAGCATCAGAGTCTTCTCCAATGAGTCAACTCTTCACATGAGGTGGCCAAAATACTGGAGTTTCAGCTTTAGCATCATTCCTTCCAAAGAAATCCCAGGGCTGATCTCCTTCACAATGGACTGGTTGGATCTCCCTGCAGTCCAAGGGACTCTCAAGAGTCTTCTCCAACACCACAGTTCAAAAGCATCAATTCTTCGGCACTCAGCCCTCTTCACAGTCCAGCTCTCACAGCCATACATGACCACAGGAAAGACCATAGCCTTGACTAGGCAAACCTTTGTTGGCAAAGTGATGTCTCTGCTTTTGAATAAGCTATCTAGGTTGGTCATAACTTTCCTTCCAAGCAGTAAGTGTCTTTTAATTTCATGGCTGCAGTCACCATCTGCAGTGATTTTGGAGCCCAGAAAAATAAAGTCTGACACTGTCTCCACTGTTTCCCCACCTATTTGCCATGAAGTGATGGGACCAGATGCCATGATCTTCGTTTTCTGAATGTTGAGCTTTAAGCCAATTTTTTCACTCTCCTCTTTCACTTTCATCAAGAGGCTTTTGAGTTCCTCTTCACTTTCTGCCATAAGGGTGGAGTCATCTGCATCTGAGGTTATTGATATTTCTCCCGGCAATCTTGATTCCAGCTTGTGCTTCTTTCAGTCCAGCGTTTCTCATGATGTACTCTGCATATAAGTTAAATAAGCAGGGTGACAATATACAGCCTTGACGTATTCCTTTTCCTATTTGGAACCAGTCTGTTGTTCCATGTCCAGTTCTAACTGTTGCTTCCTGACCTGCATATATGTTTCTCAAGAGGCAAGTCAGGTGGTCTGGTATTCCCATCTCTTTCAGAATTTTCCTCAATTTATTGTGATCCACACAGTCAAAGGCTTTGGCATAGTCAATAAAGCAGAAATATAGAGGCAAAACATCAACTAAAATAATGCTAGTGTAAATTTGTGTATTGTGCACATGAAAGGAGGGATTTGGTCTAAAATGTTCTACATAATTTATTTTGATTAGGAGATTTACTGGAAATAAATGTCACAGGACAATGCAGTCTTTGAGAAGCTTAAAATTAAGTTTACCCTCAAAGAAAAAATCTTGACCATGAGAGCTAGACTCTTTCCAAAGCCCAGGTTAACCCCTGCTAAGAAGTTGTCCATACAGTATAATTTAGCATTTATTTTTAGCCAATGGAGTACCAGTAGCTATTTAATACTTTCATTCATAGATGTATAATGTCCTAATAAATGTAGAGCTTTAGAGGGAACAATCTGAGTTCCAAATCTGATTGTTTCAATTACAGACTGTGACATTTATTTGATCTTTCCATCTCGATTTCCTTTTTAATAAAATGAGTATAAAATAGTACATATGTACAATAATAGGACTACTGAGAAGCTTAACTGAGTCAATGGTTATAATATCTTTAGTCTACCACTGTGTGTGGTATTAGGGTAAAATAAATGTTAGCTATTTTCCTACACCAAGGAATTTAAATAGATATGTCAGAGTTATCCTAAGATATAGATAATTTAATTGAGATAAAAGAAGAATGTCTAATTCATTAACTCCTTTACCTATTTGTTTACCTTGATTGTTGTAAGCCCTATAAGCAAGTTCTCTCATGCTTATTCATACATTTAGGCCCATAAAATCTTGAAATGGTTTAATATAGATCAATTAGTTTATAGCCTTTTGCCTCTCCTTTCTGTATCTCATCCTCAGTCCCCTAATTTGGGGATAATAGAAAGTACAGTTAAAACTGGGTGTTGCTTCAGCAACCTGCCTTACCTTCCCAAGATGTAAAGATAAATAAAGGTTTTGTTCCTTGTCTCAAGATAGCTCAACACAGCCTGCAGCAGCACCAGCAGCACCATCCCTGTGATGCCAGGGAATCGGGAGTGCCACCGTGCCGGTGCCAGTCTGCCGCCTGGGATCCTTCAGACTACTACAGAGTGCTTTCCAGTTTCTAAACTTCTCCCACATGAGAGGGATCTTGGGGCCTCTGCATGTGATTAGAGGTACGGTTTTCCATATTCTCCTCTCCACCTCCCCGTGAACTGCAAACGTCCATAAGCCTCTTACTCTCTAAGTCTGTAGGGCTCTTCAGCTGTTTATACAATGGCATTCATAATGATATTTGAAACTTAGGTAGTTTGTAAGAAATAGCCAATGAATTATCTATCTGTTCATCTAATCTGTTACAGAAGATTTGATTCCTATAGATGTTTCAAAAGTTAATAATAAAATAACCTTCCAAGCATTCAAAAGCACATAATTTGTTCTGGAGGTATCAGAGTAATATAATAACGAACGGAAGAGAAGGATGCCAATAAAGAGTGTATTAAATCACCATATGGGCAGCAAAGACTAAATCTCATGGGGAAATGCTGTGAAATAGTATAAACACAAGCCGCATGTGATTCCTCTTGACTAGGCTGTAGTGTTCAGTCATTTGGTCAGTCTAGATGTTGCTGTGAAGGTATTTCTTAGATGTGATTAACATTCACAGTTGGTAGACTTTCAGTAAAGCAGATTGCCCTACACAATATGTACACGCCTCATCCAATCAGTTGAAGGCCTTAACAACAAAGACTGAGCTTTCCTGAAGAAGAGTTCTGTCCTAAGACTGTGACATGCCTTCTGCTAAAGATCTTCTATAGAAACAGGAGGAATATACTAGGAATATGTTTTTATAAACTAATCAGTTGAGTGTTGCAGTGATGTAATATGAAAATGCTCATAACTAAGACTTCCCTAGACTACCTTTTCTTCAGCTATTCATTCATTCTAGTGATTCTTCTTTGCTTTGTGATGTTTCCTGCAAATGCTATGCTATGCTAAGTCACTTCAGTCGTGTCCGACTCTGTGCGACCCCATGGACGGCAGCCCACCAGGCTCCCCCATCCTTGGGATTCTCCAGGCAAGAACACTGGAGTGGGTTGCCATTTCCTTCTCCAATGCACGAAAGTGAAAAGTGAAAAGTGAAGTCGCTCAGTCGTGTCCGACTCCCAGCGACCCCATGGACTGCAGCCCACCAGGCTCCTCCATCCATGGGATTTTCTAGGCAAGAGTACTGGAGTGGTTTGCCATTGCCTTCTCCGGAAAATGAAATAGTACTAATTCCTGACTCAACAAGAAACCAGAGCTCCACCTAGGGGTAGAGTCCCAGCCTGAGAAAGACAACATATTTCATGCAATTTATAGATGGAAATTTTCTTAAGGAAAATAAAATTGTATTTGAAAAATCATGTTTTACCAAAAAAAAAAAAAAAAAAGGCTGTGACATAAAACCCTGCCTAAGTTTCTAGCCTGCTGGCCTGCTTTGCAGATTTTGAACTCAAAACTACAATATCAACTCTTTTAAGTGTCCAGTCTGCTGGCCTATCTTATAAACAACACATTTGCCAGCTCCCACATGAACCAAGTCCTTAAAATCTCTCTCTCTCTTTCCCCCTCTCCTTCCTTTCCCTCTTCCTCTCCATCCTTCTCTCTTCCCCTCTTCCTTCCCCACCTTTTCTAACACCCAATGAATAAAGATCATTGACAAACCAACTCCCTCAATCATTTACTTTCATCTTTACTAAAAGATAATTAACATGATACTGTGTAAGTATAAAGTATATACTGTGATGGTTTGATATACATAGATATTGTAAAATTTTTTTCACAATAAGGTTAGGTAACACACCCTTCACTTCACATAATTACCATTTTGTTGTTGTTGATGTTAATGTGAGAACCTTAAAACTCTTCTAGCAACTTTCAGGTACATAATACAGCTCTGGGAAAAGCCTGAAAGTTCTTCAAGCCCCAAAATGAAGCAGCTGGCGATTGGAAGTGGGCTGGTTGCACATCAGAGTAGTGGGATCCGAGTGGTGTGAATGAAGAGCAAACTTATCTGCTCAGTCCGCTCCTGGTATCTGCTTGCTCAGACTGCCAGCTTATCACAATTCTAAAACAAAAACAAGGAACAAAAAAAGAAGATTCAGATCAGATCAGATCAGATCAGTCACTCAGTCATGTCCGACTCTTTGCGACCCCATGAACCGCAGCACGCCAGGCCTCCCTGTCCATCACCAGCTCCCGGAGGTCACTCAGACTCGCATCCATCGAGTCAGTGATGCCATCCAGCCATCTCATCCTCTGTCGTCCCCTTCTCCTCCTGCCCTCAATCCCTCCCAGCATCAGAGTCTTCTCCAATGAGTCAACTCTTCGCATGAGGTGGCCAAAGTACTGGAGTTTCAGCTTTAGCATCATTCCTTCTAAAGAAATTCCAGGATTGATCTCCTTCAGAATGGACTGATTGGATCTTCTTGCAGTCCAAGGGACTCTCAAGAGTCTTCTCCAACACCACAGTTCAAAAGCATCAATTCTTCGGCGCTCAGCCTTCCTCACAGTCCAGCTCTCACATCCATACATGACCACAGGAAAGACCATAGCCTTGGCTAGGCGAACCTTTGTTGTCAAAGTGATGTCTCTGCTTTTGAATATGCTATCTAGGTTGGTCATAACTTTCCTTCCAAGGAGTAAGCGTCTTTTAATTTCATGGCTGCAGTCACCATCTGCAGTGATTTTGGAGCCCAGAAAAACAAAGTCTGACACTGTTTCCACTGTTTCCCCATCTATTTCCCATGCAGTGATGGGGCCAGATGCCATGATCTTCGTTTTCTGAATGTTGAGCTTTAAGCCAACCTTTTCACTCTCCACTTTCACTTTCATCAAGAGGCTTTTTAGCCCCTCTTCACTTTCTGCCATAAGAGTGGTGTCATCTGCATATCTGAGGTTATTGATATTTCTCCCGGCAATCTTGATTCCAACTTGTGTTTCTTCCAGTCCAGCATTTCTCATGATGTATTCTGCATATAACTGAAGCGCATGTGGTTACAGTTGGTCCATCCATTCCCGCTGCCTCTTCTATCCTTTCTCCCTCAGCCTGCACTTCCACTTGTCTGGAGAGGTTGTCTAGACCTTCATGCCTGAGAGGCCTGTGCCCTCAGTTGCCAGACCCTTTTCAGGTCTGTTGCTGCAGTGACCCATTTATAGTTTGTACTGAATATGGAATCAGCAAGAAGCGCCACAACAAATCTCCTGAATTCAGCTGTTAGGGTTCCTGACAAGCAGGGTACTTACCTCTATTTGTTGGTCTACTGAAATGAGGGTCCAAAACAACCACGCCAGAAGGTATAACTTTAAGTTTACAAAACATCCTTGTTTTGTTTCTTTGCAGATGATACAATTTTTTTTCCACTTAAAAAAATCAGCTTTAGCAAGGTATAATTGAGGAAAGAATTCGCCAATATTAAGAATTTGAAAATTTGAACAAATAAAGTTATACAGCTGCAATGCTAATGATACAAAACAGAATTGGCAAACTACATCTCGCAGGTCATATTTGGGTGATGCCTGTTTTTACAAACATCATTTGAACATAGCAACGCCCCTTCATTCATGCATTGTCTCTGGCTGTGCTGCACTACAGCGGCAGAGTTGTGTAAAAGCAGCAGAAACTCTGTGACCAGCAAAGGTAAAAGTACTTATTATTTGTACCTTTACAGACGTTTACTGATCTCTGATATAGAACATTTCCTTCACCCCTTTGCAATCAATCTGCTTTTAGTGCCAACACCTAGCAGTCACAGATGAGCCTCCTGCCACTATAGCTTTGACTTTTCTAAAATATTTTCCAGAGTTATTGAGAGAAAATTGACATACAGCACTGTATAAGCTTAAGGTGCATAACATAATTAGATGCATCACAAAATAATTATCACAATAGATTTAGAGTGTTCTTGCCTAGAGAATCCCAGGGACAGGGAGCCTGGTGGGTTTCCATCTATGGGGTCGCACAGAGTCGGACACGACTGAGGCGACTTAGCAGCAGCAGCAGCAGCAGGTCTCATAAATGGAGAAGGCAATGGCACCCCACTCCAGTACTCTTGCCTGGAAAATCCCATGGACGGAGGATCCTGGTAGGCTGCAGTCCATGGGGTCGCTAAGAGTTGGACACGACTGAGCAACTTCACTTTCACTTTTCACTTCCATGCATTGGAGAAGGAAATGGCAACCCACTCCAGTGTTCTTGCCTGGAGAATCCCAGGGACGGGGGAGCCTGGTGTGCTGCCATCTATGGGGTTACACAGAGTCGGACACGACTGAAGCGACTTAGCAGCAGCAGCAGCAGCTCTCATAAAGATAGAACTTTAAAGAAAGAGAATTTTTTTTTCCTTTTGATGAGAATGGATAAATATTACTCTCTTAACAATTTTCCTTTTAACATACAACATTGTTAATTATCATGTTGGAACTTATATCTCTACTATTTATAACTGGAAGATTGTAACTTTGAAATATCTTCATCTAATTACCCCTCCCTCCACGCCTCTGGTAACCAAAAATCTGATCTCTTTTCTACGAATTTGTTTGTTTGTATTTGATGTATAGTTGACCTGCAACACTCTGTTAGTTCCTGGTATACAGCATAGTGATTCAGTAACTCTATACATTTCAAAATGATAATCAGGATAAGTGCAGCTTTCCTCTGTTACCATACAAAGATATTACATAATTATCAAGCTACAAGGGAAGCCCAATTATTGACTCTATTACCCATGAAAGTGTGCTAGTCACTCAATCGTGTCTGACTTTCTGCGACCTCATGGACTATATCCACCAGGCTCCTCTGTCCATGGGGGTTTTCCAGGCAAGAATCCTGGAGTGGGTTGCCATGCTCTCTTCAAGGGGATCTTCCCAACCCTGGGATCAAACCCAGGTGTCTTCCATTGCAGGCAGATTCTTTACCGTCTGAGTCACTCAGGAAGCCCCATATTACCCCTGATGTAAATTTAATACCTCTGACTCATTTATTTTGTAACTGAAAGTTTATATTTTTCACACTCCTTTACCTATTTCTTTTCTCCCACCCCACACCCCACTCCTCTGGCAACTACATGTTTGTGTTCTATATCTACGACTGTTTCTGTTTAGTTCCTTTGCTCATTCGTTTTGTTTCTCATATTCCATAAGTTAAATCAGACAATGTTTGTTTTTTCTCTGATTTATTTCACTTTTCACTTAGCATAATACCATTAAGTCCATCCGTGTTATCCCAAATGGCAAGAATTCATTTATTTTTATATTTGACAAATATTCCATGATGTATATATATACTGTATATTCTTTATCTATTCATCTATCAGCATCAAGCCATGGTTGCTTCCGTATGTTGGCTATTGTAAAAGATACTCCAAGGAACAGAAGGGTGCATACATCTTTTCCAATTAAGATTTTCTGATTATTCAGGTAAATACCCGAGAGTAGAACTGCTTTATCATATGATAGGTTGGCTTCCCAGGTGGTGCTAGTGGCAAGGGATCCACTTGCCAAGTCAGGAGACTGAAGAGACGTGGGATCAACCCACTGGGTCAGGAAGATCCCCTGGAGGAGGGCGTGGCGACCCCCTCCGGAACTCTTGCTGGAGAAGCCCATGGACCGAGGGGCCCAGGGGGCTGTACTCCATGGGCTGCAAAGAGCTGGACTTGACTGAAGCCATGTAGCACGCACACATGCATGATAATTCTATGTGTATTATTTTGAGAAAACTACTTACTGTTTTCCATTGTGGGTGTATCAACTTACATTCTCACCAAAAGTGCATAAGAATTCACTTTTCTCCACATTCTTGTCAACAGTTCCTATTTGTTCTCTTTTTTATAATAGCAATTTTGACAGGTGTGAGATGATATCTCATTATGGTTTTGATTTGCATTTCCCTGATGATTAGTGACGTTGAGCATCTTTTCATATGTCTGATGTCCAAATGTCGCTTTTCTTTGGACAAATGTCAATTCAGATCTTGTGCCTATTTTTTTATTGGGTTGTTTCTGTTTTTGATGTTGAATTGTATGTGTACGTTGTATATTTTGGATGTTAACCCCTTGTCAGATATGTCATTTGGAAATCTCTTCTCCCATTCAGCAATCTGCCTTTAGGTGAGGTGATAGTTTCTTGCACTGAGCAAAAGCTGAAAGGCTTGATGTAGTCCTATTTGTTTATTTTATCTTTTTGTTTCCTCTGCCTGAGGAGACAGATCCAAAAAAATAAATATTACTAAGAACCTATGTCAAAGACTGTACAACCTATGTTTTCTTCTAGAAATTGTAGAGTTTCAGGTCTTACATTGAAGTCTTTCATCTATTTTTAGCTTATTTTTGTATACAGTGTGAGCAAGTAGTCCAGTGTGGTTCTTTTACACGTAGCTGTCCAGTTTTCCCAAGACCATGTATTGAAGATGCTGTCTTTTTCTCATTTATATTCTTGGCTCATTTGTCATACATTAATCATGCACATAACCGTGGGTCTATTTCTGTGCTCTTTATTCAGCTCTATTGATCTAGGTGTCTGTTTTTGTGCCAGTACCAAACTGTTTTGATTAACTTTTTTGTAGTTTTACAGTATAATTTGAAATCATGGTATGAGATAGCTCCTGGGGTTTTTCTTCTTTCTTAATGTTTTTTGTCTATTCAGGATCTTTGGTGGTTACATACAAATTTTAGAATCATTTGTTCTCGTCCTGTGAAAATGTCAGCAGTATTTTGATAATGATGGCATTGAATCTGAAAATGGACTCCGGTAGTATGATCATTTTAACAATATTAACTCTTCCAAGCCATGAGCACAGTGTGGCTTCCATCTCTTTGTGATCTCTTCAGTTTCTTTCGTCAGTGTCTTATAGTGCTCTGAGTACAGGTATTTTAAATCTTTAGTTAGCTTTCTTCCCAAATATTTTATTCTTTTTGAGGCAATTGTGAATGAGATTGTTTTCTTAATTTCCTTTTTATGATAGTTTGTTGTTAATGGTAGAAATTTCTGCATGTTAATTTTGTATCTTGCAACCTCAGTGAACTCATTGATGAAGTCTTAACAATTTTTTGGTAGTGTTTTTAGAATTTTCTATGTATTGCATCCTGTCATCTGAAAACAGTGAGTTATACTTCTTCCTTTCCAATTTGAATTTTTATTTATTTTTCTTGATTTGCTGTGGCTAGGACTTGCCATTCTATTTTAAATGAAAGTGGCAAGAGCAAGCATTCTTGTTGTGTTCCTGATCTTAGACTAAATGCTTTCTTCTTTTCAACGTTAAATATGATGTTAGCTGTGGGCTTGCTATTTATGGTCTGTATTATGTTATGTTCCCTTTATTCCAAATTTCTTAAGAGTTTTTACTCACTTCATCTGTTGATATGATCTTGTAATTTTTATCCTTTGTTTTGATGATCACATTGACTGATTTGTGAATATCAAACCATCCTTGCACTTCTGGGATAAACCTTACTTGATCACAGTATATGTTCTTTTTAATGTATTGCTGAAACAGGCTTGTAATATTTTGTTGGTAATTTTTGCATTATGACTCATCTGTGATATTTGCCTATAATTGTTTGTGTGTGATATTTTCCACCTGGTTTTGTTATATGGATGATGCTGGCCTCAGTGAATGAGTTCAGAAGCACTCCTTCCTCTGTGATGTTTTGGTATAATTTGAAAAGGATATATATTAACTCCTCTTCAAAATATCTGGTAGAATTTACTTGTGAAGCCACCTGGTCCTAGATTTTTGTTCATTGTTTTTTTGCTTCATCAATTTCTTTGCTGGCAGTTGATTGACTGCTCATATTTTCTATTTCTTCCTGATATACTTTTGAGAAATTATGTATTTCTAGAAATTTGTCATTTCTTCTAGTTTATCCTTTTTATTGGCATATAATTGTTCATGGTAATCCAACTAGTAAATCCAATTAGTAAATCCAACTAATCTTCAAAGCCAAAGTACTTCAAAGTACTCTTCTATTGTTTTGGGATTTTTTTCCTTGTAGTTAATTTCTAGTCTAGTTTGTGGTTGGAAAAGATGCTTGATATGATTTCAATGTTCTTAAATTTACTGATACTTGTTTTGTGGACTAGCATGTGGTCTGTAGTAGAGGAAGTTCCATATGTTCTTGAAAGGAATGTATATTCTGCTGCTTTGGATGGAATGTCTTAGAGATATCTATTAAGTCTTTATGGCCTAATTTTTCTTTTAAAGTTAGTGTTTCTTTATTAATTCTCTGTCTGGATGATCTGTCCATTGAATCAAGTGAGGTATTAAAGTTCCATACTGTTATTGTGTTACTGTCAATTTCTCCCTTTATGTTTATTTGTTTTATGAATTTATGTGCTTATATACTGTGTGCATTTGAGAAGGCAATGGCACCCCACTCTAGTACTCTTGCTTGGAAAATCCTGTGGACAGAGAAGCCTGGTGGGCTGCAGTCTATGGGGTCGCGAAGAGTCTGGTATGACTGAGCGACTTCACTTTCACTTTTCACTCTCATGCTTTGGAGAAGGAAATGGCAGCCCACTCCAGTCTTCTTGCCTGGAGAATCCCAGGGACTGGGGAGCCTGGTGGGCTGCTGTCTATGGGATCGCACAGAGTCGGACACGACTAAAGTGACTTAGCTGCAGCAGCGTACTGTGTGCATATACTTTTACAATTGCTATATCTTCTTGGATCAATCCCTTGATCGTTATGTAATGTCCTTCTTTGTCTCTTGTTACAGTCTTTGTCTTAAGGTCTGTTTTGTCTGATATAAGTATTGCTACTTGACTTTCCTTTTGTTCCTATTTTCATGGATACCTTTTTCCCATCTTTTCACTTTCAGTCTGTGTGCCTTTAGATATGAAATTTTTTTGTAGGGAGTATACATTTGTTTTTTTCTTTTGTAATTATTCAGTCACTGTACATCTTTTGATTGGAGAATTTATCCTTTTCATATTTAAAATAATTATGGATAAGTATGTACCTTTTAAGTCATTTTATTTGGTGGTTTGGGGTAGTTTTGAGGTTTTTTTTCATTGTTCTTCTTTTCTCTCTTCCTTTGTAATTTAACAAAAATCTTTAATGTTATGTATGGATTACTTTCTTTTTGTGTGTATGTATCTAGTACAGATTTTTGGTTTGACTCTCCAAGATCAGCAGATGAACCTGACCTAAGTTTCTTTCACATTGTTGCTTCTGCCCTGGATCTTGGAACATGTGAGATTTTGTGTACACACTTTAAGGGTGGAGTATTTATTTCTCGCAACCTTCTGGCTCTCCCAAAATAAATCCAACTAATCTTCAAAGCCAAATGTTCTAGGGGCTCATCTTACTGGTACAGGATCCCCAAACTAGGGAGCCCCTTGTTGCACTTGGGCCCACACTCCTTGGGGGAGAACCTCTGCAATTGTAATTATCTTCCTACATATGGGTAGTCTACCCAGGTTTATGGCTCTTGACTATACCATATCCCAGCCCCTTCTATCAGTCTTATTATGGCTCCTTCTTTATATCTTTAGCTGTAGAAGACGTTTTCTGCTAGTCTTCTAGTTGCTCTCATAGATAGTTGCTCTGAAAATTATTGTAATTTTGTGTGCCTGTGGAAGGAGGTAAGGTCAAATTCCCCTTACTCTGCCATCTTAACCACTCCTCTAATAAGATTTTATTTAATGAAATTTATAAGAAAATCCTAAATAAACTGTTAGTACCAACAATAAACTGTTAGGATTAATCAACAAATTTATCGAAGCTGCAGTATACAAAATCAACATATAGAAATCAGTTGTTTATATATACTAACAACAGAATATCTGAAAAAGTAACAGAAAACAAGCATCAAAAATAACAAAATACTTTGGAATAAATTTAACCAACAAGGTGGAAGATCTGCATGCTTAAACTACAAGACTTTGATGAAAGAAATTGACAAAGACACAAACAAAGGTGAAGATATCCCTTAGCAATGGATCAGAAGAAATAATATTGGTAAAATGTTCATACTACCCAAGGTCATTTATAGATTTAATGGAATCCCAATCAAAATTCCAATAGAAGTTTTCACAGTAATAGAAAAAAATCCTAAAATTTGCATAGAACCAGAAAAGACCCCAAATATCAAAAGCAATCCTGAGAAAGAAGAGCAAAGCTGTAGTCATCACAACTCCTACTGTACTACAAAGCTATAATAATCAAAACAGAATGATATTGGCATAAAAATAGACTCATAAACCAATGTAACTGAAATGAGGACCCAGAAATGAACTTGGCCATATATGATCAACTAATATTTGACAAGAAAGCCAAGGATACTCAACAGGGAAAAAAATAATTCTTCAGTATATAGTGTTGAGCAAATGGGATACCTATATGCAGAGTGAAACTGGACATTTATCTTACACCATACCCAAAAATTAACTCAAAATGGATTAAAGACTTAAAAACATAAGAACTAAAGCCACAAGACTGCTGGAAGAAAACAGGAAAAAATTCCTTGGCATTGTTCTCAGAAATAATTTTTTTGGATATGACACCAAAAACATAAGCAGCAAAAGCAAAAATTAATACATTGGACTACCTCAAACTAAAAACCTTCTGCAGAGAAAAAAATAATCAACAAAATGGAAAGGCAATGTATGGAATGGTATAAAATATTTATAAATTATTTATTTCAGAATATATGTTAATATTCAACATATATAAAGAACTCAACGCAACTCAAAAATAGCATATATATATATATATATGGTTTAAAAATTTGCAGAAAAGCTAAATAGACATTTTTCCAAAGAAGACATACAAATGACCAACAGGTACATGCAAAGGTGCTCAACTTCATTAAATACCAGGGAAATGCACATCAAAACTGCAGTGACATACTGCCTCATACCCTTAGAATGACATTCACCAAAGTGATAAGTATAGGTAAGGATATGGAGAAAAGGAAACCCTTGTGCACTATTTATAGGAATGTAAATTGTTGTTACAGAAAACATATGAAGATTCCTCAAAAACTTAAAAATAGAGTTATCATGCAATCCAACAATCCCACTTCTGGGTATATATCAAAAAGAAATGAAAACAGAATTTCAAAGAGATATGTGCACTGCATGTTCATTCAAGCATGATTTATAATAGGCAAGATAGAAAAACAACCTAAGTGCTCATTAGTAAATAAATAGATAAAGATTTTGTGTGTGTGTGTGTATATATATATATATATATACACACACATACATATACAGTGGAATATTATTCAGCTATGAGAAAAAAGAAAATCTTGCCACCTGCAAAAATATGAATGAATTTGAGGGCATCGTGCTTAGTAAAATAAACAAAGACAGACATTACTGAATGATATCACTTGTATGTAGAATATAAAAAAGCCAAACTCAAAGAAACAGAGCAGAATGGTTGCTACCAGGGGTTGGGGAAGTGGGGGAATTCGAGAGATGTAAGCCAAAGGTAGCATATTCAAAAGCAGAGACATTACTTTGCCACCAAAGGTTTGCCTAGTCAAGGCTATGGTCTTTCCTGTGGTCATGTATGGATGTGAGAGCTGGACTGTGAAGAAGGCTGAGCGCTGAAGAATTGATGCTTTTGAACTGTGGTGTTGGAGAAGACTCTTGAGAGTCCCTTGGACTGCAAGGAGATCCAACCAGTCCATTCTGAAGGAGATCAGCCCTGGGATTTCTTTGGAAGGAATGATGCTAAAGCTGAAACTCCAGTATTTTGGCCACCTCATGCGAAGAGTTGACTCATTGGAGAAGACTCTGATGCTGGAAGGGATTGGGGGCAGGAGGAGAAGGGGACGACAGAGGATGAGATGGCTGGATGGCATCACTGACTCAATGGATGTGAGTCTGAGTGACCTCTGGGAGTTGGTGACGGACAGGGAGGCCTGGTGTGCTGCGATTCATGGGGTCGCAAAGAGTCGGACATGACTGAGTGACTGATCTGATCTGATCTGATCTGAGGCCAAGGGTACAAGTAAGTTCTGGGGATCTAATGTACAGTATGCTAATTACAGGTAATACTGTATTGTGTTACTGAAAGTTTTAAGAAAGTAGATCTTAAATATACTTACCACAAAAAAATAAATAGCAATTATGTGAAGTGGTTAAGGGCTAAGGTGTCAGCTAAAGCTCTCATGGTAATCATTTTGCAGTATAGAAACAAATGTACCAAATCAACATGTACACATTAACCTTACAGAATGTGCTATGTCGACTATATCTCAATAAAGTTAAGGGAAATTTGGAAAAGCTGTTTTTAAAAGGAAAATCAATGTTTTAAATGGCTCCATCACACACCAAAAAAAAAAAAAAAAGAGAGAGAGAGAGAGAGAAAGAGAGAAAAAGAAAAATAAAACAAAAGTACTTGCTTGTTCTGTCCCCTATAGAAGGAACCCTTCCTAGCACTAGACCTCTTGTCCAGCGGACAATAAACTTAAGGGAACAGGGAGCACAAAGTCACTGTGAGGGTCACTGAATGAGAGGGGCCACTCTTTCCTGTAACCCTTGGTTCTTAGTTCCATGTATTCCATCAGGCAGAGATCAGTGCTATACAACAACTGTTAATCCAGTATATATACTCCATCTTGATGGACAACACCCCAAATAACGGGATGTCATCATCAAGTTGGTGTCTTAGCCAAGCCTTTGGGAAATCGTTTCAATGTTCTAAGAGGCTGACGGCTAAAGTGTTTAGGGTATATGGTACAACTAGTAGATGCTGTGACCATGGGTCCATTGTTGCTTCTTCTTCACCATCTTCCTTTGTCTGAGGCACCATTCTGCAGGATCTCATAACAATAAATCTGACATTCTGTACACATTTGGAAAGTGATGCTGAGCAAAGTACCATGGCTGGCAAGGGAAGTCATAAGGCGGACTCATGCCCTGTTCAGGGTAGAAGGACTCTGGTATTAATCTGCCATCAAGTGGTTGGCTTGTGATCTTGAGGGATTGTACCCTGCTTCCATGGCGATGATCTGCTGTAATCGACTTCTCATCACTGGATGGCTAGTGGTACTTCAAAAGAAGGACATAGATTTGAGGGACATAGATGTGAGGGGCATAGAGACAGCAGAGGTGGATGGCTTGGGGCTCTGTGATATCCATTTGTGTGATTTATTTGCGTCCTCCAGGCCTGCTTGGCTTCATTCCCAAAGGTCCCATTTCCATCGTGCCATGAATTAATGCCGTACATCATGGCTTTGTTGGTACGAAAATACTTTGTAATAAGCAATTCTGATTGTATAGTCACTCGATGTTTCATGGTCAGGCATTCGGCATCCTGAAACCACAGAAACAACCTGTAATGGCTACTACTTCAATGTGTACACCACATTCTTAAAGGACTTGCTCCACACACACAGGATATCTTCTCCAAGATAACATTTTAGTTGAGCTTTTATGAGGCCATTGTATTTCCCAGGTGGCACTAGTGGTAAAGAACCCATTTGTCAATGCAGGAGATGGAAGAGACGTGGGTTTGATTCCTGGATGGGGAAGATCCCCTGGAGGAAGACTGGGCAACCCACTTCAGTATTCTTGCCTAGAGAATGCCATGGACAGAGAAGCCTGAAAGGCTACAGTTCACAGGGTTTCAAAGAGTCAGACATGACTGAAGGGACTTAGCATTGAACTCAGGATATGATATGGCTTCTGCTGATTCACTTAATATATTGACTGTGGGGGAAAGGGCAAGTTCAGGGGTTTTCCACTTGGTTTTCCCTTTTATTATACTTCTTATCCCACTAATCTGGGAACCAAAGTGAGTGAATTGCATCACTGCAGATGGTGACTGCAGCCATGAAATTAAAAGACGCTTACTCTTTGGAAGGAAAGTTATGACCAACCTAGATAGCATATTCAAAAGCAGAGACATTACTTTGCCAACAAAGGTTCGCCTAGTCAAGGCTATGGTCTTTCCTGTGGTCATGTATGGATGTGAGAGCTGGACTGTGAAGAAGGCTGAGTGCCGAAGAATTGATGCTTTTGAACTGTGGTGCTGGAGAAGACCCTTGAGAATGCCTTGGACTGCAAGGAGATCCAACCAGTCCATTCTGAAGATCAGCTGTGGGATTTCTTTGGAAGGAATGATGCTAAAGCTGAAACTCCAGTACTTTGGCCACCTCATGCGAAGAGTTGACTCATTGGAGAAGACTCTGATGCTGGGAGGGATTGGGGGCAGGAGGAGAAGGGGACGACAGAGGATGAGATGGCTGGATGGCATCACTGACTCGATGGATGTGAGTCTGAGTGACCTCCGGGAGTTGGTGATGGACAGGGAGGCCTGGCGTGCTGCGATTCATGGGGTCACAAAGAGTTGGACATGACTGAGCGACTGATCTGATCTCTGATATATATATATTTTATATATATATAAAATTATGCTTATAATTAACTGCAGAAATGATCATTGGACCAACTATAATTCATACTTGGGCCAAGACTCCATACTTGGGATAAGACTTCCACATGCTAGTCCTTAACAGAGAACTATGGTGGGACCACTTCATTACTGTATATTCATTGAGTGGGGGAAAGGGACATATATCTTAATTTCTATTTTTATTTCTTTAGATATTTCTACATAACACTCACACTCCAGTGTTCTTGCCTGGGAAATCCCATGGACAGAGGAGCCTGGAGGGCTTACGGTCCATAGGGTCACAGAGTCGGATACGACTGAAGCAACTTAGCACAGCATAGCACATACACTCAAATTTACTTATATTTAGACCATAGGAGCCAGATCAGAGTCTGATGGGAAGCCTGTGCATTGCCTGAACCTTGAACTAGATGGAGTCGCTAGACAGGATTTGGAACTGTCTGCCTTAGAGAAGGAATGTGCTCCGGGAGGGAGGGGATGAGATACAGTATGTTGTGAGGAGAGGGAGATTCTGGAGTCTGGTCCCAGTGCAGATGGCCTTCAAATCCATCTGGTCTTCCTGGACACACAGGAAAATTATGCAAACCTTTAGACTAGGCTGGGGGCACCAGATTAGGTTCTAACCAATGAACCGTGATACCAAGGAAATACCGTGGCCTAGTAATTTAATGCACCACATGATTCTACCCTCTCTCACCTTGCTCCTTAGCTGGCAGAATGCAGAATATTCAAGAAGGTTTCCAAGGAGGCTCTAGGCTATGTCAGTGCTAACAACATGGAAGGAGTCAAAATTCCTATAACAAGGCAAACAAACATATGAACAATAAATAAACTTTTGTTTGTTAAGCCATTGAAACTGGGGGTGGTGATGGACAGGGAGGCCCGGTGTGCTGTGATTCATGGGGTCGCAAAGAGTCGGACACGACTGAGCGACTGATCTGATCTGATCTGATATATTGTAGCAGATAACCCCGATTATGTGAGTACAGGCCCATTTGGGAGTATTTCTATTCATTACTTGGCTGGCTAAAGTCCTCTAATACTTTATTCAAGGATGCTTAATTAAAACTATATTGTTTGTTTTCTGTCATATTTTAAAATGCTTGTCTGTGACTTCTATGCTTAATTAATGGTTTTATTGGGCATAAAATTCTTTGTTTATACTTTCTTTCCCTGAGAAATTCACAAGAAATACTAAATTCTCTTCTAGCATTTAATGTCAGTAGGAAAAAATCTGAGACCAGTTTGAATTTTATGCTTTTTGGATGCATTGATTTTTTTTTTTAATACTGTAAGCAAAGAAAAAAATCTTGTCTCCGACAGCTTCATTGAAGTATAATTAACATATAAACATTGTATATATTTAAGCTCTACAACTTGATGTTTTGATAAATGTACATTATGAAATTATCACCACAATCTAGCTAATTAATATATACATCATCTCCACATAGCTACCGTATTTTATTTGTGTGTGTGTATGTTAAGAAAACTTAATTTAAAACTATCTTCTTAGCAAATCTCAGCTGTACTTAGATTATTAACTATTGACACTGTGCTGTATGTTAGATCTAAGAACTTATTCATCTTGCATAACTGACACCTTCTACACTTAGACCAACATCTCATTCTCCACTCTCCCATAGTATCCACCATTCTATTCACTGCTTCTGTGAGAGGTATTGTTTTAGATTACACGTGTAAGTGAAGTTATTTAGTATATTTCTTTCTCGCTCTTTCTCTCACTTAGAGTCCTGTCCTTGAGTCTTATCCATGTTGTCACGAAGGGCAGGATTTGCCCCTTTCCTGAGGCTTCTCTGTCCATTCTCACCCCTCAGTGAAGTGAATGTTCAGGTTGTTTCCATATCTTAGTTACTGTGAACAGTGCTGCTCTCTCTTTTTTTTGTAATATTTCTAGGATATGTGTTGATTTGTAAATTTTCCATTGATTCATGTATTTACTTACTTACTGGGCTTCCCAGGTGACTCAGTGGTAAAGAATCCATCTGCCAATGCAGGAGACTCAGGAGACAAGCATTCAATCCCTGGGTTGGGAAAATCCCCTGGAGAAGGAAATGGCAACCCACGCCAGTATTCTTGCCTGGAAAATCCCATGGACAGAAGAGCCTGGCAGACCACAGTCCATAGGGTCACAGAGTTGGACATTGCTTAGTAATGGAGCATGCATGCACGTACTGATAAGACTTTTTATAAGCAGTTTTATGTTCACAGCAAAATTGAGGGGAAGGTGCAGAGATTTTGCACCTAACCTGCCCCCATACATGCATAGCCTCCCCCATTATCAATAGCCCCACAAGAGCAGTACACTTGTAACAGCTGATGCACCTACATCGCCACATCATTGTCATTTGAAGTCCTTAGTTTACATTATCATTCCCTTTTGATGTACATTCTATGAATTTGGACAAATGTAGAATGACATGAATCCATCATTAAGGTATCTGCATTTATTTTTAAGGACAACTTGCCCTTTGAAAGTTTAATTCTCCCTTCATTTTGGAGGAATTTCTATAGCTACATTCAGAGTTAGGCAGTATTCTAAAAATCGTCCTTAATATTCCCCATTCTAATCTTTGGAACCTGTGATTATGATGCTTTATCTCTTCCATTATTATGTTACATTAAATGGCACAATTTATCTCACAATAAGGAGTTTATCTGAATGAGTCAAATATAATCACATGAACCCTTTAAAAAGCAGAGAATTTTCTCAGTTTGATAGCAAAAGAAAAAGAAAGATTAGAAGCAGAGGAATAATCTGATGTGCTATTGCTGCTTTGAGATAGATGGAATAACCTAGTGAGGAAGGCAGGCAGCACTCTAAAAGGTGAGGGTGACCCACAGTTTACAGCCAAAAACCTTGAATTTTGCCACCAACCTGAATAAACTTGGAAGGTTCATCCCCAGATATTTCAGATAATAATATAATTGGTCAACGTGATTTCAGCTTCGTGAAACCCTAAGCAGAGAATGCAGTCAAGCTGTGCTGAATTTCTACTCTGCAAAAACTATAAGATAATAAATGGGCTATTAAGTTTTGAGCTATTACATTTGTAGAATTTGGAGTGTGTGTGTGTGTGTGTGTGTGTGTGTGTGTGTGTGTGTGTGTGTTGTGTGTGTGTGCTCAGTCGTGCTTGACTCTTTGTGACCCCATGGACTGTAGCCCACCAGGCTCCTCTGTCCATGGTATTTTCCAGGCAAGAATATTGGAGTGGGTTGCCATTTCCTCCTCCAGGGGGTCTTCCCAACCCAGGGATCGAACCCACGTCTCTTATGCCTCTTGCATTGACAAGCTGGTTCTTTACCACTAGGGCCACCTGTGAAGCAGAATTTGGTATGCAGCAATAAAAAATGAGGAAAAATCAAAGTACTTCTCCTATGTTTTATTCTCTTTTTCTTTGTGCTCAATATCTGTCCTTCTATTTTTAATCCTTTGTTCATTACCACTTCATCTCAATCCTGTCCTTATAGCTGGCCAAAATGTTCCTTCAATTTTTAAGTTAAAAAAAAAAAAAAGCACATTTTTAATTTCACACAAGAAGTTTATTGAGCATTGTAATCAATTTCTGCCATTTTCAGGAAACTTAGTAATTCCACCTTCCCAAAACTTTTTATCGTTTTGAGCAAAGAAATGTTCCAGGTGCCTTTTGCAGTCTTACAGGGAATGGAATTTTTTTTCCCACTAGGAGAATTTTATAAAGACCAAAATGAATGAAATCCACAATGCAATGTCTGGTGAATACAGTGGATGAACCGGAACTTCCCAGCCAAGCTGTAGCAGTTTTTGCCTGGTCATCAAAGAAACACATTGACTTATGTTATCCTCATGGAAGAGTATGCATTTCTGTTAATTCAGAATGCTTTTCATTGAGTTCTATTCTCAGTTGGTCTAATTGGGAGTGATACTTGTTGGAATTAATCATTTGGTTTTCCAGAAGGATCTCATAAAAGAGGACCTCCTTTCAATCTCATCATATACACAACAAGACCTTTTGGATGGAGATTAGAGTTTGGTATGGTTGGTAGTGGTTCATTTTGTTTGGCCTATGATCTCTCCCATTCCGTATTACTATACAGTATCCGCTTTTCATGGCCTATTAAAATTTGTTTAAAAATGGAACATTTTCATTACGTTTAAGTAGAGAATCACATGCAAAAATATGACCAAGAAAGTTTCTTTTCTGTGTGTTTTTTTTTTTTTTGCTTAACTTATGTGGAACCCAAACTTCAAAGCAATGAACATAACCAAGCTGATGCAAATGATCTTTCGTGCTTGATTTGGATATTTTGAATATATCAGTTATCTCCCATGTTGTATAACATTGATTGTTTTCAATTAATGTCTCCATTGGATCCCTATTTCTCTATCTTTAGTGGGTCTATCTGACTGTTGAGCATCAACCAATCAGAAATCCCCAGTACGAAATCTCATAAACCACTTTTGACACAATCAGTCACAGCACCTTCTCCATACACTGCACAAATCTTTGTGTATGTGAATATTTCAGTTGCATTTTTACCTTTCTTGAAGTAATAAAGCATAACATGCCATAATATTTCTTATTTTCTTCCATTTTCAATATTAAAATAGCTACACAAAAGTTCACCAATTTTGATAAGTTTTTTTAATACATGTTGATACGACAGCTGTCACAATAAAATCTAACAAGATTGTTCAGAATGAAGTTAAAGATAACAAAATGCTACTAGAGTCATCTCACAGAATAAAACCCAGCGAACTTTTGGGCCAACTCAATACTTAACATTTTCAATAGTGCTGAGCTTCCCTTGTGCTACCTGCAAAATGGTCTTTATAATGAGAATGTTATCTTTTTTCTTTTCTTTCATTCTTGAAATATACCTGCTTCTGTTTATTTTCATCATATATCTCCTACACTCTGAAATTTGTACTTTCAATTCACGTTTGCAAAATATATTTGTTTTATAAGTCACAGCAACATGGTTGGTCTCATTTTTATATACTTTTTAGTAACATTTTTCTAGTGGATATTCTTCATCTTTCACTTATTTTCTTTATGCTTTCTCCATTTCACTTGCTTTTGTATTGTTTATATCATTTCTGAATGACAATATTTCTCCCCGGACCATCAAGTTGGAAGAGATCTGTGTAGAGAGGGAGACTAGATCAAAATACCAGGCCAGCAGAAATTCTCTCTGGTATACCTCGTTTTTGTTGGTCAGTCACTAAGTTCTGCCCGTCTCTTTTTGACCCCATGGACTGCAGCTAGCCATGCTCCTCTGTCCTCCACTATATCCTAGAATTTGCTAAGATCCATGTCCACTGAGTCGGTGATGCTATCTAAACATCTCATCCTCTGTCATCCCCTTCTCCTCCCGCCTTCAGTCTTTCCCAGCAACAGGGCCTTTTCCAAATTGTCTCTGCATCAGGTGGCCAAAGTTTTGGAGCATTGGCTTTAGCATCAGTCCTTCCAATGAATATTCAGGGTTGATTTTCTTTAGGATTGACTGCTTTGTTCTCCTTGAAATCCAAGGGACTCCCCAGAATCTTCTCCAGGACCACAATTTGAAGGCACCAGTTTTTCAGTGCTCAGTCTTCTTCATGGTCCAGCTCTCACATCTGTACATGATTACTGAAAAAAAAAAATGTATTTTTGACTATATACACCTTTCTTGACAAAGGACATCTCTGCTTTTCAATGCACTGTCTAGGTTTGAGATAGCTTTACTTCCAAGGAGCAAGCGCCCTTTAATTTCATGGCTGCAGTCACCGTCCACAGTGATTTTGGAGCCCAAGAAAATAAAATTTGTCACTGATTCCACTTTTTCTATTTGCCATGAAGTGATGGAACTGGATGCAAGTCAGCTTTTTTACTCTCCTCTTTCACACTCATCAAGAGACTTTTCATTTCCTATTCACTTTCTGCCATTAGAGTGATGTCATCTGCATATCTGAGGTTGTTGTTATTTCTCCTGGGAATTTTGATTCCAGCTTGTGATTCATCCAGCCCAGCATTTCACATGATGTACTCTGCATATAGGTTTTTTAAAAATGAAGTATTTTGCATGTGAGTGAATTGTTTTAGTATTTACATTTCTCTCACAATAGGTAGTCAGTGTAGGGCTGCTATCACTCAAAGATATCCTCTCTCACTTTGCCTTTACTACTATTCCCTGCAAAGATGACACATCTGTTTTTTTCCTTACCATCCCCACTGCACCATCCCCATTTCCTCATTCCATCATTCCACCTAAATAGAATGGAAGTTCTGGCCATGCTTGGTTGCCCCCCCTTTTTTTTTTTTTTTTACCCCCCCCATGGCTACCACCCGCCAGACTCCTCTTTATTTTGATTTTGAGAAAAAAAAAAAAAAGGGGGGTTCCCTTTTCCCTCTCCCGGGGTATTTCCCCCCAAATCTATATCCTATCTTTTTTGTTTTCTGTGCCATCTTTTTCATCCACCTACCCCGGAAACCCTCTTTCTTTCCTCATTTTTTTTTTTTTTTTTTTTTTTTTTATTGGTTTTTTTTTTTTTTTTTTTTTCTTCTCTTCTTCTCCTTTCTATTTCTTTCTGTGTTTCAACTAATTTTTTCTGAGATTTATGTCTTTCAACATGCTTTCTAAGCATTTTTCTAAGCCCTCCTTGATCTTAACTCAATTAAGCATGTATTGTGGTTTGATCCAAGCTTATAAGTAGAGAACATGTGAGCAGAAAGAGATATTGATCAGGTGAGACAAATTTCTAGCTATTAGAGTTTCATTGAGTCCAACATGACTGAGTGACTTCACTTTCACTTTTCACTTTCATGCATTGGAGAAGGAAATGGCAACCCACTCCAGTGTTCTTGCCTGGAGAACCCCAGGGATGGAGGGGCCTGGTGGGCTGCCATCTATGGGGTCACACAGAGTCGGACATGATGGAAGCAACTTAGCAGCAGCAGCAGAATTTGTTTTTCTTTTTTTGGGCAAAAATGATTAAAAAAAAAAACCAGTATTTTTAAGAAGCTAAAACAGTAATGGATAAGGCATGTGGTGAGTGCATATATCTATAGGATAAATGGAAAAAAAGGAATGATTAGTCTGTCTACTTGATAGGTATAAAATTTTCTAGAAGACAATATACAGATCATGAGCATCAACATTTTCCAAATACATAATGTGAAGTAGCTGTTAGTGGACATGTGAAAACTATTCTATATAGGGAATAACAGAATATGAATGATATGAAAAACAGTTCAAAATGTACATAAAACCATAAAAGAATAATTATGGACAGAATTTATTGGTAAAAATAGTAGGTGTTATCCAAACTATTCTTATGACCCTTATAATTATTAGTCTTGAATGTCAAATTTCAGATAAATCGATAAGACGGTGGTAGTGACACTGCTTCCCTAATTACTGGAATCACGCTTATGTTTTAACAAAGAACCGAATAACTGGTTTCATTCCTTTCCCTGCATAAAAGTAAATGAGTGGAAAGGAAAGGTACAGAAACATGCAGAGCTCTAAATAACCCCAAACTACTGTCAAATGTGTTACTTGACTTCCAGAAAAATCCTGAACTAAATTTGTCAAAAGTAGAGTTCCTATTAAGAACCTGAAGTTTCTGTTTATCTTGTGAACTATTTATCAAGTAAGATCTCTTGGGAACTTTAGGAAAAAATGCTTTAAAGCCTCAAGTATCTGTGTTAGTGACACAAAAACCATTTCTGCAGTTAACTCCAGCAGTCACATTTATCCACTCACCAACAGCATGAAAGGCATTTGGAAAGTCAGTTCTCTATCCTTTTTCATTTTTGTGATTTTTTTTATAGTGTTTAAATATTTGCTGTAGACTACCCAGATGTTCTTTAGACTATCTATAAGCTCATTTATAATTGTGTCTTGAAATCTTCTTTTTGCTTTCATGTCTTTCTCTAACCAAACAATCTTCTCTTTTCTATGTTACTTTTTGTCTTGAATGAATATATCAGCAATAATCTCATTCTTAGTTGCATGAGCAGAAGAATTTATTAAATAATTCTTTGGGAAATTTTCAATGACTTCCCACAGTCTTAGAAATAGTATTCTTCCTGACACATCTGCTAGAGTATGCTTTAATTACATTTTTTTTTTTTCAAACCATGAGTGCAATGCAATGTAGCTCATGAAGTCAGGAGTTAGTAATAAAACTAGAGTAATGCAATGATCTAGTTTAGCCAAGTGAGGAAAATTTGGGAGAAAAAAGTAAAGAGGAGAGAGTAAGCATGTTTGTTTCAAATATGCAAACAAACCAATCCTCTCTCCGTCCTTTAGAAAGAAGTCCCTTTAGATTATTTAAAAATTAGAATCAAAGCAGCCAGGAGAGCACAAATTCAGGCCTAAATGAAAAGATACTGAAAGCGCTAGAATAAGCCTGTCTGTTATCTAATAAAGGGTTCACCGACTTCACTTCCCTCTTTGCAGTGTTGTTGTAATCAACAACTACAGAATAACCATAAGAGAGAGACCAGAAATGCTCTGTCCAATGGAGTTCTTTTCCTAAATAGGTTAGAGGTTGAACAAGATAATCTCTTTGGATGTTTTTGGACTTTTGTCATCCCAGAAAATTTATTACTTTTCAGAAGTATGTAATTATTTAATTTCTAAGGCAGATGTAGCACAGATCAAGAAATCAAGGAGGTGACTTTTAAAGATAAATGTTCTCTTAATCAGTCATTTGTAGCAAAAGCATGTTATGAGAATTTGAAATGAGATTCACAGTGGTGATATTATCAAGTATTGAAAAGATAGATGGAGGGGGCAACCTTCAAGATGGCAGAGCAAGACATGAAGATCAACTTCTTCCCCACAAATACATCAAAAATACATCTGCATGTGGAACTACTCCTACAGAACACCTAATGCGGTAGAAGACCTCAGACTTTCAAAATGCAAGCTCATCTCCATATAAAAGGGCAGGGCAAAGGAACTAAGAAAAATAAAGACTCACTCTTTACCAGCTGAGCCACAAGGGAAGCCCAAGAATCCTAGAATGGTTAGCCTATCCCTTCTCCAGCAGATCTTCCCAACCCAGGAATCGAACCAGGGTCTCCTGCATTGCAGGTGGATTCTTTATCAGCTGAGTTATCAGGGAAGCCCATGCACACTAGGAAAACTCCCCAAGTGGCAAGGACAGTGGGACGCTTTGGAGCCTCAGATGAGAGCATGGCAACAACCGTACTTTTCCTTTCATGGCATTCCCCATGTTTTTGTTTTTCCCTTTATTCTGCTTTGTTGTTATCTTATTTTAACTATATTTGATATTTCTCTGTTTTTTTCCTTTCCTTTGATGTTTTGTATTTTTTCTTTTCTTTTCATCTCAATTTAGTCATTATTTTTTTCTTCTTTCAATGGTATTGGTGTGTTTATTTTATGCTTTCTTGGCCTTTATTAGCTTGGTTTCTGCATTTGATTTGCTCTCAGTTTTGTGTTTTTGCTAGCTTAGTTTTCAGTGTCTGATTTATTTGTGGGTTTGCTCACTGGGTTTATTGCATTTTTTTTGTTTTCTCTTTTCTCTACTTTTTTCTCTTCTTTTCTTTTAATGCGTGTGTCTTTCTTTGTGTGTTCTTCTCTGTTTAGATGTGCTTCTACAGTTTGTCTTGGAGTTTTGTCTGTCCATGTTTGGTTGGTTGGTTCATTGGTTTCCCCACCACCCCCCCCCCCCACCTTCTCTTTTGTGCTGAGTGGCTTGCAGAGTCTTGGCACTCCCACCAGGGGTTGGGCCTAAACCTCTGTGGTGAGAGACCTGGGTCCAGGATATGGGACCACCAGAGAACTCCCAATGGATTAATCAATGAGAGATCTCCCAAATGCCTCCAGCTCAGCACTAAGGTCTGGCACCACCCAATGGCCAGCAAGCTTCAGAGCTGGATGCCTCATGCCAAACAACAAGTAAAGCGGGTACACAAGCCCACTCACTAACAGACAGGCTGCCTGAAGTCACACCAGGCTCACGGTCACTCTAAAACACACCACTAAAGGTGGTACTGCCCCAAAGAGGAACAATATCTAGCTACATCCACCAAAGCACAGGGATTGGACTCCCCCTACCAGTAAGTCTACACAAAGCACCGGTCCCACTCCACACACTGGGAGCTGACTCTGCAAGTAAGAGGGAAAACAACCCTACAGTTTGCAGAGACCACAAACACAGTAAATTAAAGAAAATGAGAAGACAGGGAAACATGTGGCAGATGAAGGAGCAAGACGTACTTGAAAAAAATTCAGAGTAATGAAAGCAAAGATGATCCAAAATGTCAGAAGTAGAATGGAGGCACAGATAAATAGAATGAAGCCACAGATTAGGAAGATAGAGAAAATTTTAACAAAGATATAGCAGAACTAGAAAATAGAAAGCAGTGATGAATAGCACAATAACAGATGAAACAATACACTGCTGCTTCTAAGTCACTTCAGTCATGTCCGACTCTGTGTGACCCCATTGACGGCAGCCCACCAGGCTCCCCTGTCCCTGGGATTCTCCAGGCAAGAACACTGGAGTGGGTTGCCATTTCCTTCTCCAATGCATGAAAGTGAAAAGTGAAAGTGAAGTCGCTCAGTCGTGTCCAACTCCTAGCGACCCCATGGACTGCAGCCTACCAGGCTCCTCTGTCCATGGAATTTTCCAGGCAAGAGAACTGGAGTGGTGTGCCATTGCCTTCTCCAGAAACAATATGCTAGAGGGAACTAATAGAAGAATAACAGATGCAAACAAACAAACAAACAAAAACAGATAGGTGAGCTGGAATATAGAATGGTGGAAATACCTGAAGCATAGCAGAATTTGAAAAAGACTGAAAAAAAATGAAAACAGTTTCAGAGACCTCTGGGACCATGTTAAGGGCTCCAGTGTTTGAATTATAGAGGTCCCAGAAGAAGAGAGAAAGAAAAAGCATAAGAAAATATTTGAGAAGATTATAATTGAAAACTTCCCTAACAAAAGGGAAATAAATAAAAACCCAAGTCCAGGAAGCCCAGAGAGTCCCATACAAGATAAACAAAAAGAAAAACAAGCTAAGACATATTAATTAAACTAACAAAAAATAAACACAATGAAAAAATATTAAAAGCAAAAATAGAAAAGCAACAAATAACATACAAAAGAATCCCCATAAGGTTATGAGTTGATCTTTCAGCAGAAATTTTATAAGTCAGAAGGGAGTGGCAGAATACACCTTAAGTGATGAAAAGAAAACACTTACAACAAAGATTACTCCATCCAACAAGGATATCATTCAGAATTGAGAGAGAAATTAAAAGTTTACAGAGAAGCAAGAGTTAACAAATGTCAGCACCAGTAAACCAGCTTTACAATAAATGTTAAAGGAACTTCTCTATGCAGGAAACAGAAGAAAAAGGTCTACAAAGCAAACTTGAAACACTAAAGTATTAGGTAATAGGATTATATATGTATATCAATAATTACTTAAAATTTAAATGGATTAAATGCTCCAATAAAAAGACACAAAATAGCTGAATGGATACAAAAGCAAGATCCATACATACGCTGTCTACAAGAGACCAACTTGAGACCTAGGGACACATACAGACTGAAAGTGAGAGGGAGTAAAAAATATTCCATGCAAATGGAATTCAGAAGAAGCCTGGAGTAGCAGTACTAATATCAGAATTAAAAAAAAAAAAAAAAAAAAACCTTTCAAACAAAACTACTTGAAGAGACAAGGAAGGATACTGCATAATGGTCAAGGAATCAATCAAAGAAAAAGATGTAACAATTGAAAATATATATGCACACAACATAGGAGAACCTCAATACATAAGGCAAATACTAACAGCTATCAAAGGAAAAACAGACAGAAAAACAATAATAGTGGGAGATTTAAATACTCCACTCACACCAATAGACAGATCATCCAGATAGAAAATTAATAAGGAAATGCAACCTTTAAATGGCACATTAATCCAGATGGACGTAATTGGTATATATAGGACATTCCATCCTAAAGCGGCAGAATAAAATTTTTTCTCAAGTGCACAAAGAACATTTCTCCAGGATACATAAAATATTGGGTCGCAACTCAAGCTCTGATAAATAAATCATATGAAGCATCTTTTCTGACCACACACTCTGAGATTAGTTATCAGTTACAAAGACTGTAGAAAACATAAATACATGGTGGCTAAACAATATACTTCTAAATAACCAAGAGATAACAGAAGCAATAAAAGAGGAAATAAAAAAATACCTAGAAACAAATGACAAAGAAATCATGATGACCAAAATCCTACGAGATGCAGCAAAAACACTACTGAGAGGGAAGTTTACAACAATACAAGCCAGCATCAAGAGAAAAGAAAAACATCAAATTAGAAAAGAAAAAAACTAACCGTACACCTAATGAAATTAGAAAAAGAAGAACAACAAAAACCCAAAGTTAGTTAGAAGGAAAGAAATCATAAAAATCAGAGTAGAAAGAAATGAAGGAGACAATCAGATCAGTCGCTCAGTCGTGTCCGACTCTTTGCGACCCCATGAACCGCAGCACGCCAGGCCTCCCTGTCCATCACCAGCTCCCGGAGGTCACTCAGACTCGCATCCATCGAGTCAGTGATGCCATCCAGCCATCTCATTCTCTGTCGTCCTCTTCTCCTCCTGCCCTCAATCCCTCCCAGCATCAGAGTCTTCTCCAATGAGTCAACTCTTCACATGAGGTGGCCAAAGTACTGGAGTTTCAGCTTTAGCATCATTCCTTCCAAAGAAATCCCAGGGTTGATCTCCTTCAGAATGGACTGGTTGGATCTCCTTGCATTCCAAGGGACTCTCAAGAGTCTTCTCCAACACCACAGTTCAAAAGCATCGATTCTTCGGCACTCAGCCTTCTTCACAGTCCAGCTCTCACATCCATACATGACCACAGGAAAAAACCATAGCCTTGACTAGGCGAACCTTTGTTGGCAAAGTAATGTCTCTGCTTTTGGATATGTTATCTAGGTTGGTCATAACTTTCCTTCCAAGGAGTAAGAGTCTTTTAATTTCATGGCTGCAGTCACCACCTCCAATGATTTTGGAGCCCAGAAAAATAAAGTCCGACACTGTTTCCACTGTTTCCCCATCTATTTCTCATGAATTGATGGGACCAGATGCCATGATCTTCGTTTTCTGAATGTTGAGCTTTAAGCCAACTTTTTCACTCTCCACTTTCACCTTCATCAAGAGGCTTTTTAGTTCCTCTTCACTTTCTGCCATAAGGGTGGTGTCATCTGCATATCTGAGGTTATTGATATTTCTCCCGGCAATCTTGATTCCAGCTTTTGTTTCTTCCAGTCCAGCATTTCTCATGATGTACTCTGCATATAAGTTAAATAAACAGGGTGACAATATACAGCCTTGACGTACTCCTTTTTCTATTTGGAACCAGTCTGTTGTTCCATGTCCAGTTCTAACTGTTGCTTCCTGACCTGCATACAGATTTCTCAAGAGGCAGATCAGGTGGTCTGGTATTCCCATCTCTCTCAGAATTTTCCACAGTTTATTGTGATCCACACAGTCAAAGGCTTTGGCATAGTCAATAAAGCAGAAATAGATGTTTTTCTGGAACTCTTTTGCTTTTTCCATGATCCAGCGGATGTTGGCAATTTGATCTCTGGTTCCTCTGCCTTTTCTAAAACCAGCTTGAACATCAGGAAGTTCACTGTTCACATATTGCTGAAGCCTGGCTTGGAGAATTTTGAGCATTACTTTACTAGCATATGAGATGAGTGCAATTGTTGGGTAGTTTGAGCATTCTTTGGCATTGCCTTTCTTTGGGATTGGAATGAAAACTGATCTTTTCCAGTCCTGTGGCCACTGCTGAGTTTTCCAAATGTGCTGGCATATTGAGTGCAGCACTTTCACAGCATCATCTTTCAGGATTTGAAATAGCTCAACTGGAATTCCATCACCTCCACTAGCTTTGTTCGTAGTGATGCTTTCTAAGGCCCACTTGACTTCACATTCCATGATGTCTGACTCTAGATAAGTGATCACACCATTGTGATTATCTGAGTCGTGAAGATGGAGAAGCTCTATAGAGTCAGCAAAAACAAGACCAGGACCTTATTGCCTCAACATAAAACTAGCAAGCAAAATCCAACAGCACATTAAAAGCAGCATATACCATTGATCAAGTGGGTTTATCCCAGGGATGCAAGGATTCTTCAGTATACACAAATCAATCAACCTGGTACACCATTTTAACAAATTGGAAAATAAAATCCATATGGTAACCTCAATAGTTGTAGAAGAATGTTTGACAAAACTATAAACCCATATGTGATCAAAACTCTAAAGAAAGTGGGCACAAAGGGACTCTGCTGCTGCTGCTGCTAAGCTGCTTCAGTCATGTCTGACTCTGTGCGACCCCATAGACGGCAGCCTACCAGGCTCCCCTGTCCCTGGGATTCAACATAATAAAGGCCATATATAAGAAACCCATAGCAAAAATTATCTTCAATGTTGAAAAACTGAAAGCATTTCATCTATGATCAGGAACAAGAGTGTTCACTCTCATCACTATTATTCAATATAGTTGTGAAAGTCCTAGTCATGACAATCAGAGAAGAAAAAAAAAAAAAATCTAGTTTGAAAAAGAAGAAGTAAAACACTCATTGTTTGTAGATTACATGATATACGCATAGAAAACTCTAAAGATACCACCAAAAATAAGTACAGAGGAATTAAAGAGTCTCTTGATGAAGGTGAAAGAGGAGATGAGAAAGCTGGCTTAAAACTCAATGTTCAAAAAATGAAGATCATGGCATCTGGTCCCATCACTTCATGGCAAATAGATGGGGAAACAATGGAAACAGTGACAGACTTTATTTTGGGGGGCTCCAAAATTATGGATGGTGACCCCAGACATGAAATTAAAAGACTCTTGCTCCTTGGAAGACAAGCAACGACAAACAGTATATTAAAACAATAAAATAGGCTGAGCACTGAAGAATTGATGCCTTCAGACTGTGGTGCTGGAGAAGATTCTTCAGAGTCCCTTGGACTGCAAGGAGATCAAACCAGTCAATCCTAAAGGAAATCAGTCCTGAATAATCATTGGAAGGACTAATGCTAAAGTCGAGTCTCCAATACTTTGGCCACCTGATGCGAAAAGCCAATTCATTGGAAAAGACCCTGATGCTGGGAAAGATTGAAGGCAGGAGGAGAAGGAGATGACAGAGAATGAGATGGTTGGATGGCATCACTGACCCAATGGACATGAGCTTGAGCAAACTCAGGGAGAAAGAGAAGGACAGGGAAGCCTGGTGTGCTGTAGTCCATGGTGTCACAAAGAGTTGGACACAACTGAGTGACTGAGGAACAACAGTGTAGACACAGAGAGGACAGACTTAGGGACAAGGGCGGGATGGGGAGGAAGGTAGGGGCAGGATGAGTGGAGACTCTCATGTATACTACCGTACCTAAAGCAGACAGCCAATGGAAATTTTCTGTATGACTTGGGGAACTCACACCGGGGCTCTGTAACAACCTAGAGGGATAGGAAGGTTGGGAGGAGGGAAGGAGGTTCAAGAAGGCGGGGACATATGTACATCTGTGACCAATTCATGCTGATGTATGTGTTATTCACTCAGTTGTGTTCAACTCTTTGCGACCCCATGGACTAGCCCACCAGGCTCCTCCTGTCTGTGGAATTTTCCAGGCAAGGATGCTAGAGTGGGTTGCCTTTTCCTTCTCCAGGGGCTCTTCCTGACTCAGGGGTCAAACCTGAGTCTCCCATGTTGATGTATGGCAGAAATCAAATCAATACTGGAAAGCAATTATCCTTAAATTAACAGTAAATACATTTTTTTAAATGCATGGAGAAAAAAATGCTTGGTACAAAAGAGGCAGCAAGCAGTCTAGTGTCAATGCAGAAGAAGTTTGCTACTAAAGAGATAAACCATATCAGGAGGGCCTTATACCCTGTGAGTTATCTAGGAAACTAAGATTGTTGAAGGATCTGACAATATAAGAATTCTTATGGGGAACACAAGACAAAATATTTGAGAAAACAGCTGTTGTGAAAAATCTTGTGTGTGTGTGTGTGTGTGTGTGTGTGTGTGTGTGTACATTCAGTCATGTTGAACTCTTTGCACCCCCATGGGCTGTAGCCTGTCAGGCTTCTCTGTCATGGAATTTTCCAGGCAAGAATACTGGACTGTGTTGCCATCTCCTTTTCCCCGGGATCTTCCCAACCCAGGAATCGAACTCATGTCTCTTGAGTCTCTTGCATTGGCAAGTGGATTCTTTACCACTAGCAGCACCTGGGAGAAGGCAATGGCACCCCACTCCAGTGCTCTTGCCTGGAAAATCCCATGGACGGAGGAGCCTGGTGGGCTGCAGTTCATGGGGTCGCTAGGAGTCGGACACGACTGAGCAACTTCACTTTGACTTTTCACTTTTATGCATTGGAGAAGGAAATGGCAACCCACTCCAGTGTTCTTGCCTGGAGAATCTCAGGGACGGAGGAGCCTGGTGGGCTGCCGTCTCTGGGGTCGCACAGGGTGGGACACGACTGAAGCGACTTAGCAGCAGCTGCAGCAGCACTACCTGGGAAGCCACATTTTAGATGTGACCACATAGTTGCTCAGAAATCTTTTTAAAATTATTCCTTTCACTTTATATCTTTGCTTTTTCTCCTGCCTCTAATATCCTTCCTCTTTGTATTTTTCTTTACCCATTACTCCTGGATTTTTGAAATGCAGCTCAAATGTTGCCTTCTTTTCCTTTCTCTTCTTTCCCTCAGCTTCTGCCCTACATAGCACCTTATCAAAACACTTATTACATTTCAGTGTAATTATTTGTTCACTTGCTTTTTCAGTATTTTCTCCCTGACTATGGACTCCTTGCAAACCAGCATTATTCTTCATTCATTTTATCAATTTTTGGAGCAAGATAAAGACTAAATAAATGCTAAGAAAACAATTGTTAATCTGATTTTTAATCAATTTTTAGTTATTGTTAATCTAATTTTGAATTTATAGTTGCTTCACCAGATATTTGTATATAGCCTTGGTAAAAGATATTGAAAATAACTTCCATATGCTATATCTACCTCAAGACTACCCCTCTGATATCAAAATGTCTATAGAGTACAAAATAAAAGTTCAATAGTGAGAAACTATATGGCAAGTGCATGGAACATCGTAGTTCAATTTGAACAATTTAGCACAGGAGAAAATAGCCCAGACATCTAAAATTTACTGACCAATCCTTTTTTCTTTTCCAATAAAGGTTTATTTCTTGTTAAGACACTGCAGTTTAAAAAAACCACCCTTGTTTTCTTTATCTCCCAAACTGAGTTTACTCCTTAGTTCTCTTAGTTCAGTCAATGAGAAATATCTCCAATAATCAGAATGATCTCAACTTGTCCCCTGTGGTCCTGATATCTTCCTGAGGTCATCCCCAACTATTTCCCCAGGTTTTATTTGTGTGTTGTCCACATCACTTATTCAGTGTTCAACAAATATTTACTTTCACTGTGTTTAGTTCAGTTCAGTTCAGTCAGTAATGTCCGACTCTGTGACCCGTGGACTGCAGCACGCCAGGCCTCCCTGTCCATCACCAACTCCCACAAAACACCCAAACTCATGTCCATCAAGTAGATGATGCCATCCAGCCATCTCATCCTCTGTCGTTCCCTTCTCCTGCTGCCTTCAATCTTTCCCAGCATTAGGGTTTTTTTCAAACAAGTCAGCTCTTCGCAACAGGTAGCCAAAGTATTGGAGTTTCAGCTTCAGCATCAGTCCCTCCAATGAACACCCAGGACTGATCTCCTTTAAGATGGACTGGTTGGAACTCCTTGCAGTCCAAGGGACTCTCAAGAGTCTTCTCCAACACCACAGTTCAAAATCATCAATTCTTCGGCGCTCAGCTTTCTTTATAGTCCAACTCTCACATCCATACGTGACTACTGGAAAAACCATAGCCTTGACTAGACGGACCTTTGTTGGTAAAGTAATGTCTCTGCCTTTTAATATGCTATCTAGGTTGGTCATAGCTTTCTTTCCAAGGAGGAAGTGTCTTTTAACTTCATGGCTGCAGTTACCATCTGCAGTGATTTTGGAGGCCAAAAATCAAAGTCAACCACTGTTTCCACATCTATTTACCATGAAGGGATCTCACTGTGTAGGGATCTGGAGCTATGAAGTGGACAAGATACCAGCAGACCCTGCCCTCATAGAATGCCCTCTCTCCAGGGGACCTGCGGACATACCTGGGAGAAACACGGAGTGCCACAAGGGCAGAGACAAGGGCACGTTGACCCATATTCATCTTTCATGAAAAGTTCCAGCATCTGAATCATAAATCCAAATGAGTTTGGAAAAGGGAAGGAATGAGATGACAGGTTTTGGAAGAAAATACAAGTGAAAATAGCCAAAGCTTGAAGGTGCAAAGGTGGATAGGAGTTGGTAAACAGGAGAGTTGCAGTGCCTGGAGCCTAGACGCAGTCAGTGAGAACTGTAGAGAGCCTCAAGAGGTGGCCAGGCCAGAAGACACTGAGCTTTATGCACCACATTAAGGGATTGGCTTTATGGCAACCACAGCACAGGATTCAAACTGGGTTTGACAGTTCAATTGTTTAAGAAAAATCACTCTGGTCTCTCTCCAGAGACGGGATTGGAGAGGGACAAAACTGAGATAGCAGTGAAGAGCCTGTAGCATTGATTCAAATCAAAATTGTTCATTCCCTAAAGTTATGTTCATAAAGACAGACTAAGCATATCAAATGACAGATATGCCGTATATAGAACGCACCACAACTGCGAAAAGTTGGGAGTGAAGGAGCGAGAGCGCCTGCAGATGACTCTGGACTCCCCAGAAATTCTCTCCTGTCTGGCCACCCAAGTCCACTCTAAAATTTTCACTTCTGGGTTTCTAGAAACACCTCACAAACTCTCCTCCCCTGGCTTGTGTGCTGAGTTCCATGTTTTCACTATAGTTATTTGCTTATGTATATATTGATAACACTACCCTTAAAATCTTATGAACTATGATAAGGACTGTGGTTGGATTTATTGGTTATGTTTATTTTTTGTCTCGTAAGATAGTTCTTGCCTGGAGAATCTCAGGGACGGGGGAGCCTGGTGGGCTGCCATCTGTGGGGTCGCACAGAGTCGGACACGACTGAAGCGACTTAGCAGCAGCAGCAGCAAGATAGTTAAAAACCTCTCTGTGGGCTGGTCGCTTCCTCTGTGAAGACAGCCCTCATTCCCTGGCAGACATTCCTCCAAGCTTACTGCATGAGGCATACCTCTCTTATCAGGACATTTCGTTGCAATTGTCTGAGTCCCCACTAGACTGTAAGGTTTTAAGGGATGATTTCGTCTATCTTTACATGGCCCGTGCCTACTAGAGAGCTGGATAATATCGTACAAATTTAATATGCATTCATTGAATTAATATAATACTCTGTTTCACTGATATTGCCATTGCTGTTTGGAAAACCTTTTTCCTGATACTGTGAGGATCTCTGCTAGAGCAAATAGCTGCTCCGTGTCTCTTAAGTCTATTGAGCATTTGTATTCATTTAAAATGAGAAAAAACTATCCTGGGAAACAATCCTAAATTGTTTCCCCAGCTATTTATTGTGTATGTTGATGGAGCCAGTAATACAAAGGGCAATGAGTATGAGTAGGTTATGGTTTCCTAATATGCTTCACACCAATCAGATGACTCTCAGTGCAAGCCATTTATAATGGCCTTCGCTTTGTGTTCAGGCATTGACAATCAGAGACTAACGACGAAATGCAATGATTCATTCAAAGTGGACCTGACAACCAAACCTTTCCCGAGGTGCTCATCTGCATAATTCTATGTGTTATTCATTTTCTCTCTCTCTGTCTGTCTCTCTCAGTCACTCCTCACTCTCTACCGTGAAAATGCCACGATAGTGTATTTGCCCTCATGACCCCTAAAACCTAAGAATCAGAGCTGCAGGGAGAGAAAACAAAAATAAAAACACTCTGATAGCACCATTCACACCTTTATGTCATTCCCTGCCAGACTGGCCTTCCATTTATGTCTGGGCGCCTGTTCTATCAAACTCCTGTCTTGTATCAATTTTTAGCAGCATGGATAATTTATTGCATCTAGGATGATAGAAAACCAGCTTTATACATCATTCAGCTTGCAAAAGATGTGTAGCTTCAGTTGCTTAATGGTGTCATTTTGGCTGAATGCTATTAACAGATTACCCCTGCCTAGGGCAGTGGAGCATGTGCGGCAGAAAGATAACCTTGTGTTCGTAATTTAATATTAACTGTTTTCTCCATAGTACCTCTTTCCAGTACATTAACAACAAACCAATATGGCCTTGTCCCCTGCGGTCATATTCTTCACCAAAAAAAAAAAAAAAAAATGAATTACATGATAGCAAGTTCCTGAAGATTTCCAATGAAGTATTACAAATCACTCAACACTTGCTCTGCAAAAGGGAAAAATAAACAGGCTTAGATTCAATCAAATTTAATTCCTCCAATTTAGCTTTGCCGCACTTCAAAGGGTGCTCTTATTAATGTCTTGGTGAACAAATTTAACAGTCATTTTTCCTCCTTCTTATATGAAAGCTTTCAGTTGTATTCAACATATACTGAGATCAAGAAACTGTTTTATTTTATTTTATTTTTTTTAGTGACTATGCTGTCACAGTTTGATATAAAAGTGTAAGCCATTTACAGAAAACTCTTTATGGAATTTTTATCCTATTCCATTCCCGGGAGCTAAATTTATATCCTGCATTAGCTATCATAGCACTAGAGTATTAGTCTTCTCCCTTTGCAAGCAGTTCAGGGCAGTCAGAGGCCCTATCACTCTCCACCACTCACATCCACAGGCATTATGAGTTTATCTCATCTTCTGCAGCAAGTAGCAGGCCCAATTCATTCCTTTAGGCTACTTTACTAATAACCTATTCCTTATCAGGGCCTCTCCACCTCAGCTTGTGATCAAAGACCCAATTAATGGAATGGAGAAAGGTGAAGCATTCAAATAATGGAGACAGCTGTTTTGCTCTGTTAGAGAAAATCCATTTGTATTGTTATCTCACTCACAAGTTCTGCAGCTCCCATTTAATTCACTCTCCCTCTATTTCTGCTGATGATAAAAAAAAAAAGTCACAATGAACCCTGAAGAGAATGGCAGAAACATCATCGTGTTTCAACTCAGTCTGGAAGTTATCAACTTGAAAGTGAAAATACAAGCAGATAAGCAGAGAAAATGTCCAACAAAGACCATATCAAAAAAAAATTTGTAAGTTTTTTCAAGTAGCATTCTCTATTCATCATTCTGAGTTTTTTTTTTTATTCCTTTTCTGTCCTCTACTGTATTGCCCAACTGTCTATCTCAGCAAAGCAGAAGCTGATATTATCTTGAGTTCCACATCAGTTGAAAAGTAATTAAAGTCAGAGAGTAATCATAAGTGGTTGGTAGGGACATTTCTATGAACTTCATGTACTTATGGGCCCAGGAACTGACTTGAAGTTGACTATTTCTTCTCTTCGACAAGTCACATCATTTTTCCCTAAACTGGATTTTTAAACAGTTGATTTTTTCCCTTTAAATATTTTAAGCATTTCCTGTGCTCAAAAATATGCATACTTTTCTTAACTGAGCCCCAACATGAAAAGATTATATCCTTCTTAAACACAAAGTATGAGCATGACTCATTTATTCCTATCCTAAGAAATTCTACTTTGCAAATTCTTGTCCCTTCTGCCTGGTAATGAGCAGAAAAGACCTCTTGTTTTAGAGTCAATGCTCTGCTGCCTATACTTTTCTCATAATAAAAGTGGGTCAGTTTTCAAAGCTGGAAGAGAAACAAAGTCCTTTGCTCTTACTTTGTGTGGAACAGATTTCCTTGTAAGTGTCTAAATCCAGGATTGTTTTTGGTTTTGTCAAATAAGAAGAGAAACATGCACATTGCTTTTTCTCCCCTCAAGAGAATTCTCTTGGAAAGCAGGAACGAGGATCACGTATTTGAATTCCTGCCTGAACACATATAACTTGCAAAATAAACACGTACAAAGCAACAGTATATGTGATGAATAGAGACAGCAAAATCTTAAAGGACTGTTCTCCCAAGCTGATAGCTCACAGGGGATTCCAGGACGTGGATGAGACTGAGTAGGAAAGGAAGCATTGTGTATTTGCATGTAAGATGAACATGTAAAAGAAGATTTAATGAAATGAACACTATGGACTAGTAAACAGATCTCGCTTTTTCCATAATTTTCCCCTAACTTCAGTTTTTGGAAACAGAAAAAATTTTCTTTGGCTTTTTACTTCTGTATTAGAATAAAGCAAACATTCTTTTATTTGCATGTCATAAATCCTTATACCCTTTTCTTAATGTTAAACCTAGAGTAAATAAATGTGAAATAAAAACAAATCACCTTTCACAAGAACATGTAAAATTATAAAAGCAGAACTTTTATAATAATAATCTCCCTTAAACATACTAAAAATATGGAGACACTGTTGGTATCTCTGTAGTAGGAAAAAAGCAAAATAGATTACGAAATGTGGCTTTAATCCTTCAGTCAGAAAAGCAAAGATCTATAAACTTTTTACACTTTGTGTATTTTAACTTTATGTAAAAGCAATAACATGGTCTTATAATAACTTTTCTCAAACAATCTCATAATTCTGGGTGAAAATTCCTTTTTTAAAAGAAGAGGCACTTTGTCAGTCAGGATATCCTGGATTATACTGCACTAACAGTCAACCGCTAAATCACAGTGGTCTACAACATTTATTTCTCACTCTGAATCCAGTAGAGATCAGCTGTGGGCTGTCATCACAGGTGTTCAGGGACACAAAATAGCAAAGGTTCTATCATCTTAGGGTTCCATCTTTTCAACATAACGCTTCAGAACCTACCGAGGCAGGGATTAAAGGACGAAGAACATGCCCACCAACCGTTACACACTTTAACCTGGAAGTGATCTTCCTCACTCCCCCCAAATTTCACCCAGCAAAGCAAAGTCAGAAGTCCACATCTGATTCCAAGGGTGTTTGTTCCCTGGAGATCCAGGAATCTTGGTGAACACTAACGTCTACCCCAGGAACTATTTGTATTTGTTCCCATGTTTAAGAAAGAGGAGAGTACTTAAGGTAACGACTGTTCTTTGTATAATTCCCTGTCATCGAAGATGCTATAATAATATGAGGTATGGGAACCATATTCCAAGTCTACTTTATTTTTTAGATAGATGATATATCTACTATGTATAAGATACAAGATACTAGCTAAAATATAACTTAGTCTGTAATATAGAAAAAGTCTTTATGCTGGAGTTTTACTTTATTTAACAATATAAAGTCCTTGAGGGCATATATGCAGAGCTTTTCTGATTCAAATAACTGAATAAAAGCACTTCTATGCTCTCTCTCTGATGTACTTAGATTACAGTTTATCCTTGAACAATGTGAGTTTGAACCACATGTGTCCACTTGTATGCACATTCTTTTTTTCCTGTGAATATGGCACTCCCTGATCCATGGTGGATATGGAAGCCCAGATGGGAACTGGGAGCTCAGCAGGCAAAGTGTGGGGTCTGAGCAGGCACAAATTTTGTTATCTCCAGTGTGTCCTGGAAGAAACCCCTCAGAGATACCAAGGGAAGATTGTATATCATCTTGCTAAATAGTCTCTAAGATATAGTATTCTTGTGCAGAATATTTAAATCTGTATTATTTTCATTCCTCCCTTCTGCTATTTATGGAGAAATGTCAATAGTCTCAGATATGCAGATGATACCACCCTTATGGCAGAAAGCCAAGAACTAAAGAGCCTCTTGATGAAAGTGAAAGAGGTGAGTGAAAAAGTTGGCTTAAAACTCAACATTCAGAAAACTAAGATCATGGCATCCGGTCCCATCACTTCATGGGAAATACATGGAGAAACAGTGGAAACAGTGTCAGACTTTATTTTTCTGGGCTCCAAAATCACTGCAGATGGTGACTGCAGTCATGAAATTAAAAGACACTTGCTCCTTGGAATAAAAGCTATGACAGCATATCAAAAAGCAGAGACATTACTTTGCTAATAAAGGTCTGTCTAGTCAAAGCTATGGTTTTTCCAGTATTCATGTATGGATATGAGAGTTGGACCATAAAGAGCTGAGTGCCAAAGAATTGATGCTTTTGAACTGTGGTGTTGGAGAAGATTCTTGAGAGTCCCTTGGATTGCAAGGAGATCCAACCAGTCCATCCTAAATGAAATCAGTCCTGAATATACATTGGAAAAACTGATGTTGAAGCTGAAGCTCCAATACTTTGGCCACCTGATACGAAGAACTGACGCATTTGAAAAGACCCTGATGCTGGGAAAAATTGAAGGTAAGAGGAGAAGGGGATGACAGAGGATGAGATGGTTGGATGGCATCACCAACTCGATGGACATGATGACAGAGATTTATTTATAAGAGAAAGGAGATGGATATTTGAACAGAGGCTAAGAGGAGACACAGGGAAGCAGGCCCCAGAACAGTACAGGGAGAGAATGAAGTGAAGCAGCTCTAAGACAAGGATTGCAAGCAACTCCCACAAACTAGGAAGAGGGAAGAAAGGATTCTTTTGTAGAGCCTTCAGAGGGGGCACTTTTAAGCCACCAAATTTGTGTTACTTTGTTATGATAGCCTAGCTAACTAATATGTTGACCATCACTTTCTTTTCTTCATGATGAAGCTGACAAATTCATAACCATTCTCTTGCTTATACTTCATAAAACAACATTGTCTTTAGGGGAATGTTTCTGTGATATTATATTTTTATGAATAAATTCATTTGGAAAACTTCATGTATTATAAGTAACTAATAGTCTAGATACAAATACATTTGCCAGATGAACTATTTAATCATAGATGTCATTTTTTAAATCAGTAAGAACCGAGATAGAATTAAGAAATACAGAGATAGTATTTAATTTTTTGAAGTCTAACAATATGATCAAGGCTTAGTAATAATCTACCAAAATAGTGGAAACATACTGAAAAATATTTCTGTAAAATGCAGAAGAACAAAAAATAAGCCACAACAGCATGAGTTTATAACAACCAACCCATGCCAGAAGAATTTGATTGATTTCTTTTCAGTTTCATTAAAAGATTGGAGCAGAAAGGGATTCCTGTAGTAGATACTATATGTTTGAGCAATAAAAAAAATACTTACTTAGATCTCATGAAATCTCACTTTAAACTGAAGTAAAATTGGCTGCACACAAACATGTTCACACAAACAGAAAATGAACGAGAGGAATATAAGCAAGGAATAATGACATGTAACAGCAGACTGAGTATATAAAAGAGGTATCCAGTGGTGGGTCAAAAGAATCAGGCTTAGGTTCTCATTTAACATCAACTGTAATAATCTAAAAGAAAGGATTGCATTCCATGTGGTCAGCAAAACAGAGGATACTGATTAGTGGAGTCCTTGAATCCTATGGAGATTAATAATCCAATAGAACACTAGAACACAAAAATGTAAGCTAGATGTCAAATTAATTTTGTATAAAAAGGATGAAAGATAGATAATGGTAGGAGGGGTTAGAATATCCAGAGACTAACTGTACAATGATGAGTAACACACACCATAATAGTGTTAAAGCCTAAACAAAAGACATATTGATCTAGAGACTGGAGTTTGCTGCATTGTTAGAAAAGCTCACTTGAGTCCAAGACTTTGTAAATAAATGAAGTCAATTAAAAATAAGGATGTACTTTTACCCCACTGATTTGTCATGAAATTAAAAATCAGTAAGAACATTTATCATCTTCCTGGTAGAGATTCTTCAGCAGATGACAGAAGTAATTCTTACTCTCATATGCTTTAAAGTAATAGATTTCCCTCCTGGAATGTAAGGGTACTGTACAGCAAGAGGGAGTATGTGAAGTGAGTGAAATGCAAATAAACATTTATTCATTCCAAAAATATTTACTGAGCACTTACGTGATAGACACTTCATCTAAGTGCATGTCGTTTATCAGTGAACAAAAGTAAGGTCTGCTCTCACAAAATCTATGTTCTAATGAAAATAACAGAAAACAACAGTGGAGAAGGAAAATGGCAACCCACTCCAGCATTCTTGCCTGGAGAATCCCATGGACAGACGAGCCTGGTGGGCTGCAGTCTTTGGGGTCACAAGAGTCAGACAAGACTTAGTGACTAAACCACCACAGAAAATAATCAAACACAATGCAGAAAAATAAAGGAGAGCGAGTTGTAATAGGATGGGACAGAGAGCGTGTGTTATTTTGGATGCAGTGCTCATGGGTGGCAACTCTGAGAAGCAACTGTTGAAGGAAAAACAAACTGAGAAGGAAACCATACAGATAAATATATGGTAAGAATTTCCAGGTAGATGAAGTTATTAACACAAAGATGAAGTTATTAACACAAAGGAGAGTATTCAACATGCTCACAAAGCAGCAAGGAGGTCAGCAGGACAGAAGCAGATAAGCTAGGAAGACCGTGGTTGGTGATACAACACAGAAATAGCCAGAGATTACAGGGTCTTATGGCAGCAACAGTCATGGAAAGACAGCACTCAGATCTCTGCTTCCTGAAGCATGGTTGCCCGGCAGATCTAGCTGCTGTGCTTCTGGATTTGCCTCTACTCTTTGGCAAGACAACGCTCCCTGTAATGCTCCCAGTTATTGTCTGAGCAAAGCAGGGGTCCCAGGAGAGGCTTATTCCAGCCCAACGCAGGGCTCCTCTGAAAAGTGTTTTAGGCTTGCAGACTTGTGAACCTGTCACCACACTTTCTAGAGCTATCTTCTGTTGGTGGCCATCCTACTGGCCTCCAGGGAAAAGGTACCACTCACCTCTCATCCACTTCTTCCCAAGTAAGGATGGGTCCTTCCCACAGAATCATCAAAATTTCTCATACAATAAATTGGACAGTAGAATCATATCTGCAGTTAACTTGAAAGAATTATGGACCAAATGCCATCACCCAGCAACAAGAAAAAGAGAGAGTAGATAGAGGGAGAAAAAGAGAGATCAGTGAAATAGCGAAGTCTGAGGCCTTCTCCCCACAAATTTGTCAATAGGACTGTTCACTAGAGTTTGCTCTCAGGCTTTCAAGTCACTTATTATGAGAAGATCTTACAACTCAAAGGACAATTTCAAGACATATTTTTGGCACATGTTATTCAAGCATAATACAAATGCAATATAAAGTTGATTGGAGAAAAAACTTGGAGAAAAGCAAAAGAACATATGCATTGCACTGACATTATTCACAGCATAGGTCAGGCATAGGTGGTCATAACACACCATGGCCAGAATTCCAGGAGGAGCCTGCCCAGATGCCCGGAGCAGGAGCTCCGCCAGTGGCAAAGGTCATGAGGAAGGAGGCTCGGCATACAAAAAGGCGAGATCTAGCCTCAGGAGTCCCCCTGGAAATTCTCGAGCATCTACCCCCAAAACCAGAGTCTGCCTACTTTCTGCTTTGGGCTCTCACCTTTACTTCTGACTTTATGGGGGCTGTCCCCCACTACCTCTCTCTGAAAAAAGAGTTAACTTACAGCTCCAGTTAATAATTCCTGGGTGTGACAGTGTTTCAACCTACAAACTCCTTTGGAAGTCCTCTAGCCTGCCTGAATAGGTTTTTCCGGCCACATGTGATTGTTAAGAGCCTCCCAACTGTGAGAGGCATGAGATGTTCTAAACTGTCTAAATACAGATTCCTTTGAGCAGTTAAAAGATTGATTAGAAATTGTATTGGTGAAGGGTTTTTCACTTGTTGGGCCAATGTTTGCTGCTAAGTTTCCATATCCCTTACCTGCTGTGTCCCTGGCAGTGTATTGATTAATATAATTGGTGTAAGTAGTAGCTTTAATGTTTGTAACCTTGGACCCTTGAGTTAATTCTTTTTTCTTGTTATAGCCCACCACACCTTTGCCCTGTAGGAATGCAACTTTATCTAATGCTTTTGGAGGGTGGCACCTGACTAATCACCTTTAGAGAAAAATGAGTTTTCTGAAGAAAGGGTCTTAAAATGTTAACAGGCCTCTGGGCCATAAGATGATGCAAATCACCTAAACTTTTGCATATGATAAGTTTGCAGGAAGAAAGCCTGGCTTACTGCATGACTCTACCCCTTCCCCCATTATCCTCTATGCATAACTTAAGGTATAAAAACTACTTTGGAAAATAAAGTGCAGGCCTTGTTCATTGAAACTTGGTCTCCCCATGTCGTTCTTTCTCTCACCTTCTGGCTGAATTATTCAGCCTCTTTTCTCCACTGAATTTCCTCACTGAGCTATCCTTATTTAACCACTCTGAAGCCGTCTCCCCTTCGAATTCCCTGGATCCACTGGGGCTGGACCCCGGCACTCAGGCAGGTAGACTAGATGCGTGACAGCAAGCGTGCCAAGAGACCATGAGCGCTGACCACACATCTCAGTATCTAGTTACAGGTGACCCTGAGAGGGGCTAGGGAGCACCTCGCACATCTGAGCGCCCACAAACACTTGCACAGATCTTCAGGCCCAGGAACAATGCTAGTAGTTTCCCACACTTAAAGGCAATATGAGGGCCCTCGGAAGATCGTTACCCGGCAGGAATACTGACTGCCTGTCAGTCCAGCTGAGCCCGCTCTCTACTAAGCTACCGGAAGGAGGGAGAAACCCTCTGAGTCATTTAAACTTGTCTCTCATCAATACGCAGGACTCCTAAATATCTCAACTACTATACTTGATAAACAATCAAAAAAATTGCAATTTGATTAACTTTCATTTCTAGCCTACACATTTCTTTGTCTTTCCCTGAATTGAAATAACTTCCTTAGCTATTAATACTTTAATACTCTGTGTGTGCGTGTGTGCGTGCGTGTGTGTGTGTGTTAGTTGCTCAGTCATGTCTGACTCTTTGAGACCCCATGGACAGCAGCCCACCAGGCTCCTCTGTCCATGGGATTCTTCAGGCAAGAATACTGGAGTGGGGTGCCATGTCCTTCTCCAGGGGATCATCCCAACCCAGGAACCAAACCTGGGTCTCACTGCAGACAAATTCTTTACCATCCGAGCCACCAGGGAAGCCAATACTGTGTATATAAATACTATAACTCTCATAATCTTCATATATATAGAAGGAAAGTGAAAACTGAAGATAAATTGGGTTTTCCTAAATTACTACTCTAATAAGTGATGTTTTCTAACAGCCACCATTTTAGTCCATACTCTATGTTAAGCTTTTTCACAAAAAATAATTCATTTAATTATAGGAGTTCTTTTTCTCATTTCTCCAATAAAAATTGAGAATAAAGTTATTAAATTGTATGTTCAAGACCTAAGAGACAGGGAGGATTTGAATCCAGTAATGTTTGAACACCAATATCAAGCTCCTTTTATGAAACCCAAGACACACCTCCAAGCTTTTCTCATCCCAAGGCCCTCCTCCCTTGTTACCACCAAGAACTTCAATATTCCACCTATTGCTGCTGCAGCTAAGTCGCTTCAGTCGTGTCCGACTCTGTGCGACCCCATAGACGCAGCCCACCAGGCGCCCCTGTCCCTAGGATTCTCCAGGCAAGAACACTGGAGTGGGTTGCCATTTCCTTCTCCAGTGCATGAAAGTGAAAAGTGAAAGTGAAGTAGCTCAGTTGTGTCTGACTCTGTGTGACCCCATGGACTGTAGCCCACCAGGCTCCTCCATCCATGGGATTCTCCAGGCAAGTGTACTGGAGTGGGGTGCCATTGCCTTCTCCACTATTCCACCTAAGATGACAAAAATTTTAGAATTAGGAGGCTACTGCTGCTAAGTCACTTCAGTTGTGTCCAACTCTCTGTGACCCCAGAGACAGCAGCCCACCAGGCTCCCACGTCCCTGGGATTCTCCAGGCAAGAACACTGGAGTGGGTTGCCATTTCCTTCTCCAATGCATGAAAGTGAAAAATCAAAGTGTAGTCGGTCAGTCGTGTCCGACTCTTAGCAACTCCATAGACTGCAGCCTACCAGGCTCCTCTGTCCATGGATTTTCCAGCAAGAGTACTGGAGTGGGGTGCCATTGCCTTCTCCGAGAATTAGGAGGCATTTTTAAGCAAAGCCATTTTGTGATCAAGTCTCTCAAAGAATTTATGCAGCTATTTTTGGTATTATGGTATTTCAAATTTATTTATTTAATACTTGTGTAGTATGTGCTATGTGTAAAGGTTTTACAGAGATAAGCTCATTCAATTCAATTCCCATAATGAGCCTGTGAGGTATGAATCTTTACCTTGGCCTCAGGTTGCAGAGCTCCAAGGCTGTGATCGAAGCTTTCACCCAGGTGAGCTCCAGGTCAGTGCTCTTTACTACAAGGCTGTACATCCTCCCAGCCCAGCACCAATGTTCTTCTAGACTTCCCTTGGTATAAAAGTGACAGATTTATTCAAGTAAGAGAAAAAAAAAATAGGCAGTTCCTAGCCAGTTATTTTTAAAAAGAAGCATTTGCCGCTTTCCTCAGCAAACCAGCCACGGGCCCCATCTGGGGGTTCCTTTCCTGCTCCCCACTCCTCAAAGCAGCATCACAGAGAGCTTAAACCCAGCCTCCGGAGCCACTCAAAGCTGAGTGTGCATCTCCACTCTTCAAATTACCAGATGACTAAACCGAGGGACATGTTTAGACTGCATGGGCCTCAGTTCTTCTTTGTAAAATGAGGTAACAATAGCAACTGTAATCATTATAGTAATAGAAATAGTAGACTTTACCAAAACAGTCTAGATTTTTGGGAAGCTTAAATGAAATATGATCAAAAAGCATTTAGCATGGTAATAAATGCTGAATAAATATTAGCATTTTATTAATGTTCTCACAGATTTTATAATTTCATCTTGTTGAGTTGTTCAGTCACTCGGTCGTGTCTGACTCTGCGACCCCATGGACTACAGCACGCTAGGCTCCGTGTCCTTCACAATTTCCCAGAGTTTGCTCAAACTCCTGTCCATTTAATCAGTGATGCCATCCAACCATCTCACCCTCTGTTGCTCCCTGCTCCTCCTGTCCCAGCATCAAGATTTTTTTTTTCTTGGACTATCTACATCCCCCTGATACATAATAAACTTCTTATGGCCTTAGTGCTTGACACAGAGTAAACATTCAGAACGGAGAAGGCAGTGGCACCCCACTCCAGTACTCTTGCCTGGAAAATCCGAGGGATGGAGGAGCCTGGTAGGCTGCAGTCCATGAGGTCGCTAAGAGTCAGACACGACTGAGCGACTTCACTTTCACTTTTCACTTTCATTCATTGGAGAAGGAAATGGCAACCCACTCCAGTGTTCTTGCCTGGAGAATCCCAGGGATGGGGGAGCCTGGTGGGCTGCCGTCTATGGGGTCGCACAGAGCTGGACACGACTGAAGTGACTTAGCAGCAGCAGCAGCAAACATTCAAAAAATATTCAATAAATGATGTCATTATTCCTCTTTCTGAGAAATTCTTTCTTTTAGAAGTTCATCTTGAACTTCCCTGGTGGCACAGTGTATAGGAATTTGCCTGCCAATGCAGGAGGCATGGGTTCAATCCCTGGTCTGGGAAGATTCCACACGCCACTGAACAACCAAGCTCGTGTACCACAGCTACAGCATCTACGCTCTACAGCCCGCAAGCCACAGCTACTGAAGCCCATGGGACTTGAGCCTGTGTTCTGCAACAAGACAAGTGGGCAGTGAGAAGCCCACCCAGCCAACAAAGAATACCCGCCACTCACCGCAACTAGAGAAAGTTCACACAAATGCAATGAAGACCCAGCACAGCCAAAAGAAATTCTTAAATAAATAAAAATAAGTAAATTCATTTTAAAAGTAAGTTCATCTCTCCCTCTGGGCTCACAATGCCACTCTTAATTATCCCAGTGGAGACACTGGCACAAAGATGTCCCCAGGATGCATGGATGCATTGTGCCATTCCAGGTCACATCGCACACTCTGTGTCTGCACACGTGTGAACTCCAGACTTGCTCTCTCCACAGTTTCTAACTGCTGAGGTTTCCCGTACAATGAGCCTCGTGAGTACAGTCTGAAAATGAAGAGTGAATAGAGATAATCTTATATATTATTTTGTGGAATATAAAATATATTTCCAGCATTCCATTCCAGATGTCTAACACACACACAATGTGAAGTTCTTTCTTTCTTTTTCATGATCTGCCTGTCAATAAATGTAATTTCAGGAAGAAAATGCTATTTTTCTCTGCATATATATTTAAATGTTTTCAAAGTGAAGTGATATTGCCCCAGGGAAAATCAAATGAGCTACTAGGTCTAGAGCTTTTTTCCAACAAGTTGAGAATAAAGTCACTATCTTAATCAGTATCTTAACACTGTTTATACGACTATTAAACCAAGTCTCTAAAGTGAGACAAGAAGATCTAAAAGAACGTCCTCTCCTTGCCCTCTGATGACCTCTAAAGAGTGAAATGAGCAATCATCCTAGACTCTACTTGTGTGCTGACTTGCTCTCATCCTGGATCTCCAACAAGCCCTGAAGGACATGTTTGCTAGAACAAAGATCATTAACTTACCAGTGACTGTTTCTATTGTAACCTTAGCTTTACAGTGAAAAATATTTTTTAAGAAATCCTACTCCTGCTAATCATTATAGTATCGTTTTTTATACAATTTTAATAGTATTTGCAAAGGCTCCTTTAAAATTGCATTCTTTCTGACATGCTATCCTTTTCTAAAATTAATTAATTTAATTGTTGGCTAATTACTTTAAAATATTGTGTGGTTATTGCCATACATTGACAAGAATCAGCCATGGGTGTCCCCCATTCCTAAACCCCCAGTCCTAAAGCCTCCTCCCACCTCCCTCCCCATCCCATCCCTCTGGGTCATCCCAGTGCACCAGCTTTGAGTGCCTAGTGTCATGCGTTGAACTTAGACAGGTGATCTATTTCACATATAGTAATATACATGTTTCCACAGTTTATTGTGATCCACACAGTCAAAGGCTTTGGCATAGTCAATAAAGCAGAAATAGATGTTTTTCTGGAACTCTCTTGTTTTTTCCATGATCCAGCGGATGTTGGCAATTTGATCTCTGGTTCCTCTGCCTTTTCTAAAACCAGCTTGAACATCTGGAAGTTCACGGTTCACATATTGCTGAAGCCTGGCTTGAAGAATTTTGAGCATTACTTTACCAGCCTGTGAGATGAGTGCAATTGTGCGGTAGTTTGAGCATTCTTTGGCATTGTCTTTCTTTGGGATTGGAATGAAAACTGACCTTTTCCAGTCCTGTGGCCACTGCTGAATTTTCCAAATGTGCTGGCATATTGAGTGCAGCACTTTCACAGCATCATCTTTCAGGATTTGAAATAGCTCCACTAGAATTCCATCACCTCCACTAGCTTTGTTCGTAGTGATGCTTTCTAAGGCCCACTTGACTTCACATTCCAGGATGTCTGGCTCTAGGTGAGTGATCACACCATCGTGATTATCTTGATCATGAAGACCTTTTTTGTACAGTTCTTCTGTGTATTCTTGCCACCTCTTCTTAATATCTTCTGCTTCTGTTAGGTCCATACCATTTCTGTCCTTTATCAAGCCCATCTTTGTGTGAAATATTCCCTTGGTATCTCTAATTTTCCTGAAGAGATCTCTAGTCCTTGTCATTCTGTTGTTTTCCTCTATTTCTTTGCATTGATCGCTGAGAAAGGCTTTCTTATCTCTCCTTGCTATTCTTTGGAACTCTGCATTCAGATGCTTATATCTTTCTTTTTTTCCTTGGCTTTTTGCTTCTCTTCTTTTCACAGCTATTTGTAAGGTCTCCCCAGACAGCTATTTTGCTTTTTTGCATTTCTTTTCCATGGGGATGGTCTTGATCCCTGTCTCCTATACAATGTCACGAACCTCCGTCCATAGTTCATCAGGCACTCTGTCTATCAGATCTAGTCCCTTAAATCTATTTCTCACTTCCACTGTATAATCATAAGGGATTTGATTTAGGTCATACCTGAATGGTCTAGTGGTTTTCCCTACTTTCTTCAATTTAAGTCTGAATTTGGCAATAAGGAGCTCATGATCTGAGCCACAGTCAGCTCCTGATCTTGTTTTTGCTGACTGAATAGAGCTTCTCCATCTTTGGCTGCAAAGAATATAATCAATCTGATTTTGGTGTTGACAATCTGGTGATGTCCATGTGTAGAGTCTTCTCTTGTGTTGTTAGAAGAGGGTGTTTGCTATGACCAATGCATTCTCTTGGCAAAACTCTATTAGCATTCCATATTCCAAGGCCAAATTTGCTTGTTACCCCAGGCAGGTCAGCAAGCAACAGTTAGAACTGGACATGGACCAACAGATTGGTTCCAAATAGGAAAGGGAGTATGTCAAGGCTGTATATTGTCACCCTGCTTATTTAACTTATATGCAGAGTACATCATGAGAAACGCTAAACTGGAAGGAGCACAAGCTGGAATCAAGATTGCCGGGAGAAATATCAATAACCTCAGATATGCAGATGACACCACCCTTATGGCAGAAAGTGAAGAGGAACTCAAAAGGCTCTTGATGAAAGTGAAAGAGGAGAGGGGAAAAGTTGGCTTAAAGCTCAACATTCAGAAAATGAAGATCATGGCATCTGGTCCCATCACTTCATGGGAAATAGATGGGGAAAAGTGGAAACAGTGTCAGACTTTATTTTGGGGGCTCCAAAATCACTGCAGATGGTGATTGAAGCCATGAAATTAAAAGATGCTTACTCCTTAGAAGGAGAGTTATGACCAACCTAGATAGCATATTCAAAAGCAGAGACATTACTTTGACAACAAAGGTTCGTCTAGTCAAGGCTATGGTTTTTCCTGTGGTCATGTATGGATGTGAGATTTGGACTGTGAAGAAAGCTGAGCGCCGAAGAATTGATGCTTTTGAACTGTGGTGTTGGAGAAGACTCTTGAGAGTCCCTTGGACTGCAAGGAGATCCAACCAGTCCATTCTGAAGGAGATCAGCCCTGGGTGTTCATTGGAAGGACTGATGCTAAAGGTGAAACTCCAATACTCTTGCCACCTCATGCAAAGAGTTGACTCATTAGAAAAGACTCTGATGCTGGGAGGGATTGGGGGCAGGAGGAGAAGGGGATGATATAGGATGAGATAGCTGGATGGCATCACCAACTTGCTGGACATGAGTTTGAGTGAACTCGGGGAGTTGGTGATGGACAGGGAGGCCTGGCTTGCTGCGATTCATGGGGTCGCAAAGAATCGGACGTGACTGAGTGACTGAACTGAACTGAACTGAGACAGTAAAGTCAACTTCTACTGCTGCTAGTAATTAAAGATGAAGCTAATACTCAAAGTCACTCCAGGAAAATTTACATACATCTTAAGATTTTTATTATGACTCTAGATCTAAAAGTCAGTACTAGAGTCTGTCAGCTCAGGCAGCATACCATCCAAAACTGCACCAGGCACGAAGGCCAACAGTTTGTGAAAGGATGGACGTCAAAAAGTTGAGTTGAAGTGGCAGCTGTCTGTTTAAGCAGCTAGAAACCTGCTGAAATAGACTTATTTAAAAGATTTCTTGACTTCACTGACTTGAAATCACCTAAGGAAATCTTCGGGCATTACTTCCTCTTCTTAAATCCACACTGTGGCTCCTACGTGGTTCCTTATTGCATCTCATATCAAATTCGTCTGAGCCACCAGGGAAGTCCTGGTGGATCAGATAGTAAGGCATCTGCCTACATTGTGGGAGACCCAGGTTCGATCCCTGAGTCAAGAAGATCCCCTGGAGAAGGAAATGACAACCCACTTCAGTATCCTTGCCTGGAGAATCCCATGGATGGAGGAGCCTGGTGGGCTACAGTCCATGGGGTCGCAGAGTTGTACACAACTGAGCAACTTCACTTTCACTTTTCTTTCAATTCCTTGAACACATCGAGTGCTTTCCTCAGTACAGGTTGTATTCATGCTCTTTTCTCAGTACATTCCCCTACCTGTCTCCAAACACACAACAGCATGCCACAACCAGAGCCCACCAAATCAGACAATTTTTTGCAATCATCCTTTAGTTTTCAGCTTAAATATCCCCTTTTATACTTTCCTTGAATAAAGCAGGTCCACTGGATTCTTCGCCATAGTATTCAACTTGTTTCCTTCAGAGACTTTATCATCATTTGTAATGACATATGCTTTTACTTTCTTTTGCTCACTTTTTAAATTATCTGCCCCTCCTCCCAACTTAAAGCCTATGTTTCTCATTATATCTTCAAAGCTGAATACAGCACACGGTATGTAATATACAGTAAATGAATGGTGAGGTACAACTAAATGAACAAATGTGAAATAGGAACAAATATGGAAGAGAAGCGGAAAGAATGCTGTAACAACGTCTGTTAGTAACCATCTCCTAAACACTTCAGCATCTTACATTCAACGTCATTGTCCCATATCAAGGTACCTCAATCTTCTTAGCTCATTAACATCACATGGGAAAGTACCAGGTGAATCACAAAGTAATTAAATCTGAATATCTGGGAGATGCAGCTTATGTTTTGATAGCTTTTAAAGTTCTCTAAAGAAAAGAAAAATGAAAGAAAGTGGAGTTGCTCAGTCGTGTCTGATTCTTTGCCACCCTGTGGACTGTAGCCCACCAGGCTCCTCCTTCCATGGGATTCTCCAGGCAAGAGTACTCGAGTGGGTTGCCGTTTCCTTTTTCAGGGGATCTTCCCGACCCAGAGTTCAAACCCGGGTCTCCTCATTGTAGACAGATGCTTTACCATCTGAGCCACCAGGGAAGTCCTAAAGTTCTCTAGATAAGTCTAATGTGCAACTAAGACTAGCCTGTGGTTCTCGAATGTGACTGCATCAGAATCCTTGAGAGCTTATAAAACATAGACTTCTGGGTCCCGTCCCCAAAGTTTCTAGTGTGTCTGCATTTCTGCATTCCCAGGGGATGCTGATGTTGCTGGACTGGGAACCACCCTTTCACTTTCATGTAGATTGCACTGGTTAAGTTTGAAAGTGGAGGGAATGCTGGATAGGATATTTTATGGAAGGGAAACAAAAAGACTTGAAATGAAAATAACAGGATGCTTTAGGCATAGTTTCCCAGTTAATCACTTCCACGTTGAATCACTTGAGATGCCAGAAATCACAAAATGCCATTCAGCTGAGATGGCAGTGACGGGAGAGCCAATATGTTGGCAACAGGCTCTGTACTCATTGTATACAGAGGGTCATGAGAAGAAAGAGCCCAAGGCAAGCTGACGAGGAAAGGTTACAGCATGTGTCTCTAAATAGCCTGTAACTTCTCTACCAATGCAATAAAAATTCAATTCTGGTAATAATGCCATCTTTGAATAGACCGATTTCTACATGTGGTTTTAAGAAATATCTTTACATCTGCATGCAATATGCTGCCTATTGGTTTTTAGTAAGTTAACATGCACTTGGAGTAGCAATTAACTGTGCCATTACTTTAAACTTTTCCTTAACACTTAATATTTATGCTGCTTCCTGAGTGTTCCAGCACTCTAAGAGGGTCAGTTTCCTGGGTAAAGGGAGGGAATACAATGCATCTTTAAATGCAGCTAGGCTGATCTGCACACTTAAGAGCCTCAGTACATCATTTTGCAATCACATATCTCAGAATAATTTATACAATCAATTAAAGAGCATTATCAAGGGATGATTTGACAACTGTTGCCATGCCAACCAGTCAAGTAGACAGCGCCTCCATGTTTAAAGGCTGCACCTGGTGATGGATGTGGCAGATTTTGAGGACTTAGACAGAATCACAGATGTCCAAAAGGTGTGGAGAGAACATGATTTAAAGCTTTGATGTTGTGCCATTTTTACTGGCAAAAGGGTGTTGATGGCATGTTGTTCACTTTCTCATTAAAATTCTGTCATTTTTCACAGTGTTCTGCATTCAGAGCTGAAAACTAAAGTGAGAATGCACTTTACAGACTGATAAAATATGATAGCAAAATGGATGATGTTCATTTGCAGGCTGAATTAATTTTTAAAAAAAGTTTGTGTCAGTGCATTTATGAAAAGCCCATTAATCAGACACAACTTTATCAGCCTTAATGGACATATTTTTAAACACTTTTCGATTAATAATTAAAATTTTGGATGGCAAATGGCTTCCAGCACATTAAACTAAAAAGTATTTGAAATGAATCACAATAAAACAAAACAGAAGCAGAAAATACACTTTCCAGTGTCCATATGCTGCTTGATTTCTTGATTCCAATGACCATGATAAAAATCAATAAACCTTAAAGACTTTGCAAGATAGACTGGTCTTTTACTCACCAAGTTATGCCAGAAACCAAGGAGGCTCCCAAAGGCATTTCCAATTACAGACCCTATATTAATAAGCACCAGGGATGAGATTAGAGCTTATATCTCTGGGATCAGCAAGCCAGTTCTCTTTCCAGTATGTAGTTACTCTTTGCTTTATTGAATTGTGCCTTTCAAACACCAATTGGTTATATGCTAATACGTGATAGATGCATTGCCCACAATATTTTTTAAATAGTGTGACAGTTATAAACTTAGGCTCTAGAACCAAACTGTTTGAATCTCAGCTCTCCCTCTTGCTAGCTATTAGGCAAATTATGTGATCTCTTTCTGCCTCAGTGTCCCCATCTGTAAAATGAGAATAGTGTCACATCTTATCATTGTTGTGAGGATTAAACAAGTTATATAGAGCACTTAGAACAGTGCCTGAACTGCTTATCCTCAAGGCTTTTATTATCACCAATATCATTATTGTTACTATATTACTATTTTTTAAGGCTCTTAGCCTTTATATAAACAGTTGTTGCGGCAATCACTCATTTTTGCTTTCCATTCAGAACATGAGTTGATATAATAAGGTAGGTAAATTGCAAAGTCCAACTAATGATTTACCAAGTTTAACTATCACAGGAAAAGTACATTGAGATAAGAAAACTTAATAGGAATAAAGTGAGATAAAAGGTGGAAGATACAGGTATAGGAGACAAAAATGTGTAATAGTATCATCTTATGTTCTATAGCCAAATTTGGTTTCCTTCTCCCATCAGCTACTCTCTGGGGTGTATCATAACAAATATGAAGCTAGAATAATAGGAGGGAATCTTTTGCAGAACAAAACAAGAAGCACAGATTCCTTAAAGTAAAATAACTCCCAGAGTTGTGTTCAGAGCACAGTTGAGCAATAAAAAGATTGCTGTCTAGAGGTTTCAGTTTGAGACTGGATCCTGAAAACCTGCTGTCCTTTATCCTCTGCTCTCAGAGGCAACATCCCCCTGCTTGCAGGAAAAGAGATGAGGCCAAAGGATTGATGTGATAGTTTGAGGTCGAGAGAGGAAAGAAACGGAACCCGGCCAGTCTGGGCAAAAGGAGAGGGTGTATTGTGAGGAGTGCCACATGCTGGTCCAAAGAGGACTGTTAGAACATATAGATGACTCAGGGGAAAGCAAAGTGTTTTTAATTCACTCTCCGGATTCTTGATGTCTACTTGATCTGCTATAGTAAGGTTGTTGTTGTTTTTTCCATGATGGATTCTGCCTTTCAATCCTCCCAACACTAAATGCATGAAAAAGGGAAAATTTACATAACTAAGAAATATTAGAAGCTGTTTGTCAATGATTACCTTGGCTGATGCAGCACACAATAAAAATGAATTTCAGAATAAACACTACGTTCTCAGCAAACTTTAGTTTCAGTAGTCTCCGTTCTTAAAATCAAAAGCTGCTGTCCAAATCCAAAAAAAACAATATATATACTGCTGTCAGTGGAAAGACCCAGTTCATACGTGCCTTAGAAAGACATTGGGACTGTCTTTCAAAGTATGTTAATACTACAGTTGATTTTGAATGTCACTAAATAACTCTCTAAAGTCGGACACAGCCAATCACTTGTGGGTGGATGTGCCCGTCTGCAAGTGGACAGGTTTCCGTATGCGGCCAATTATGTACTACTGGTTCAGCTGGCATAATCACTTACACAAATTGATGGCATTTACTTACATGTTCACACATATTTATAGGTAAGATATAAAGCACTGTAAATACATGTGAACACGCACGTAAATGTCATCGATTTGCGTAAGTGATCATGCCAGCTGAAGAATTCACTTGCAGCCTTAGTTCTTGGCTCTTCCTCTTAGTGTTCACCTTTCCTAAAATATGATTGGAAAAGTATGTGAATCTCTGTATACATACACAGAGAAATATACACAGACACACACATGTACACAGTGTAAAAAAAAAAGTGCTATGTGTGTGATAAACATACAGTAGTCTCTGTTTTAAGGAACCTACACTACATTTGGAAAGAGAAAAATAAATATATGAAAAGTTAGGTAGGAATGAAGTGAAAGTCACTCAAGTCGTGTCAGACTTTTGCGACCCCATGGACTACACAGTCCATGGAATTCTCCAGGCAAGAATACTCGAGTGGGTAGCCTTTCCCTCCTCCAGGGGATCTTCCCAGCCCAGGGATCCAATCCAGGTCTCCTGCGTTGCAGGCGGATTTTTTACCAACTGAGTCACCAGGGAAGCCCAAGTAGAAGACAACAAATTGAAAAGAATCATAAGGTGGTTTATATATATTTGCCAAATGATTGGTATGAAAGATACATAGAATAAGGCTAATATTTCTTTAGACACAAGAGCTTTTTCTCTTGGGCTTTCCACTTATTTAATTTCCCTTTTCTCTTCATCTTGATTTTGAGATGTTTCTGCTGCTAAGTCGCTTCAGTCATGTCCGACTCTGTGGGACACCATAGACGGCAGCCCACCAGGCTCCCCCATCCCTCGGATTCTCCAGGCAAGATCACTGGAGTGGGTTGCCATTTCCTTCTCCAATGCATGACAGTGAAAAGTGAAAGTGAAGTTGCTCAGTCAAGTCCGACTCTTAGCGACCCCATGGACTGCAGCCTACCAGGCTCCTCCGTCCATGGGATTTTCCAGGCAAGAGTACTGGAGTGAGGTGCCATTGCCTTCTCCATGAGATGTTTCTAAAGTAATTTAATTATTTAAGATTCATTCTTGGTCTTAATATAATTAAAAGAAATGTCAATAATGTCATTATTTACACAAATTTCTCAGTATCTTGGAAATAGTATAAGATTTCTATGTTTAGAGCACTTGGAAAGAAAGTTTGCTTTCTACATATTGGTTTTAGTTCTATGATAATTTTCAGTACCTTTTGTTGTGAACAAAGAAATTTCACTCATTCACTTAGCAAGCCAGCATTTACTGAAAGCCTACTATGTGCCCAGTGCCAATTACGAAGAGAGAAATATAAGCCACGATTTCTGTTCCTGAAGATTTTTTAAATTTACAATAAAAAATGAAAGCTAATTATCAGTTGATAATTATTAGTTGTCAATCCCCACATGGCACTGAATAGCACAAAACTTTTGAAGGTTTGAAAGTTTCCCCAAAACTCCCAAACTGCTTGATCTGTATGTTGACCAAACTCTTTTATATTTTTCAGATAATTTTTCTGGCTATTGTTGTTCGTTTATTAATATCTCCCCAGATATCTCGGCAACAAGACAAAAGGTTTGCAGTGTCCTGGGAGTTGGAGGCAGGGCCCCGTGTGCATATTTCTGCCTTCCTCTCTGTCTCTTTTCTGCCTGCTTGCTGTCTCTCTGTGCGTCCTCTCCTGGAGCCATTAAACTCATCTCTATGGGGGAAAAAAAGAGATAAAAGGAGTAAAGAGTCAGAGTAAGATACACAGGCTTACACGGGCCATACCATGAGAAAGACATGGATGCATCATTGTAAAGAACCGAATATGTTTGAGAAAAATCTTTTAGCTTGCATTAGCCCAAAAAACAAGTTAGAGGCTGTATGTGGGAAACTTTTCGCAAACAAACATGAAAACTTTAGGCAAAGGGGTTTCAAAACCAATGGTTAAAGGAAAATGAAATGCACATGGAAAGACAGAGAGATAAAGTGTAAATTTAGTTCAAAGTTACTTTATGACAGACAGATGACTTAAAAAGAGCTGAAACACAAAATAATTATGAATTTGCTCAGAAGACAAAAAATATGCTGAAAACACTGCTAAGATTAGCTTTATGTAAAGGCCTTTATCGCTTGGATCTGTCTCCTTCAAACTTCAAATACAAACACTTTAAAAGAAAGATTGCAAATGTTGATTCATGGTCAGCCTATGGAACTTTTGTTAAGTTTGCCCCTTCGGATTTTCAGTGCCATCAGGGCAAGAAAGAGTAATCCATTTTAAATCCCACAATACTGATTGTATCCAGAGGGCACTAAATGAATAATTTTTATTTTAAAAAGGGCTCTTAAACATTATGAGTAGAAATCATGACTTTTAAATTTGAGTCTTATTTTTTAAATGTGTTTTGTATTCTTCATTCTGTCATTAAATAAAACTAGAGTTCCTCAGCCATTGGTCTTAGGTCTGATGGTTGATTGATGAGTAACTGGAAAAATAATTTTAATTAATTTGAATACAAAATATTTTTCATTTTCAAAACTGTCTCAATTGGTTTATTTGGTCTCTCCAAGTCCTATGAGTTTTACAAATGAATGAGATAGGCACAATGAAGGACATAAACTAACACATATCAACAATTTTTTAAAAGTGTGCCAAGCCCTATGCTGTCTGATTTACATATGGTGCCTTATTAAATTCTAACATTAAATCTGAAGAAAATTTGATCTGATCACTTTGCTGTTCTGTCACTTTATTTGTCTGCAAAATGAGAATAATAATAGTGGGCTTCTCCGGTAGTGCAGCTGGTAAAGAATCTGCCTGTAATGCAGGAGATCCTGGTTCGATTCCTGGGTTGGGAAGATCCCCTGGAGAAGGGATAGGCTACCTACTCCAGTATTCTTGGGCTTCCTTGTTGGCTCAGACATTAAAGAATCTACCTGCAATGTGGGAGACCTGGGTTCAATCCCTGGGTTGGGAAGATCCCCTGGAGGAAGGCATTGCAATCCACTCCAGTATTCTTGCCTGGAGAATCCGCATGGACAGAGGAGCCTGGAAGGCTACAGTCCATGGGATCACAAAGTGTTGGACATGACTGAGCGACTAAGCACAGCACAGCATCTGACTTACAAGATTTTAATGAGGATTAAATGAGTTAATACACATAAAGTTTTGAAAGGAGTGAGAACAAGTTTGTGGAGTGGGAAACCCTGAGCTCATGACCTCACACAAACACTTCAAAATTACAACTACATATAGAGCAACTCTTGCTGAGACCAACCTGAAGACTAGCAGAACTGTTCTTCTACAACCAAGACTGTAATGGAAGGACCACACGAAGGTTGATAGGAGAGGACGATAAGCAACCTAGTAGGAACCCACAACCCTAGCGGGTGACTCAGAAGAGAAGGGGGACTATCACAGGCTTGGAAATCCTCCCTACGAAGCGAGAGCTTTAAGCCACATATTAGGCACCCCAGCCCTAGGGTCCAACACTAGGAAGAGAAGCTGGTTGAAACCAGTGGGGCTTACTAGCTTATCAGAAGGCTCTTGACATTTAAAACATAATTAACGTGGCAAAAGTTAAGGAGAGAATTTTAAAGGTAAAAATAGGAAAATAAAGAGTCGCATACAAGAAAACTCCCATAAAGATATCAACTGATTTTACAGCAGAAATCTTGCAGGACAGAAAGGAGAAGCATAATATATTTAAAGTAAATGTGTCAGTCCTCAGTCTTGTGTGACTCTTTGTGACCCCCTGGACTGTAGCCCAGTAGACTACTCTGTCCATGGGATTCTCCAGGCATGAATACTGGAGTGGGCTGCCATTTCCTTCTCCAGGAGATCTTTTTGACCCAGAAATCAAACCCAGGTCTCCTGTATTATAGGCAGATTCTTTAATGTCTGAGCTACCAGGGAAGTTAGTACTGAAACAAAAATACCCCCGACAATCTAGGACATTTCACTTAGCAAAGGTATCATTCACAATTGAAAGAGAGACAAACAGTTTCCCAGACAAGCAAAAACTAAGAGTTCATCACCACTAAATCTACCTTACAAGAAATGTTGAAGGGTCATGTGTAAAGAAAAAGAAAAGGTTAGAAATGAGAACTAAGAAAATATAGGAAGGGAAAAATTCCACTGGTAAAGGCAAATATATGGTAAGGCAGTGAATCAAACAAATAAGTTAGTTTGAAAGTTGAAAGACAAAAATTGTAAAAATCAACTATAGCTACAGTAAACAGTTAAGGAATTGACATGCAAATATGAAGCATGACATTAAAAACAAAATGTGGTTGGAGTGGTTGAAAAATATAAATATTTTAGAATGTGTTTGAACTTAAATGAGAGTCAGTTTAAAACAAGTAGATTTAGATCAACATATAAAAACTTTATGATGATCACATTCACAAAACAAAGGATGAAAATCACATGATCATTTTCATAGATGCAGAGAAAGCATTTTTTGACAAAATCCAACATTTGTTCACAATAAAAGCTCTCAACAAAGTTGGTATAGAGGGAACATTTTTTATTTATGACAAACTCATGGCTAATATTATACTCAATGGTGAAAAGCTGAAATTCTTTTCTCTAAGATCAGTAATAAGAATGCCCACTCTTGCCATTTCCATTTTACATAGTATTGGAAGCCCTAGTCATAACAATCAGGTAAGAAAAAGATAAATAGCATCCAAATTGAAAAGGAAAAAGTAAAATTGTCATGGTTTAGGGAGAAGGTGATGGCATCCCGCTCCAGCACTCTTGCCTAGAAGATCCCATGGATGGAGGAGCCTGGTAGGCTGCAGTCCATGGGGTCGCTAAGAGTAGGACACGACTAAGTGACTTCACTTTCACTTTTCACTTTCATGCATTGGAGAAGGAAATGGCAACCCATTCCAGTGATCTTGCCTGGAGAATCCCAAGGACAGGGGAGCCTGGTGGGCTGCCATCTATGGGGTTGCACACAGTTGGACAGGACTGAAGCGACTTAGCAGCAGCAGCAACAGATAACAATAATATATAGAAAACCCTAAAGACTTCACTAAAAAGAATTAGAATTTAGAAATGAATTTAGTAAAGTTGCAGGATACAAGACTCATATATAGAAATCTATTGCATTTATATACACTAGTAATGAGCTATCAGAGAAGTCAAGAAAATAATCTAATTTACAACATCCTCAAAAGGAATAAAACACCTAAGAATAAGTTTAATAAAAAAGTGAAAAATCTATAATCTAAAAATGTAATATACTGATAAAGGAAATTGAAGATCATATAAATAAAAAGATGATCTGTGTTCATGTATTATAAGAATTAATGTCATTAAAATGGCCATACTACCCAAAGCAATCTAATTGATTTAATGCAATTCCTATCAAAATACTCGTATGATATTTTTCACAGAAGTAGATCAAATAATCCTAAAATTCACATGGAACCACAGAAGACCCTAAATAGCCAAAGTAATCTTGAGAGAAAGAAAAAAAAAATGGAGATATAATTCATCCTGACTTCAGACTACAAAGACACAGTATTCAAAGTAGTATGGTAAAAACAAAAATAAAAACAAACAAACAAACAAAATAGACATAGATTCATGGAGCAAAATATAGCGTCCAGAAACAAACCCATACACAGATGGTTAATTAATTTATGGCAAAGGCATTAAGAATATACACTGGGGAAAAGAATTTCCTCAGTAAGTGGTTTGAAAATTGAAAAGCTGCATGTAAAATGTAAAAGGATGAAATTAAAACATTTTCTCTTACCACATGCAAAATTAGGCTCAAAATAGATTGAAGACCTGAATGTAAGATCCAAACCATAAAACTACTAGAAGAAAATATAGGCAATATGTTTTTTGACATAGATCTTAGTAATATTTGGGGGGGATTTGTCTTCTCAGGCAAAGGAAACAAAAGAAAAAATAAACAAACAGAACATCAACTAAAAATCTGCAAAAACTAAAAACTTCTGCACAGAGAAGAAAACTATCAATAAAACAAAACAGCAGCCAACTGAATAGGAGAAGATATTTGAAAATGCTATGTCTGATGGGTTAATATCGAAAATATACATAAAGAACTCAGGCAATGCAATATCAGTAAACAGTCAAAGCAGAAATAGAAACACAGATCAGATCAGATCAGATCAGTCGCTCAGTCGTGTCCAACTCTTCACGACCCCATGAACCGCAGCACGCCAGGCCTCCCTGTCCATCACCAACTCTCGGAGGTCACTCAGACTCACATCCATCGAGTCAGTGATGCCATCCAGCCATCTCATCCTCTGTCGTCCCCTTCTCCTCCTGCCCCCAATCCCTCCCAGCATCAGCGTCTTCTCCAATGAGTCAACTCTTCGCATTAGGTGGCCAAAATACCGGAGTTTCAGCTTTAGCATCATTCCTTCCAAAGAAATCCCAGGACTGATCTCCTTCAGAATGGACTGGTTGGATCTCCTTGCAGTCCAAGGGACTCTCAAGAGTCTTCTCCAACACCACAGTTCAAAAGCATCAATTCTTCAGCGCTCAGCCTTCTTCACAGTCCAACTCTCACATCCATACATGACCACAGGAAAGACCATAGCCTTGACTAGGCGAACCTTTGTTGGCAAAGTGATGTCTCTGCTTTTGAATATGCTATCTAGGTTGGTCATAACTTTCCTACTATGTATAAAACAGACGGGAACCCATTGTATAGCACTCTCCAGTGTTCTTGCCTGGAGAATCCCAGGGATTGGGGAGCCTGCGGGGCTGCTGTCTATGGGGTTGCACAGAGTCCAACACGACTGAAGCGACTTAGCAGCAGCAGCAGCTACTTATTGCACTGTGGGATCTTAAACTGGAGAGAAATCCAAAAGAGAGGAGATGTATGTATGGCTGATTTGGTTTGCTATGCAACAGAAGCTCACACAACATTGTAAAGCACCTATACTGCAATAAAAGTTAATTATTTTTTTAAAAATGGGTAGAGAATATGAACAGGCTTTTTCCCAAAGAAAGTACACAGATGGCCAACAGACACTTGAGAGATGTCAGCATCACTAGTCATCAGGGAAATGCAAATCACACCCCACAATGAAACACCACCTCCCGCTGGTCAGAATGGCTATCATTAAAAAGCAAGAAAGGGGAGCATTGAGAAGGATATAGAGATAAGGGAACCCTTACTGGTTGGTATGTAAATTGATATAGCCCTTACAAAAATTAGTATGGAGGTTTCTCAAAAAAAATTAAAAATAGAAGTACCATGTGATACAGCAAGTTCACTCCTTGGTATATATCTGATAAAAATGAAAACATTAGTTGGAAAAGACACACATTTATTCACTGTAGCATTATTCACAAAAGCCAAGATATGGAAGCAACGTATTTGTCTATTGATAGGTGAATAAAGAATACATGGCATTTATATACACACATATATGTGTATAGGGCTTCCCTCATAGGTCAGTCAGTAAAGAATTTGCCTGCAATGAAGAACACCTGGGTTCGATTCCTCGGTCGGGAAGATCCCTTGGAGAAGGAAATGGCAATCCACTCCAGTATTCTTACCTGGAAAATCCCATGGACAGAGGAGCCTGGTGGGCTACAGTCCATGGGGTCGCAAAGAGTCGGACGCAACTGAGCGAGTAAACCACCACCATATGTATATATGAACATATACTCTGGTAAGAATGCATGGGCTGATGCAGGAAACTCAGAAGACAGGGATTGATCCTGGGTTGGGAGGATTCCCTGGAGGAGGAAATGGCAACCCACTCCAGTATCCTTGCCTGGAAAATTCCACAGACAGAGGAGCCTGGAAAACTACAGTCCAAAAAGTCGGATATGACTGAGCATGCACGCACACTCAAGTATACAATGGAATATTACTCAACCACAAAAAGAATGACATCTTGCCTTTCTCAGCAACTTGGATGGACCTGGAGGGTATTATGCTTACTGAAAAAGAAAGACAAATACAGAACATTTTCACTTATATGTGGAATATAAAAAATAAAATAAACAAAACAGAAAGAAGCTCATAGTGGACTTCCCTGGTGGACCAGTGGTTAAGACTATGCGCTTGCAAAGCAGCGGGTCCAGGGAAGTTAGATCCCAGTCAGGGAACTAAGATCCCACATGCCACGCAGCACAGCCAAAAGAATTCTTAAATATAAAACTTTTTAAAAATTTTAAAGTGTATACTTAGAAAGAAAGAAAGAAATGGACTCAGAGATACAGAGAACAAATTAGTGTTTACCAGTGCAGAGAGGGGTTGGGAGAGGTATAAGATCACTTCAGTTCAGTCACTCAGTCGTGTCCAACTCTTTGCAACCCCATGGACTGCAGCACGTCAGGCCTCCCTGTCCATCACCAACTCCCAGACTTTACTCAAACTCATGTCCATTGAGTCAGTGATGCCATCCAACCATCTCATCTTCTGTCGTCCCTTCTAATGGACTTAGCTGTGAAAATAGGGCCAGTTCTGTCTGGAAAGTTTCTCAAAATTTTGTCAGAAAAATATATCTGGTTGAGATATCTGATTACCAGTTCTGTTTCATTAAGAGCCGTATAGCAGGAAGCCTGTAAGTTTTGATCAGAAATACCTACTTTTTGTGTACACAGTTGTCTCTCAGGTACTTCAAATCCACCATATTATAAACAGAATTCATCATCCTTTCCCACACTTTCCATATAAAAATTTCTTTCTTCTCCTCCTTGACATAATCCTACAATACGCATGTACTTCCATCTTGCCATTTCTTTCAACAGACAGCCAATTTGTCAATTCTGCTTCCTTAATGTTTCTCTTCCCTGTTCCTTTTCTCTCTGTGTTTATGGACGCTGCATACCAATAATCTCTCACTCAAATTTTTAGGAAAGTATCTTCAATAAACTTTCATCTATTCTTTTTCCCCACTTCCCACCCAATCAGTCTTCCATAAAGCCACCAGAATCATTTTTCTAAAAGGCAAACATCGTGTAATCATCTCCACTATTTCTGGAATAAAGTCTTAGGTGCTTAACAAGGCCTGCTGTGCCCTTTATTGGGCCACTCTAGATTCGTCTCACTCACAGTACCAGTCATGCCGAACGCCTGGCCTTTATCCAAATGAGCCAGGAGTCTTCACTTTCATGCCTGCGTTCATACGGCTCCCTCAGCCTAAATTTACCCGCTCATGTATGCGTGGTGAAGATCTATTCATTTTGTAAAACCCTGGTCTAACACCTACTCTTACAAGTCTTTCCTTGTTGGGGTTGGAAATACCAACTTTCAGTCTTCAATATACTCTTATTTTAATGCTTTATTATACTTTTATTAACTTATTTTCTCAACTACTTTGCTTTAAACTTCTTGAAGCCAAAATTGTTCTTTTTGAGTTTTAAACCCTAATATCTTGGACAGTTCCTGGGCTACTGCAAGTTTGCTGAAAGACTGAATGAGTAAGAAAATTAGATGCAGCCTGTACTCACACAGTTATGACCAACTTGGACAGCTTATTAAAAAACAGTTATCACTCTGCCAACAAAGATCTACTAGTTAAAGCTATGGTTTTTCCAGTAGTCATGTAGGGATGTGAGAGTTGGACTATAAAGAAAGCTGAGCACAGAAGCATTGATGCTTTTGAGCTGTGGTGTTGGAGAAGACTCTTGAGAGTCCTTTGGACTGCAAGGAGATCCAACCACCCCATCCTAAAGGAGATCAGTCCTGAATACTCATTGGAAGGACTGATGCTGAAGCTGAAACTCCAATACTTTGGCCACTTGATGCAAAGAACTGACTCATTTGAAAAGACCCTGATGCTGGGAAAGATTGAAGGCAGGAGGAAAAGAGGGCAACAGAGGATGAGATGGTTGGATGACATCACAGACTCAATGGATATGAGTTTGAGCAAGCTCCAGGAGTTGGTGATGCATAGGAGAGCCTGGCGGGCTACAGTCCATGGGGTCGCAAAAAGTCAGACATGACTGAGTAAATGAACAACAGCAGCACTGCCTGGGAAACACAGAAGGGCATTAAGACATTTTCAAAGATAATAGGAGAAAACTGAGGGCCCAATGCCTTTCTATAGGACAGAATCACTTATGGTCACTAGAGTGATCTGTGGGTACTATCATCAGATCTGGAATGGTTTTTGCTACTTTATATCATAATGAAAGAAGTCCCCTTTAAATTAGGCCATCTTACCAGAAAAATATTTGACTTTAGGGAATTAAGTCTCACCGGAACAAAATGGATCAAGGTTGGTCCTGTCTTCTCAGGTAAAATCTGCAGGATTTACTTGTCCTTTTCCAGTTCTGATTTCTTTGACTTCCCATTTTTAAGAAATAAAGTGTTTTTAAAGGTTTATTTTAAAAAAGACAAAGATTTCTAGTCATTGAATAGCTCTTATGAAACAGTATCATGATGAGTTAAGTGAAAATTAGAGCCACATGCCTAAAATTTCCCTGAAAAATATACGTATATTTTAAAATCAAGGAAGGAAGTGCCAGGGAAAAATATGTTTTTGATTTGTTTGAGTTTAAAACATTCAAAACATATTTTTAAATATTTGCCAAGGATTTTCCAAAAACCACTGGATTTCTCATAACCTCTAAAAGATGTCTTTTGAGGAATAGCAGGGAACTGGTTTGTTTACTAATTTAAAATTCTAGCTTCCAATGCTTTTCTCATACTTTAAAGTTTCTTATTTTGAGTCAAAAATAAAATATGTATAATCATGGATTTAGCGAATGAAGGGAAGGTGTTTACTTCTCTGTCTTTTCATTTTTAAGAAAAAAAAATGTTAATGTCCCAAAGGAATCTGACTTGAATGTTGAAGCTCAGGTAGTTAGTGACAGGCCAATTAATGTCAGAGAGCTTGACCATGGGCCCCACAGTGATTTTTCATCTTTTCTTCTATGATCTGAAATGCATATCAAAACAACTAATGTAATGAGTAAGGATTCAAAGGAGATTTTACCTGAAGAAATTGCTCTTATGATGACTGTTAATAGGCCTTCATCTTCTCAACTAGTTATCAGAACAGATTCATTTTTCAAATCTAGTGCTTGACCCCTGGCCCTGAGAAGAAAGTTATATTATCTTAAAGTTATAAATCCACATGGTTCAACCATGCTAGAGAATACACAGGATTCTAGGCGTAAGCTATTGCACACTGTGGTCTAGAGCGGGTGTGAGAGAGAGAATGAGAATAAAGGAAGGGGAGGGAGAGACTGCTTGTGTGGGTGCACGTGAGTACATGCGTGTAAATGTGGGTGCAGATGGGGAGAAATGCTTTACATGACCAAGGGATAGATTTTTATTTTTAACCTCAGAGGAAGCTGTGATGTGATGAAGAATCCTGTGTTTAAACCCAGGGAGTTAGAATTCAAGTTCCATCTCTATCTAGTTATGAAGCCTTGGGAAAGTGCTGGTTGTGTCGGTCATAATTCCTGCCCCATTCACATTTTCCTCAAAGTGAAGTTGCCCTTAACCAAAGATCTGGTGGCTAAGCAGCAATACTAGACTTTGTAAAATTCCTCTCCCTGTATGCAGATGATTGGACCAGAAGTCTGAACCTGATCCAAGGGCTACGAATCACTGAAAGAGCTAGTGACCTGCAAGGGAGCTAGGAGCCATTCCTGGGAGTCATGATATATGGAAAGAAAGAAAGAAAGTCGCTCAGTCGTGTCCGACTCTGTAGACTACCATGCTCCTCCATGCACGGGATTTACCAGGCAAGAGTACTCGAGTGGGTCATGATATATAGGCGGAGCTAAAAAGGACACAATGGCTTAAAATATATGAAGTCATGATTTTAAAAGGAAACACCTGAGAGCAAAACAGAAGATGAACAAAGAGTAATCGCGTCGTATTAGTGACAATGCACTAAGGGTGGTCCATGCCTTTAACAAACCTAGACATTCGAAATGATGCCTTGGTTTCATAGTCATGACTCAGCCTTTGAGTGTTGTGTTCTTGGCTTTTCTCAAGATTTTTCTTTTCCATGTAGATCCCAAACAATAATCCCCTTAGGCTGAGTTTTCTTGGAGGGGATATAGAAAATATTCACTGCTCCAAACCATGTGCCTAAATGGGTCTTTTGCTGACTGTGGATCTCATGGTAGAAATTCCTTTAGGTGACAAAAATCTGGTTGAGTTTTCATTATATTCCCTGTAAGCAATTAGATAAGGCTCCATCTTCTACATCAGTTTTCATTGCCAAGGGTTTCTTCTATGTATAACATTGAACCAGGTTAACCAAAAGAGGCAGATTTTGGATAATGTCTTGGAATCATGAATCCAGTTTGGGTGTTTAGCTAGTGGTCTCAGATTCTGCTTCTTTTCATAAGTTTCATCTCCCGTATTTTTCTCTTTGGGACCCCTTGTGGGTTCATCTTCTGTGATTGCTGCCAAACACAGAATCTCTGCCTTTTCTTATATATTCAACCAACCCTGAACACCCTAGCCTTTCTGGATCTGACTCATAGCGATTTTCTCCATGCATGAGTCCTTTTTAAGCAAACTATTAATAAAAAGAGAGGAGATGGTCATAAGAATTAAGTATCTACTCACAATTTGCCTGAAAGTACAAATGCAGATATTATATAAAATGAAACATAGCTGCTGCTACTGCTAAGTCACTTCAGTCGTGTCCGACTCTGTGCGACCCCATAGACGGCAGCCCACCAGGCTCCCCTGTCCCTGGAATTCTCCAGGCAAGAACACTAGAGTGGGTTGCCATTTCCTTCTCCAATGCATGAAAGTGAAAAAGTGAAAGTGAAGTCACTCAGTCGTGTCTGACTCTTAGTGACCCCATGGACTGCAGCCCACCAGGCTCCTCCACCCATGGGATTTTCCAGACAAGAGTACTGGAGTGGGGTGCCATTGCCTTCTCTGGGAACATAGCTACACATGTTTAAAAATTATAATTCAGCATAAAAGATTATCATCTTATGCCTCTTTGTGCTAGGCATGGAATCCATGGCTTGAATATGTGAATAAAGATCAGAGAAAACCGTAGAATTGCATTAATGCAAGAACTTTTAACAGTGACAGCAACAACTTTTAATGATCTATGCATTAATATCCACAAGTCAGATGACAAATCATTTAGTTTTCACAACATCATTAGAAAAGTATTCTTTCCATACTAATCTTATTCTAAAATAATAGAGGTAAAAAAAAATGCTTAAATTCAGAAAGATAGAATGTGGCAATCCTGGACTATTATAATGATCTAGTCTCAAATTCCTTGCTTTTTTGCTTTATACATAATTATTTTTTTTTTACCTTACTTCTTTTAAAAATGATCAAACCCACTTCTTTGAGCTTTGTTGACACTACCTGCTCATGGCAAAGGTCCTCACAAACACTCAGTGCATTCACTCAAGCAGAACCCATTGACTCAGCTCCCGGGGTCTGTTTTCAGGAATGAATTTCCCTTTCCCTTGTGCCTCTGGCATTCTGGCAAAACCTGACTACTTTTTCTAAAGCTTACCCATGAGCTAAGCTTGAAGTGTCTGGCCTGTGACTAGTAATGTTAACTGCTTAATCAACCAGAGATTGGCTCAACAAACACTGTACCATGCCTACCTACAATACAAACAGGGCTGCTAAGATAACTGAAATTAGGGATCCATAAGTATTTTGATTTTGAACTTTTAGAAACTAACTTTAAAAAGATTTGGATAAAAAAAATCTTATATTGATATTGTCTTTACAGTTTGTATCAGTGGTCCTCAACTTTACTGTATGTTGGAATCACTTGGAAATACTTTAAAAAATACTGATGCATAACTCCCAATCATAGAATTATGGTTTAATTGTCACCTGAATATTAGAATTTTTAAAAGCTTCTTATATTGTCTCCACTCCAATGACTAAAAGATGTGACTGCAAGCAGGTAGTACTCCATATTATGATAGAATTAGCCAGGTAACATCTGCAGTTAGGCAGTCTGCACTTGCTAGATTTATACATCAGTGCAAGATTTCCTGTCTGTAAAACAAGAATAATAATGCAGCCATGAAATCAGAGCACAATTGCTTCTTGGCAGGAGAGCCATGACAAACCGAGACAGTGTGTTGAAAAGCAGAGACATTACTTTGCCGACCAAGGTCCATATAGACAAGGCTAAGGTCTTCCCAAGGTCACTTATGGATGTGAGAGCTGGACCATAAAGAATGCAGAGAGCCAAAGGATTGATGCCTTTGAACTGTGGTGCTGGAGAAGACTCCTGAGTGTCCCTTAGACAGCAAGGAGATCAAACTAGTCAATCTTAAGTGATATCAACCCTGAATATTCATTGGAAGGACTGATGTTGAAGCTGAAGCTCCAGTATTTTGGTCATCTGATGAGAACAAACAACTCATTGTAAAATTCACTGATGCTGGGAAAGATCCAGGGCAGAAGGAGAAAAGGACATCAGAGGATGAGATGGCTGGACAGCATCACTGATGCAATAAACATGAACTTGGGCAAACTTCGGGTGATGGTGAGGGACAGGGAGGCCTGGAGTGCTACATTCCATGGGGTCACAAACAGTCAGACATGACTGGGAGACTGAACAACAACAACAACATTGAGAACGTTACAAAGTTTGAATAAAGTCTGACTTTGGAGAAAAGGGAACCCTCTTGCACTGTTGGTGGGAATGCAAACTAGTACAGCCACTTTGGAGAACAGTATGGACATTCCTCAAAAAACTGGGAATAGAACTGCCTTATGATCCAGCAATCCCACTGCTGGGCATACACACTGAGAAAACCAGAATTGAAAGAGGCACATGTACCCCAATGTTCATAGCAGCACTGTTTACAATAGCCAGGACTTGGAAGCAACCTAGATGTCCATCCACAGATGAATGGATAAGAAAGCTGTGGTACATATACACAATGGAGTATTACTCAGCCATTAAAAAGAATGCATTTAAATCAGTTCTAATGAGGTGGATGGAACTGGAGCCTATTATACAGAGTGAAGTAAGCCAGAAAGAAAAACACAAATACAGTATACTAACGCATATATATGGAATTTAGAAAGATGGTAACAATAACCCTGTTTACGAGACAGCAAAAGAGACTGATACACTGATGTATAGAACAGACTTTTGGACTCTGGAAACGGGAGAGGGTGGGATGATTTGGGAGAATAGCATTGAAATATGCATAATATCATATCTGAAACGAGTCGCCAGTCCAGGTACGATGCCTGATAACGGATGCCTGGGACTGGTACACTGGGACGACCCAGAGGGATGGTATGGGGAGGGAGGAGGGAGGAAGGTTCAGGATGGGGAACCCATGTATACTTGTGGCGGATCCATCTTGATGTATGGCAAAAGCAATACAATATTTTAAAGTTAAGCAAAATAAAAATTAATTTAAAAAATAAATAAATAAAAGCACTTTTAACAGTGTTTTATAAAGTGCTACCAACATGTACTTATTTATGTTTGCTTATTTATTTATTATGTAACTCATATCACAAATCACATTATGTCATACTGTTGATTATTTATTATTTTCCTCTAGGCAGATGGAATCATAGCTTTCATCTTTCTTTTCTAATGTCTAGTGTAGGGTTTGGTTCACTGAAAACAACCAATCAGAATTGTTGAGTAGACATGTGTAGAGATGAACTTAAACAAAAAGTATAGTGGAGTGGAAAGGACAGGGAAAATGAAAACCAAAAATTAGGATTTGAATTACACCTCTATTACTCATTAGGTTTGTGGACATAAAAAGATCCCTAACTCTTTGAGGACTTGATTTCCTCATCTGTAGCCCTTAGGCAATGATTTTTCTCACTCAGTGTGTCCTGGTCAGTGCTAAGCATTGAGGCTGTGGAGATAAGACACAAGCCTCTCTCGGTGAAAAAAATGACAGTTTTTTAGATCATTTGCCACATTAATTTCATCCGAAAAAATCAGTTTTAAATAACATTCTGTGAAGAATAAGACAAAAATAAGACAAATGAAATCTTTACAGTGCTTTAGCATGAAGCATTTCTTTGAGTTTATGGACAGTCTATGTATTCAAAGTGAACATTTTTAAATGTCTAAATCTTCAGCCCCCAAATACTTTTCATCTGAAATGAATAGGTATGACTTATACCTAGATAAAGGTCTAAATTACTGAAGCTATGTAAAAGGGGGAAAAAAGTTACCCATGTCTGAACTCTTTCCTATAAATATATTAAAATCGTTTCCCTCATGTGTTCTTTGCTTTCCATTAACACAATCAAAGCACATAGAAAAGTGTTTTCCTCCTTTACTTACCTAGCATACTTTTAGCACGATGTTTTAGAAAAAAAAAAAAACATGCATAGATCCAGGTTCAAATCCAGCCTTCACTACATACTAGCTTTGTCATCTCGGGCATGACAACAAGGATATTCTTGGTTGACAAGTAGAGCCCTATTGGATTGTTCAAGAACCCAGGTTCCATCTGTGACTCTGTCCTCCCGGGGTGCAAGATATGACTCTATATCCTTTGCATATAGTTGGTTGTGGAAGAATAGAGTTCAGAGCATCTCAAGGGAGGTGTTCACAAGCCCTGACTGGAAGCAGGGTGCATCCTTTGTGCCCACATACTATTGGCTGCAGCTTAGACACATGCCCATCCTAACATCTAAGCTGAATAGATGTGTGGCCAGTAAAAAGAGCACAGTGGGGTTTTGGTGACCAGATGGTAGTGTCTGGCATGATCATCTAAAAGCTGAGGATGCAGATGACAAGGGAACCAGAAAGTATAAAGTTAGTATTGAGAGTCAAGTAACAAATCTCAGTTAGAAGACATACTTGGGGTACAATTCATGATCAGGCTGATTCCTTTTTGAATGAGAGTAAGATTTGACTAAATATTTAAAAAGCAAGTTGCACGCTAATTCATCTAATCTTGGCCATGCACGTCCTCCACTTTACAGATGGGAAAATGAGGCAGAGAGATACTAAGTAACTTGCCCAAGTCAGTAAGTAGCAGAGTCAAGATTCAAATTTAGGATTTCATGTGCTTAACTATTAGGCAGGGGAAGGCGGCCCCCACCCCAGTACTGCCTGGAAAATCCCAGGACGGAGGAGCCGGAGCTCCAGCGGGAGGGGCGCGCCCTCACTCACTCCGCAGGAGAAGGAAAGGCACCCACCAGGCGCCGGGACCCAGGGAGGGGAGGGGAGCGCAGGGGCGCCAGAGGGGGGCAGCAGCAGCAGCAGCAACTATTAGGCAACAGTGCCTTGTTCTGGCTGGCCTCATAGGGACTGGGTTCTAAATGTCTGAGAAGCCATGTTAAATCTGACAAAGCATTATTTTTAAACAGAATTTACATTGAAGTATAGTGCTTAAATCAATAATCAGAGAATGATAAATTATCACCATGGAAAAATATATATTTGCTTTGGCTAGTACGTATAGCTCTATCCATGAGATTTCTTTTGGTTGTAAGAAACAAAAAATCAGATCAGATCAGTCGCTCAGTTGTGTCCGACTCTTTGTGACCCCATGAATCGCAGCACGCCAGGCCTCGCTGTCCATCACCAACTCCCGGAGGTCACTCAGACTCGCATCCATCGAGTCAGTGATGCCATCCAGCCATCTCATCCTCTGTCGTCCCCTTCTCCTCCTGCCCTCAATCCCTCCCAGCAACAAAAAATAATTCTTATTAATTGAAACAGATAATAGCTGCTTTAAAATGATGCCAGGTAGCTCATGTAATACAGGAAGGCGAAAAATAATGGAAGCCTCTTCTTAATATAATTGTGAATCTTGTTTTATGTCATTTCTGTGTCTTAGCCTAGATTCTTCTGAAGACAGTGTCTGGGACAAAAGTGAATGAACAGGTAGAATATTCTGGAGGTGATCTCAGGGAAACAGAGAAATGGGGATAGCCAACACTGCATCAAGTTATTGAGCTGGTCATCACCATGACAACTCTGAGAAATCCTATAAAATGCTCTCAAAGATATTTTCCCAATAGACACAAAGGTAAGACATCATCTTCTACCTTTTGCTGGCCAGGAGTGGTCTCACGGGTGTTAACGTCTCTTTCATTTTGTAGTGAAAATCCCACATCAGAGAAATACCAGGTCAGGAAGCAAGTAGTATACCCTGCAGGCCTGAGAAGGGGAGTGATGTCGCATTGCATCTGGCAAGGAAGGTGGATGCCACGAAACTGTCCACTGGAGCAGGGGCTGGAGGAAGGAGATGAGAGGATTCAAAGCAGTCTATACTGTGCACCACCCGCTCAGCACCTTATTGCTCGACCCATAGTGAGTACCGAGTAAACAGTGGCAGGCCATAGTACTGGCTCTAGCCATACAGAGAGAAGAAGAGAAGACCTTTCCAGACTATTCTGCCAGGGCCAGAGGCAGGGGGCACTGTCAGTAACACTGAAGAGCAGGCTAAGTGGTCTGGTCCTTGGAGATGAGCCATGATTTCTTATCACTAAATGCTCTCTCCGATTTCAACTTGTATGAATGTTAATTACTAAAACTTTCGTCCTAAAATGATGTAATCAATTAGACAGTTCCTGGCTCTGAGTGGATGAAATGAATTGCCCTTCTTTCAAAATCACTTATATCCAATCTCTAAAATTTTTCCCTTGATTGGAAAACTCACACGGACTAGTGCAAATCATAACGCAAAGCCATACACGTGCATAATGCATGTACTGTAGTCTCTTTAAATGAAGGGTGCTTGATTAAAGGAGGATGATGAGAAAGATGAAAATGGGGCAGGATAATCTCTGGAGCATCTTTTTAAAGTCTGCTGGTCAGATATAATCACCCTACAACTTTGCATTTCAGGGTAGCAAGACCTTACAAACCGAAATCATGCTGAAAACATATGCTCTTCCTGTTAAACCATCATTGAGTACATCTGGAAATCAAAATTTAGAAGGAGGAAGACTAGGCATTTTCTCTTAACAGTGATCATTAAAAAGTTTATTCAAACAAGCTAGAGGAGAAAAGGGGTAAGTAAAAGTTATTTTTTAAATCAATTTTCATGGTTTTTCCTCTGGATTATTGAAGCGGCTTTCTTGTTCTCCTCAGCTTTCCCAGCTTGGTATGTTTGACTATAAGAGACACGGTTTCTGGTCCTGTGAGTCCAGATATTCAGAAATTTTTTTTTGAAATCAGAGGGGAAAGTGAGAAATAACCATTTCAGTGTTTGATATGGATTTATTTTTTCCATGAAGAATCGTGGTAAGGCAAAGCAGTTGTGAAATGCAAATGGCTTCAATAATTTGAATCACGATGCCTCACTCTGGAAACCTGGACGCTCCCTGGCTTCAGTCGTCCATCAGGTGGTTCCTCTCTCACTGGGCTGCCAAAGAGAGGGCTGTTTCAACAGGTGCTTGCTGTATTAACTACAGAAACGTAAAGGCTATAACAATTTCAAGCTACTTTTCTCAGGGATCAAAATAGTTTAACGATGCAATTAAGTGATATTCTTGAATGGAAAGGCAACCTCCTCACAAAGAAGACATGTGTCCTGCCATTGGGAAGAATGCGGGGAGATGCTATGGGTAAAACTGTTTACTTCTCTTTAATCTTCCTCAATTGCATAATTTAGACATTTGCTGTATCCAATTTTAGTGTTTGGTTTAGCATGAAATATGAATAAAGTAACAGATCTAATAAATAACCAGATTAATAGAAACCATGGTATAGATAGAGGCAGGGGCCATTTACCACATTTTTATGTGCCACTCCCCCAAAATAGAAATGGTAAATCTTAGCCCTAGAAAGATTAGCTGTCAGCTAGAAATAGTTGTTCCCATTTTCTTGAACTAACATGGGTGGCAGCGCCTGGCAAAATACCACAAACAGACTATTTGTTCTTATGTAACAGTCTTGGAATATGAGAAGAGGGCAGAAAAGTAGAGAGGACTCAGACGTAGGAGAAGAAAAGTATCATGGAGCCAGACCTTTAGGCCTTCCTTCCAGGGCTTCTGAGATTTTTTTTTTTTTTAAGATGCTATTAAAAAAAAAAAAAAAAAAACTTGAATTTTAAGTAGAGAAGTAACAAAACCTACTTAATCTTCTTTAAAATGTTGTTCTGTTTACTGTGTGGAGAATGGATTTTAGGGAGCAAAGATTGGAAGCTGGGAGTAGCTAGGGTGAGCATGATGGTGAACAACATTGAAACTTGTATGTTATGCATGACTTTGCTCAACATTTTGTTTAAAGGGATTTCATTTGTCTGGAATGAGTGAATCAAGTTACAAATACACTTATATCTGTTGCTTGAGAGATTATTTATATATGTACATATATATGTATGTATTATAATTGTTGAGTAGCTTAAAGAAAAGTTTCATTTGCCTCATATTGCAAAAAAGACCTCAATGGCACCACCGACTTGGTGAACATGAGTTTGAGCAAGCTCCGGGAGTTGGTGATGGACAGGGAAGCCTGGCGTGGCGAGGTCCATGGGTCCATGAAGAGTCGGACACGGCTGAGCAAGTGCACTGACTGCACAAAAGTCCAGATGTCCCTTACAATTGCTCAATGTATGCTGTACTTTCAGTTCTACTGATAGCATTCCAGTGAGGAGAAAAGACAGGGAAAGGAAGAGAAGGATTTTCTTATTGCAAGAGTTTTATTAATAGCTTTAATGCAGGAAGGTCAAGAAAGTATTTCTCAAAAGTATCATTTGAGGAACTGTGTCACATGGGCAACCCTAACTGGAAGAAAGGCTGAGAGGTTAAATATTTTTCTCCTGACACTTTGCCATTCTGGACAAAATCAGAAATCTCTTAGCACAACAAAAGAAGTCGTGCCTAACAGATAGGGACAAATAGGGTCTACCACGCTCTTAGAGGTGCTCTCTACCCTACGTGCTTGCCTGAAACACAGCAGTCAGCTACAATATTAAAACCATAAACACCTTTGAAGATAGGACTTTAAAATCCTGACAGTAAAGATATCCCCATCATCTGTAAAATGATGGACTTAGTGAATCATTGCAGTAAATAATCTGTAGTGCATGTTTTTAAAAAATTAATGAATGAAAAGGACAAGGATCCTTCATGGATCCGCATGGGTCACAGCCTTATTGTGGTGAAGGGGCTTGTGTAACTCAGTGAAGCTATAAGCCATGCCATTCAGGACCCACGCATGATGGACAGGTCATAGTAGATAGTCTGACAAAAAATGGTCCACTGGAGGCCAGTTTCTTTCCATGAGAACCCCATGAACAGTATGAAAACACAAAAAGATATGACACCAGAAGATGAGCCCCCCAGGTCAGAAGATGTCCCAAATGCTACTGGGGAAGAGCAGAGGACAATTAGTAAAGCCTCCAGAAAGAAAGAAGAGGCTGGGCCAAAGTGGAAATGATGCTCAGTTGTAGACATGTCTTGCGGTAAAAGCAAAGTCTGACTCTATGAACAATATTGCATAGGAACCTGTTAGGACTGTTAGGTCCATGAATCAAGGTAAATTGAATGATGGTCAAGCAGGAGATGGCAAGAGTGAATATCAAAATCTTAGGAATCAGTGAACTAAAATGGATAAGAATGAGTGAATTTAATTCAGATGACCATTATATCTACGACTGTGGGAAAGAATCCCTTAGAAGAAATGGAGTAGCCATCAAGATCAACAAAAGAATCCAAAATGCAGTACTTGAGTGCAATCTTAAAAACAACAAGATTATCCCAGTTTGTTTCCAAGGCAAACCACTCAACATCACAGTATCCAAGTCTGTGCCCCTACACTGATGCAGAAGAAACTGAAATCAACCAATCTAGGAAGACCTATAAGACATTCTAGAAATAAAAAAAAAAAAAAAAAAAAAAAGTGTCCTTTTCATCATAGGAGATTGGAATGTGAAAGTTGGAAGTCAAGAGATACCTGGAGTAACAGGCAAGGTTGTCTTTGGAGTACAAAATGAAGCTGGGAAAAGGCTACCAGAATTTTGTCAGGAGAACACACTGGTCAGAGCAAACACCTTTTCCCAACAACACAGGAGACCACCCATGGACATCACCATGGGTGATATTGAAATCAGATTGATTATATTCTTTGCAGTTGAACATGGAGAAGTTTGATACAGTCAGAAAAAAACAAGACCTGTTTTTTTCTGGAGCAAACTGTGGATCAGCTCAATTGTTGCAAAATTCAGGGTTAAATTGAAGAAATTAGGAAGGACTACTAGGGCATTCAGGTAGGATCTATATCAAACCCCATATGATTATAGAGTGGAGGTGAAAAAGAGATTCAAGGGATTAGGTCTGACAGACAGTGCCTGAAAAACTATGGACCGAGGTTTGTAATACTATACAGGAGGCAGTGATCAAAACCATCCTAAAGAAAAATAAATGCAAGGAGGCAAAAGGGTTGTCTGTAGGCTTTACAAATAGCTGAGTAAGCAAGGGAAGCAAAAAGCAAGGGAGACAGGGGAAGAAGATCAACTAAATGCAGAATTCCAGAGAATAGCAGGGAGAGATAAAGGCCTTGTAAATGAACACTGGGTTTCCTGGGTAACTGTCAGTAAAGCATCTGCCTGCAATGTGGGAAACCTAGGTTCAATTCCTGGGTCAGGAAGTTCCCCTGGAGAAGGAAATGGCAACATACTCCACTCTTGCCTGGAGAATCCCATGGACAGAGGAGCCTGGCAGGCTACAGGCCACAGAATCATGAGTCAGACATAACTTAGTGCTCTTTCTTCTTTCTTTTTTTTTAATATATAGTAATGGGTATGAAATTAAAAGCACTCCTTGGAGGAAAGCAATGCCACCCTAGATAGCACCCCAGTACTTTTGCCGGGCTATATTCCTCATGGATGGAGGAGCTGGACTGTGAGAAGGCTGACCAGATTGTGCTTTTGACGTGGGGTCGCGAAGAGTCAGAGCCCTTGGACTTCACTTTGACGGTCCTTCGTCAGCCCTGGATTTCTTTGGAAGGAATGATGCTAAAACTGAAACTCTAGTATTTTGGCCACCTCATGGAAGAGTTGACTCATTGGAAACGACTCTGAGCTGGGTTCTTGGCAGGAGGAGAAGGGGACGACAGAGGGAGGGGGGATGACTGATGGAGGAGTCTGACGACCTCTGGGGACAGGGGAGGCCTGGTGTGCTGCGATTCATGGGGTCGCACAGAGTCGGACACGACTGAGCGACTGATCTGAGCTGAGCAGCAATGGGTATATTTTATCCCAATCTTGCAATTTAGCCCTCCTTTCTGCAATCCTCCTATAACCATACATTTTCTAAAAACTTGCCAGAAATATCAGTAAGTGATAAATACATAAAATAAATAGTTTTATTAATACACCTCAAATTTCAACAGTATTTTTAGAGAAAAAACTTTCTGACCAATAGAGGGACCTAGTTTCCCCTTCATAGAATCAGTTTGCAACTTTCTGCTGGCAAATCATTTGTTTTAAGAAGGCAATGTTACATATACTTATGTATATTTTATACCATGTTGATCTTTTGCATGCACAAAAAGGAAGTTTCCAGTTAAAGTATTTCATTGCTCTCCAGGGACAATAATGTGTGCTGCTGCTGCTAAGTCGCTTCAGTCGTATCCAACTCTGTGCAACCCCATAGACGGCAGCCCACCAGGCTCCCCATCCCTGGGATTCTCCAGGCAAGAACACTGGAGTGGGTTACCATTTCCTTCTCCAATGCATGAAAGTGAAAAGTGAAAGTGAAGTCGTGTCTGACTCTTAGCGACCTCATGGACTGCAGCCTACCAGGACCCTCCGTCCATGGGATTTTCCAGGCAAGAGTACTGGAGTGGGTTGCCATTGCCTTCTCCGCAATAATGTGTACTAAGAGGCATAATTAGAAGACATTGGATTAAGCTGATAGTACCTAAGGATAATTCCCTCGACTTCTTTCTTTCTAAATGAACAATGCAAAGAAGTAGAGGAAAACAGTAGAATGAGAAAGACTAGAGATCCCTTCAAGAAAATGGAGATGACGAGGGAACATTTCATGCAAGGATGGACATGATAAAGGTGAGAAATGATAAGGACCTAACAAAGAAAGAAGAGATTAAGAAGAGGCAGCAAGAATACACAGAAGGACTATATAAAAAAAGATCTTAATGACCTGGATAACCATGATGGTGTGGGCATTCACCCAGAGTCAGACAGACATCCTGGGGTAAGAAGTCAAGTGAGCCTTATTCCGGCTGATCTATTTAAAATCCTAAAAGATGATGCTGTTAAAGTGCTGGACTCAATATGTCAGCAAATTTGGAAAACCAAGCAATAGCCACAGAACTGGAAAAGGTCAGTTTTCATTCCAATCCTAAAGAAAGGCAATGCCAAAGACTGTTCAAACTACTACACAATTGAACTTATTTCTCATGCTACTAAGATTATGCTTACAACCCTTTAAGCAAGGCTTCAGCAGTACAAAAACCGAGAACTTCCAGATGTACAAGCTGTATTTAGAAAATGCAGAGGATCCAGATATCAAATTTCCAACATCTGGATTATAGAGAAAGCAAGGGAATTCCAGAGAAATATCTACTTCAGCTTCATTGACTAAAGAAAGCTTTTGATTGTGTGGATCACAACAAACTGTGGAAAATTCTTAAAGAGATGGGAATACCAGATGAACTTACCTGCCTTCTAAGAAGTCTGTATGTGGGTCAAGAACCAACAGTTAGAACTTTACATGGAACAACTGACTGGTTCAAAATGGAAAATGAGTATGACAAGGCTGTATATTGTCAGCCTGCTTATTTAGCTTATATGCAGAGTAAATCATGAGAAATGCCAGGCTAGATGAATCACAAGCTGGAATCGAAATTGCCAGGAGAAATATCAACAACCTCAGATACACAGATGACACCACCTTAATGGCAGAAAGTAGAGAGGCACTAAAGAGCCTCTTGATGAAGGTGAAAGAAGAGAGTGAAAAAGTTGGCCTAAAACTAAACATGCAAAAAACTAAAAGCACGGCATCCAGTCCTGTCACTTCATGGAAAATAGATGGGAAAAAAGTGGAAGCAGTGGCAAGATTTATTTTCTTGGGCTCTAAAATCACTGTGAATGGTGACTGCAGCTATGAAATTAGAAGACATTTGCTCCTTGGAAGGAACATTATGACAAACCTAGACAGTAATTAAGAAGCAAAAATATCACTTTGCTGACAAAGGCCCATATAGTCAAAGCTTTGGTTTTTCCAGTAGTCATGTACAGATGTGAGAGTTGGACTATAAAGAAAGCTGAATGCCAAAGAATCAGTGATTCCAACTGTGGATCTGGAGAAGACTCTTGAGAGTCCCTTATACTGCAAGGGACTCTTGAGAGTCCCTTGGAAGTGAAGTGAAGTCACTCAGTCATGTCCAACTCTTTGTGACCCCATGGACTGTAGCCTACCAGGCTCCTCAGTCCATGGGATTTTTCCAGGCAAGAGTACTGGAGTGGGTTGCCATTTCCTTCTCCAGTCCCTTGGACTGCAAGGAAATCAACCCATTCAATCCTAAAAAAAAATTAACCCTGAATATTCATTGGAAAAACTGATGCTCAATCTGAGTCTCCCATGCTCTGGCCAACTGATGCAAAGATCTGATTCATTAGAAAAGACCCTGATGCTGGGGAAGATTGAAGGCAGAAAGAGAAGAGAGCAGTGAACGATGAAATGGTTAGATAGTACCACCTACTCAATCCACATGAATCTGAGCAAACTCCAGAAGATAGTGAAGGACAGGGAAGTCTGGTGTGCTGCAGTCCATGAGGTCACAAAGAGTTGGACATGACTTATCAAATGAACAACAAACACAACAATTATATATTTAATTTGAAAAAAGAATTCAAAGTAATATCCTTTTGATATTGTACTTGGAGATTACTTTTCTCTTCTCAGGCAGTGTAATATCTCAGCATCAATAATACCATTATTTAGTCAGCTGGCAAATGGAATCACCATCACTAATCCAGATGTAGACATCTTTGTTCCTTGCTTCTGGTACTATTATTTCCTTCTATCCTAGAATTCGGTTGTTAACAAGGCTATACGGAACTTCTCTTGTGGTTCAGTGGATAAGAATCTGCCAGTTAATGCAGGGGACATGGGTTCCATCTCTGGCCCAAGAAGATTCTTCATGCCATGGAACAGCCTGCAAGCTGCAAGAGCTGACTCCACACGCTACAACTACTGAAGCCTGTGCACCCAGAGCTTGTGATCCACAGCAAGAGAAGACATCACAATGAGAAGCTCATGCACCACAACGAAGAGTAATCCTTGCTTGCTGCCACTAGAGAAAACCCAAGTGTAGCAACAGAGACCTAGTGCAACTAAAAATAAACAAGAATATACTAGGAAAGCCAGCCAGAAAAACCCTGGGAGGCTCAAATTATAAGTTGTACAAAAGTTAAAATGACAGCCTAAAATGTAAAGTTAGCACACCATGGTGGTCCAGGGGTTAAGACTTTGTATTTCTAGTGTGAGGCACAGAAGTTTTATCCCTCTATGGAAAACTAAGATTGTACATGTTATGTGGCATGGACCAAAAAAAAACACAAAAAACCCCTAAAATGTTAAGTTAGATTTAAGTTAATTTAGAACTGGTGAAAAGCATTCACTTTTCTAAGTCTTGCTAAGTCTAAGATTGCTACAATAAGAAAACAGTAAGATTTATTTGGAGGATTAGAATAGTTCAAAAATTACAATTGATGCTATTGTTAATTACTCAGTTCAGTTCAGTTCAGTCACTCAGTTGTGTAGGACTCTTGGCAGCCCCATGGACTGCAGGACACCAGGCTTCCTTGCCCATCACCAACTCCCAGAGCTTGCTCAAACACATGTCCATCGAGTCAGTGATGCCATCCAACCATCTCATCCTCTGTCATCACCTTCTCTGCCTGCCTTCAATCTTTACCAGCATCAGGGTCTTTTCCAATGAGTCGGCTCTTGGTATCAGGTGGCCAAAGTATTGGAGCTTCAGTTTTAACGTCAGTCCTTCCAATAAATACTCAAGACTGATTTCCTTTATGATTGACTGGTTTGATCTCCTTGCTGTCCAAGGGACTCTCAAGAGTCTTCTCCAATACCACAGTTCAAAAGCATCAATTCTTCGGTGCTCAGCTTTCTTTGCGGTCCAATTCTCACATCCATACATGACTACTGGAAAAACCATAGCCTTGACTAGATGGACCTTTGTCAACAAAATAATATCTCTGCTTTTCAATATGCTGTCTAGGTTTATCATAGCTTTTCTTCCAAGGAGCAAGCATCTTTTAATTTCATGGGTGCAGTCACCATCTGCAGTGATTTTGGAGCCCATAAAAATAAAGTCTGTTACTGTTTCCGTCTTTTCCTTATTTGCCATGAAGTAATGAGACCGGATGCCATGATCTTAGTTTTTTGAATGTTGAGTTTTATGCCAGCTTTTTCACTCTCCTTTTTCACTTTCATCAAGAGACTCTTTAGTTACTTTTCAATTTCTGCCACAAGGGTGGAATTATCTGCATATCTCAGGTTATTGATATTTCTCCCAGCAATCTTGATTCTATCTTGTGCTTCAACCAGACCAATATTTTGTATGATGTACTCTGCATATAAGTTAAATAAGCAGGGTGACAATATACAGCCTTGACATATTCCTCTCCCAGTTTGGAACCAGTCCATTGTTCCATGTGCAGTTCTAACTGTTGCTTTTTCATCTGCATACAGGTTTCTTAGGAAGCAGGTAAAATGGTCCGGTGTTCCCATCTCTTTAAGAATTTCCACAGTTTGTTGTGATCCACATAGTCAAAAACTGTAGTGTAGTCAATGAAGCAGAAGTTGATGCTTTCCTGGAATTCTCTTGCTTTTCTACGGTGATCCAATGGATGTTGGCAATTTGATCTCTGGTTCCTCTGCCTTTTCTAAATCCAGCTTGAATATCTGGAAATTTTCATACTGGAAGTTTGAGAATATCTGGAACATCTGGAAGTTTACATACTGTGGAAGCGTAGCTTGGAGGATTTTCAGCATTACTTTTGTTAGCGTGTGAGATGAGTGCAATTGTGCGGTAGTTTGAGCATTCTTTGGCATTGCCTTTCTTTGAGATTGGAATGAAAGCTGACCTTTCCCAGTCCTGTGGCCACTGCTGAGTTTTCCAAATTTGCTGGCATATTGAGTGTAGCATTTTAACAGCATCATCTTTTAGGATTTGAAATAGTTCAGCTGAAATTCCATTACCTCCACTAACTTTGTTCGTAGTGATGCTTCCTAAGGCCCACTTGACTTCACACTCCAGGATGTCTGGCTCTAGGTGAGTGATCACACCATTGTGGTTAACTGGTCATTAAGACCTTTTTTGTATAGTTCTTTTGTATATTCTTGCCACCTCTTCTTAATATCTTCTACTTTTTAAGATCCATACCATTTCTGTCTTTTATTGTGCCCACCTTTGCATATAATACAAGGCATAGTCTAGCTTCCCACTCTAGTACTCTTGCCTGGAAAATCCCATGGACGGAGGAGCCTGGTAAGCTGCAGTCCATGGGGTTGTTAAGAGTTGGGCACGACTGAGCGACTTCACTTTCACTTTTCCCTTTCATGCATTGGAGAAGGAAATGGCAACCCACTCCAGTGTTCTTGCCTGGAGAATCCCAGGGAGGGGGGAGCCTGGTGGGCTGCTGTCTATGGGGTCTCACAGAGTCGGACTTGACTGAAGCAACTTAGCAGCAGCAGCAGCAGCCTCATTTAATGAGAACAAGAGTTAGAGAATATTCTTTATCTCACTTAACAGATGAAGAAAATGAGGCCAGAGAGTGCTAGGATTTAAACACTGGCTCCAAAATCCATGTTTTTAAACAACAAATTAGGGTGTTTTTGTATTCCTAGCACTTAGGCTTCTACTCTTAACTAAATCTTCATGTTTGTTCTTATTTGCAATTTTTGCATTTCCCTAGAGAAAGACATACATGAGTCCTTTGAGAGCATTTATCTTATTACGTAAGTCCTTTGAGAGCATTTATCTCATCTTGTGCTCAGACTCGTAATAAGTTCTTCATTCATTTGTTCAACAAATACTTACAATGTGGCATACTCCTGGGTAGAGTCTGAGGAAATAAATGGTTGTATATTGCCTTGCCTAGATCAATTACAGTCCACAGGCAGGAAAGATAAACAAATATTGTTGATACAGGATGATACTGTCAGATCAGATCAGATCAGTCGCTCAGTCGTGTACGACTCTTTGTGACCACATGAATCGCAGCACGCCAGGCCTCCCTGTCCATCACCAACTCCCGGAGGTCACTCAGAGTCACATCCATCAAGTCAGTGATGCCATCCAGCCATCTCATCCTCTGTCGTCCCCTTCTCCTCTGGCCCTCAATCCCTCCCAGCATCAGAGTCTTCTCCAATGAGTCAACTCTTTGCATGAGGTGGCCAAAATACTGGAGTTTCAGCTTTAGCATCATTCCTTCCAAAGAAATCCCAGGGCTGATCTCCTTCAGAATGGACTGGTTGGATCTCCTTGCAGTCCAAGGGACTCTCAAGAGTCTTCTCCAACACCACAATTCAAAAGCATCAATTCTTCGGCACTCAGCCTTCTTCACAGTCCAGCTCTCACATCCATACATGACCACAGGAAAGACCATAGCCTTGACTAGGCGAACCTTTGTTGGCAAAGTGATGTCTCTGCTGTACTTTGGTTCTAAGGAGGCAACCCAGAAGACTTAAGAACTGCAGAGTAAGGGAAGAAGGACAAGTCGGGATTCAGGATGAGTAACACAGTCTTGTGGATGAAAAGAGTTTATAGAGGCACTCCAAGCGCAGGAGAAATTTATGAAAAAGCAGGTCTAGAATTGAAAACTATTGGCATATGGGTGGACTGATTCATAATTGAGAGTTTGTGGGGCAGGTGGGGGGAAAAGATAAGAGAAGTAGTGTGCTGGCCATAAAAAGAGAAAGGTGTTTGAATGATTGAACTAGAGAATAAAGTGGGCAGAAAGGGAGAAAGGAGAGGGCTTGAGGGTCTGGGTGTCTCTAGCAAAAAAAAAAAAAAAAAAAAACCATGTGCACTTGTGAGAGAAGCGCTGAGAAGTCTTGAAAGTAAAAGACTTTGTAGATTGGTACTTTGCAGCTTAAGATTTCTAGAGTTGTTAAAGTGATGGCAACTTTTCTAGAGAAAGATTATGACAGGACCAAATAAAACTCTATTGGCTCATTGTCACTCAGTTGACAAAAGGCTGAGTGATTTTTAGAGAAAGGTACATAAAACCCATGTGGTAGTCTTTGCTTCCTACAAGGACAGCCTAAAAAGTGGCATCTGTGATCAACTGACAAGTGCAGTTTCTGCTGATTCCAGCTTTTTGATACAGAACTACGTAGTAACCTCCTCTAGAAGTACCAAAAAGATAAAATCCACCCACGAGATCAGATCAGATCAGATCAGTCGCTCAGTCGTGTCCGACTCTTTGCGACCCCATGAACTGCAGCACGCCAGGCCTCCCTGTCCATCACCAGCTCTCGGAGGTCACTCCGACTCACATTCATCGAGTCAGTGATGCCATCCAGCCATCTCATCCTCTGTCGTCCCCTTCTCCTCCTGCCCCCAATCCTTCCCAGCATCAGAGTCTTCTCCAATGAGTCAACTCTTCGAATGAGGTGGCCAAAGTACTGGAGTTATCCACGAGATAATGTTCATCAATAATGTAGTTTGTTCTTTCACTCACCAGATGGGCAGTACAGTAGAGTGTATCATTTCCCAGATGTATTGGATATTTTCTCTGTTTTATTTTTCTCCTCTTGAAGGGTATTCTGACACGTCTTTTGAAGGCATCATCTCTCAGTTCGGCTTTGGCCTGTTGGGTCAGACCCTCACATCCCTAAAGACAGATCGTGTGCAAGATATATTCGCCCCTTGAGACTGCTCTAAGGAGGCTAAGAATGTGAGAGCTTTGCCAAACAGTAGCTGAAAGGCAAATAGTCGACCTACCCCGACATTTTTAATACAAAACAATTCTCTGAGACACCAGATTTGAATGAAAATCAACTCATTGAAAACTCATGTAATAATTGCATTGAGAGCACATTCAAGGAAAATACTGATTATGAAAATAAAGATAAACTACAAAATGAGATCAAGCTGTATCATAGGAAATATAAAACCAGTTCTTGGTACATTGTACTTGGAACTTTGGCTGAAATTATTACAGTTATATCATAAACAGAGGTAGATAATCGTGTAGGCCAACAGAAAACTGATACCATTCACTATTGCAAAGAGAACACATATGTAACTTAACAATATTTTCTCCTTAAATGTCTATGGTCTAATATTCCTTATTTAAATTTATTACTTGAAGACTTTTACAAACCATAAACTACTAAGACAGCAAAAGCTTTAACATTAAATTTTAATGAAGTAATTATTAATAAATGGGCCTCCATGATGGCTCAGATGGTAAAGCATATGCCTGCAATGCAGGAGACCTGGGTTCAACCCCTGGGTTGGGACAATCCCCTGGAAGAGGGCATGGCAACCAACTCTAGTATTCTTGCCTGGAGAATCCCCATAGACAGAGGAGCCTAAATTAACAAACGCTTTCTTATTTTAAAGAGACATTAGACAAGGCTTATATATACTAAATTTGGCAAACATTATTCCCGTTCTACTACCCTCAGTTTCCTTGTTTGTAAAATGAGAATTAAGTGTGATAATGTATGTGAAATATCTTATACAAAGACCTTAAATGATAGAACACAAAATAAATCTACAGCACCTTTCTTTGATCCACTCCTGGTGGGCCAACATTACAGACCAAATTGTAGTTATCCTCTTTGCTTGCCAACAGATTGAGGATGGCTTTTGAAGGTCAAGTAGAACACAGTAGTGGTCCCTTCCCTAATCCTTAAGAAAGTTACACTGTACTGTTTTGTTCATATGAGGGGAATGGTAAGACCTCAAATGTTAGAAAAATGGAATGAAAAAATTTTTCAAACTCCATTAGTGAATGAATTTTGAAGACTGTGTGTATGTGTGTATGCTCAGTCGTGTCTGACTTTGCAACGGCAAGGAAAGTAGCACAACAGGCTCCTCTATCCATGGGATTTACCAGGCAAGAATATTGGAGAGGGTCGCCGTTTCCTTCTCCAGGGGATCTTCCCAACCCAGATATCGAACCTATGTCTCTCGAGCCTCCTGCATTGGCAGTCGGGTTCTTTACCACTGGCACTACCTGGGAAGTTACCTTTTAAGACTGGGAACTTTTAAAAACGTCCGTGACTGATGTCTCAGGGTCTTAGTCCATTCAGGCTGTTATAACAGAATACCATAGACTTAGGTGACTTAGAAACAATAGAAATTTATTTTTCGCTGTGTTGTGGGGGCTGAAAATTCCAAGTTCAGGTACAGGTAGGTTCAGTGTCTGGTGACAGTCCATTTTCTGGTTCATAGATTACTGTCTTTTTGCTGTGTCCTCACATGGAAGAATGAACAAGGGAGTTCTCTGAGATCCCTTTTAAAGAGCACTAATCCCATTCATGAGGGCTCTAACCTCATGACCTATTCACCTCCCAAAGGCCTCACCTTCTAATGCCATCATTGGGGATTAGATTTTTTTTTAATTTTATTTTATTATTATTTTTTAATTTTATTTTATTTAACTTTACAATATTGTATTGGTTTTGCCATACATCAAAATGAATCCGCCAAAGGCATACATGTGCTCCCCCACCCCAAACCATCCTCCCTCCTCCCTCCTCCCTCCCCATATCATCCCTCCGGGTCATCCCAGTGGGGATTAGATTTTAACATGTAAATTTGGTGGGGAGAGGGACAACACATAACTATTCAGCCGATATAAAACTAAAACTCAGTACATAAAACTGAAACAGGTTTATATACTCTGAGTGTAGCTGATCATGGGACTCACTCATCCCAGCCCTTTGTTTGAAGAAGACCACCAAGAAGCGAAACTAGCTGTTGGCCAGATTGGAGGGGTAATGTAGGAAACAGAATTTGCAAATAGTCATTTAGGTTCTTGTGTCATTGAAATTGCACTAGGCTCTTTGTAGCCCTTATAAAATGTAAATGTAATAATCCTGATAGTAAGATATGACTTTGGCAGTTAGAAAAGAATATATTTTCTCTTGAAATTAATATGACAAATAAATACAATTATAGAATTAACAATCCAGTTGGTATCCAAAAAGGTTTTTTTTTTTAATCAGGAAAGAAATGGCAGAATTTTATAGAATCTCTGTCTCTTTACCACTGGAATTTTATTAGGTTAATTATTTTTCATGAAATTAAGCCATGAAATTGAAATTAAGCCATGCCCGTGGGGCAACTCAGTGAAATTAAGCCATGCCGGTGGGGCAACCCAGGATGGACGGGTCATGGTGGAGAGATCTGACAGGGTGTGGTCCGCTGGAGAAGGGAATGGCAAACCACTTCAGTATTCTTGCCTTGAGAACCCCATGAACAGTATGAAAAGGCAAAATGATAGGATACTGAAAGAGAAACTCCCCAGATGAGTAGGGGCCCAATATGCTACTGGAGATCAGTGGAGAAATAACTCCAGAAAGAATGAAGGGATGGAGCCAAAGCAGAAAGAATACCCAGGCGTAGATGTGACTGGTGATAGAAGCAAAGTCCGATGCTGTAAAGAGCAATATTGCATAGGAACCTGGAATGTCAGGTTCATGAATCAAGGCAAATTGGAAGTGGTCAAACAAGAGATGGCAAGAGTGAATGTAGACATTCTAGGAATTAGCGAACTAAAATGGACTGGAATGGGTGAATTTAACTCAGAGGACCATTATATCTACTACTGCGGGCAGGAATCCCTCAGAAGAAACGGAGTGGCCATCATGGTCAACAAAAGAGTCCAAAATGCAGTATTTGGATGCAATCTCAAAAACGACAGAATGATCTCTGTTCATTTCCAAGGCAAACCATTCAATGTCACAGTAATCCAAATCTATGCCCCAACCAGTAACGCTGAAAAAGCTGAAGTTGAATGGTTCTATGAAGACCTACAAGACCTTTTAGAACTAACACCCAAAACAGATGTCCTTTTCATTATAGGGGACTGGAATGCAAAAGTAGGAAGTCAAGAAACACCTGGAGTAACGGGCAAATTTGGCCTTGGAATACGGAATGAAGCAGGGCAAAGACTAATAGAGTTTTGCCAAGAAAATGCACTGGTCATAGCAAATACCCTCTTCCAACGACACAAGAGAAGACTCTATACATGGACATCACCAGATGGTCAACACCGAAATCAGATCGATTATATTCTTTGCAGCCAAAGATGGAGAAGCTCTATACAATCAGCAAAAACAAGACCAGGAGCTGACTGTGGCTCGGACCATGAACTCCTTATTGCCAAATTCAGACTGAAATTGAAGAAAGTAGGGAAAACCACTAGACCATTCAGGTATGACCTAAATCAAATCCCTTATGATTATACAGTGGAAGTGAGAAATAGATTTAAGGGCCTAGATCTGATAGATAGAGTGCCTGATGAACTATGGAATGAGGTTCATGACATTGTACAGGAGACAGGGATCAAGACCATCCCCATGGAAAAGAAATACAAAAAAGCAAAATGGCTGTCTGGGGAGGCCTTGCAAATAGCTGCGAAAAGAAGAGAAGCGAAAAGCAAAGGAGAAAAGGAAAGATATAAACATCTGAATGCAGAGTTCCAAAGAATAGCAAGAAGAGATAAGAAAGCCTTCTTCAGCGATCAGTGCAAAGAAATAGAGGAAAACAACAGAATGGGAAAGACTAAGGATCTATTCAAGAAAATCAGAGATACCAAAGGAACATTTCATGCAAAGATGGGCACGATAAAGGACAGAAATGGTATGGACCTAACAGAAGCAGAAGATATTAAGAAGAGGTGGCAAGAATACACAGAAGAACTGTACAAAAAAGAGCTTCATGACCCAGATAATCATGATGGTGTGATCAGTGACCTAGAGCCAGACATCCTGGAATGTGAAGTCAAGTGGGCCTTAGAAAGCATCACTATGAACAAAGCTAGTGGAGGTGATGGAATTCCAGTGGAGCTATTCCAAATCCTGAAAGATGATGCTGTGAAAGTGCTGCACTCAATATGCCAGCAAATTTGGAAAACTCAGCAGTGGCCACAGGATTGGAAAAGGTCAGTTTTCATCCCAATCTCAAAGAAAGGCAATGCCAAAGAATGCTCAAACTACCGCACAATTGCACTCATCTCACACGCTAGTAAAGTAATGCTCAAAAGTCTCCAAGCCAGGCTTCAGCAATATGTGAACCGTGAACTTCCTGATGTTCAAGCTGGATTTAGAAAAGGCAGAGGAACCAGAGATCAAATTGCCAACATCCGCTGGATCATGGAAAAAGCAAGAGAGTTCCAGAAAAACATCTATTTCTGGTTTATTGACTATGCCAAAGCCTTTGACTGTGTAGATCACAATAAACTGTGGAAAATTCTGAGAGAGATGGGAATACCAGACCACCTGATCTGCCTCTTGAGAAATCTGTATGCAGGTCAGGAAGCAACAGTTAGAACTGGTTCCAAATAGGAAAAGGAGTACGTCAAGGCTGTATATTGTCACCATGTTTATTTAACTTATATGCAGAGTACATCATGAGAAATGCTGGACTGGAAGAAACACAAGCTGGAATCAAGATTGCCGGGAGAAATATCAATAACCTCAGATATGCAGATGACACCACCCTTATGGCAGAAAGTGAAGAGGAACTCAAAAGCCTCTTGATGAAAGTGAAAGTGGAGAGTGAAAAGGTTGGCTTAAAGCTCAACATTCAGAAAACGAAGATCATGGCATCTGGTCCCATCACTACATGGGAAATAGATGGAGAAACAGTGGAAACAGTGTCAGACTTTATTTTTCTGGGGTCCAAAATCACTGCAGATGGTGACTGCAGCCATGAAATTAAAAGACGCTTACTCCTTGAAAGGAAAGTTATGACCAACCTAGATAGCATATTCAAAAGCAGAGACATCACTTTGACAACAAAGGTTCGCCTAGTCAAGGCTATGGTCTTTCCTGTGGTCATGTATGGATGTGAGAGCTGGACTGTGAAGAAGGCTGAGTGCCGAAGAATTGATGCTTTTGAACTGTGGGGTTGGAGAAGACTCTTGAGAGTCCCTTGGACTGCAAGGAGATCCAACCAGTCCATTCTGAAGGAGATCAGCCCTGGGATTTCTTTGGAAGGAATGATGCTAAAGCTGAAACTCCAGTATTTTGGCCACCTCATGTGAAGAGTTGACTCATTGGAGAAGACTCTGATGCTGGGAGGGATTGAGGGCAGGAGGAGAAGGGGACGACAGAGGATGAGATGGCTGGATGGAATCACTGACTCGATGAATGTGAGTCTGAGTGACCTCCAAGAGCTGGTGATGGATAGGGAGGCCTGGCATGCTGCAGTTCATGGGGTCGCAAAGAGTCGGACACAACTGAGTGACTGCTCTGATCTGATCTGATCTGATTTTTCGTGAATCTTTAGCCTTGACTCCTCATTTTCTGTTATTAACTCTATGAGTATGACCCCAGTTTTACCTTGGAAGGATCCAAAGTAGAAAGAAGGAAAGAAAATAAGAAAATCCTATCCAGCAATTCCACTTCAGGACAAATGCATCTGAATAAAATGAAATTATCATGTTAAAAAGATATCTGCACTTCCACATACACGGCAGCATTATTTCCAATAGACATTGGCATGGAAACATCGTTAGTGTCCATCAACAGATGAATAGAAAAAGAGAGTGAGATATATATATATATATATATATATATATATATATATATTTACATACACACATATATACACAATAAACCCCTCCATATGAACCTTCAAGCTGCATGTGTTTGCAGCTTGTCCTTTTGTTTGCACGTCCAGTCCTGTATGTTAGCTCATGTGCCCCTGTACACTGTCTCATGCTTGCATCCTCTCCAGGTGGCTGTGCTTTTGTGTACTTTACTGTCCAGTGCCGTGTGGAGTACAGTAGTATGGTATCTTTATTTCAAGCACAGGACATCTAGAAGCAAATGTAAAAGCAGCAGAGATGTAGCTGGTACTGCTAAGAAGCACAAAGCAGTAATGATGGAGCCAAAAGTGAAAATAATTGAGAGAGTGGAGCAAGAAGTGGGTAGATATTGCTTGTTCTTATAACATAAATAGTTCAACCACCAGCACAGTTCTGAAGAACAAAATCACAGAACATGTGAGGTCTGCTATGCTGATGACATCAACAATAACATAAAGAAGAACGAGCATGGAAAAGTGATAAAGGAGATGCAGGAACTTCTCAGTGTGTGGATGCAGGATCAGTATTGGCATCAAGCCCCACTTAGAAAACTAAAAGACTTTATGAAGACTTGAAGTATCAGAGGGTGCATCTTTTAAAGCCAACCGTGGCTGGTTCCATTGGTTCAAGGTCAGAGCCAGTCTTAACAACATAAAAGTAAGTGGTGAGGCAGATAGAGTAAGTGGAAGTGCAGATACAATAGCTGCCCGGGAATTTCTTGAGACTCTTTGAGAAATTATTAATGAAGGTACATATTTACCCAAGAAGGCTTTTTTTTTTTTAATTAAATTTTATTTTGCTTAACTTTACAATATTGTATTGCTTTTGCCATACATCGAGATGGATCCGCCACAAGTATACACGTGCTCCCCATCCTGAATCCTCCTCCCTCCTCCCTCCCCATACCATCCCTCTGGGTGGTCCCAATGCACCAGCCCCAGGCATCCGTTATCAGGCATCGTACCTGGACTGGCGACTTGTTTCAGATATGATATTATACATATTTCAATGCCATTCTCCCAAATCATCCCACCCTCTCCCGTTCCCAGAGTCCAAAAGACTGTTCTATACATCAGTGTCTCTTTTGCTGTCTCGTAAACAGGGTTATTGTTACCATCTTTCTAAATTCCATATATATGTGTTAGTATACTGTATTTGTGTTTTTCTTTCTGGCTTACTTCACTCTGTATAATAGGCTCCAGTTCCATCCACCTGATTAGAACTGACTCAAATGTATTCTTTTTAATGGCTGAGTAGTACTCCATTGTGTATATGTACCACTGCTTTCTTATCCATTCATCTGTGGATGAACATCTAGGTTGCTTCCAAGTCCTGGCTATTGTAAACAGTGCTGCTATGAACATTGGGGTACACGTGTCTCAAAGCCCAGAGATAAATCCATGCACATATGGACACCTTATCTTTGACAAAGGAGGCAAGAATATACAATGGATTAAAGACAATCTCTTTAACAAGTGGTGCTGGGAAACCTGGTCGAACACTTGTAAAAGAATGAAACTAGAACACTTTCTAACACCATACACAAAAATAAACTCAAAATGGATTAAAGAGCTAAATGTAAGACCAGAAACCATAAAACTCCTAGAGGAAAACATAGGCAAAACACTCTCTGACATATATCACAGCAGGATCCTCTATGACCCACCTCCCAGAATATTGGAAATAAAATCAAAGATAAACAAGTGGGACCTAATCAAACTTAAAAAGCTTCTGCACAACAAAGGAAACTATAAGCAAGGTGAAAAGACAGCCTTCAGAATGGGAGAAAATAATAGCAAATGAAGCAACAGACAAACAACTAGTCTCCAAAATATATAAGCAACTCCTACAGCTCAATACCAGAAAAATAAATGACCCAATCAAAAAATGGGCCAAAGAACTAAATAGACATTTCTGCAAAGAAGACATACAGATGGCTAACAAACACATGAAAAGATGCTCAACGTCACTCATTATCAGAGAAATGCAAATCAAAACCACTATGAGGCACCATTTCACGCCAGTCAGAATGGCTGCAATCCAAAAGTCTACAAGCAATAAATGCTGGAGAGGGTGTGGAGAAAAGGGAACCCTCTTACACTGTTGGTGGGAATGCAAACTAGTACAGCCACTTTGGAGAACAGTATGGAGATTCCTCAAAAAACTGGGAATAGAACTGCCTTATGATCCAGCAATCCCACTGCTGGGCATACACACTGAGAAAACCAAGAAGGTTTTTAATGGGGGTGATATAGGACTATACTGGAAGAGGATGCCAAACTGAAGTTACATCAGTAAGGAGGAAAAGTTGACGCCAATCTATAAAGCAGCAAAGAACAGGCTAACCTTGTTGTCTGGTGGCAATGCTTCCAGAGATAAGAAGTTGAAGCCTCCCTTAGTTTGTCATTCAGAGAACCCAGGAGCCCTTGAATACATAGCCTGTTGTGTGAAGAGTAGCCCCAAAGCCTGGGTTACATGGGCCGCTTTACAAGATTAGGTTTTCCACCACTTTATCCCCAAGATAGCGAAATATTGTTTGGAGAAGGGAATTCCATTCAGTATATTTTGCTGCTCAAAAATACTCCAGGCTGCATTCATGAATGACTTTAACCCCAACATCAAAATAGTGCATCTGTGTGGGGAGAGGGCAAACTGGCCAAGATGGGTGTTCAGGAGCTCTCGCCCCATGTTTTGAAAATAATGACTATACAAAGCTGAGATCATTTGTAGCACTGCTCACGTGCGTCATGAGGTGCGTGCTGGGTCACAGGCTGCTCTGTGCTGTAGGGATATATGAGCTCCACCTAGAAAGCAGTGACATTGCTGCTGCGTCATGGATGGGTACATGGGGTCCGCCACAAGAGGAGAAAACATAGGCATCTCCTGCTGCAGCGGCTGCGTCAGCTGGGAGAGAGGCTGTGTTGTGTTAGGTTATTCTACGGCTGCTGCTACAGCGGCTGCACCAGCCAGGAGAGAATGAACATGTCTGCAGTTCCTATGGCTGCTCAAGTCTTCTTCCAGCCTCTGAGCTCACGCCTTGCCTACCCTGGGTCAGCGAACAGTGCACACAGTGAGATACAGCAGTACAACAGGCATCGGGAACAGGATCAGCAATACAACTGGCCCATTGAGGAGGGTGAAGAGCAATGCAATCTGCCACTGAATACTATGCTGCTCATCCAACCTATGGAACAGGAAGTTATAGTGACTTTCAAGAATTCTTATTTATATCACACTTTGCGTCTGGCAGTGTTCATTGGAAGGACTCCTGCTGAAGCTGAAACTCCAATACTTTGGTCACCTGATGCAAAGAGCTGACTCATTTGAGAAGCCCCTGATGCTGGGAAAGATTGAGGGCAGGAAGAGAAGGGGATGACAGAGGATGAGATGGTTGGATGGCATCACTGACTCAATGGACATGAGTTTGGGTAGACTCTGGGAGTTGCTGAGGAGGCCTGGCGTGCTGCAGTCCATGGGGTCACAAAGAGTCAGACATGACTGAGAGACTGAACTGAGAATTAGGAACAAGCTTGAACCAATTTTGGAAGGACTGTAACATCTACAAGGCTATGAAAACACTGATTTTGCTTGGCTTTAAGTTACAGCTGTCACCATGAATGGAGTCTGAAAGAACAATTAGCCACAGTTTATTCATGAGTTTCACGGATTTAAGAAGGTGGATGAGAAGTTCAAACAGATCTTCAGCAACTTAGTGACCATCAACCAGAAGCTGGAGCTAGGTCTGCACGAGGACAACTTTATTAGCTTCTTACTGGGCAACACAAGAAGCTTATGAGTGAAGACCTGGTAGAAATGGAGGCCCAGAGAAAGGACAGAGAGAGAGAGGAGGAAGAATAAGCAACTGAAGGAACGAAGAGGGTCACAATGCAAGAAATGGCAAAAGGATGTTCTTTACTTGAGGAGGCCCATTTTTGAGGCACGGAACCCGAATGTAGAGCAATACTGGAAGGTTGCAGCCGCTGTTCACAATGTGGTCCAGCACCACGATGTCAAATATGAAGCGAGAAAAAGAACTGCTATCCAGGCATCGCTGGATCAATTTTCCAAGAAGGTAGATGGAATTGAATCTAGCAAGGAACCAAAGCCCGTGTCATCAGTGTCAGGTGTGAGTGAAATTGCAGCTTGCCCTCTGTTCCCCGTTGCTGGTGATTCTCCAGCTCTACCGTCTCCCACCTCCTCTCCCTCCTGCAGTCAGCAGCTCTTCCTGCCTGTTCACCTGAGTACAGCCCCTGTGTGCCAGCTGTCGTACTGTACTACCATACTTTCCAAGGTACTGTGCTGTAAGGTTAGAAATGTTTTCTTTATTTTCTGTGTTTGTTTTTCATGTATTATTTGTATGAAAAGTATTAAACACCTATATAGTACTACATTGCCAATTGTGTTTGTTGGGTACCTAGGCTAAGTTTGTTGGACTTTCCAAACAAATTGAACTTAGGAACATGCTCTTGGAACAGAACTTGTTCATAGGTAGAGGACTTACTGTATGTATATATATGTATAAGCATATATATATATATGGCTATATGGATAATATTTGGCCATAAGAAAAGAAGGAAATCTTGCCATTTGTAACAACATGGATGGATCTTAAGGAACTATGCTAAATGAAATAAACCAGACTGATTGATAAGTACTGTTTGATCTCACTTACACGTGAATCCAAGAAACAAACAAAGCTCATAGAAAAAGAGAGGGTTTGTTCTTATCAAAAGCTGGGAGTGGAGAGAGAAGGAATTGAACGAAGGTGGTTGAGAGGTACAAAGATAACGTAAGAAAAAAACTTACCGCTTTAGTTGTAGGCTGTAACATAAATGGTAAGATAACTACTGTAAGTTGTAAGAAATAAATACTGCGCATATACAGTACAAAGTGATGACTAGAGTTAACATTGCTGTAGACAGTGCTTCAGATGATCTTCATTTTGACTAGTCTGCTTTTCCTTCCTTTGACCTATTTATCTGTTTATTGTACCAAGTTGCAGGTTTTCTTTTTTTTTCAAACCATGACCTCAAACACTTTTGTACAAAGTGAGTTACAATAAAATGATAATAAAAATAATAATAGCTATGAATAACAACAACAAAGTTATAGCTTAGGCTTTGGGAAGAGGCCCTCAGAGTTCACCCAGTGTAATAGCTGAGATCCAGGGGAGGCAGCTTAAGTTTGTGACAGGCTCAGGTGAAAATCTGTAATTTTGATTCTCTGTTTAATACTTCCTCCCCTATTCCAGGATGCCCCTTGGGTCAGATGCCTCTGATTTTTCAGGACAATGGGTTCCTGCTATCATCCCAACAGATGGAACCCTTCTATCCTCTGTCAGAATATCACTGGAAACCATGAAAACACCCTGACCTTTTCACAAGCATGAAAATTTTCTCAACAAAGATTCCCATGTGATGCTCTTCAGGTAAACATGAAAGTTCAAATTTGGAATTCCCAGACTGAATAAGAGCAACGATATCTTACAATGTAGTGAACTGTCCACACTTCAGTCAGAGTTTGCAGTTGCACTCACATACACCTTAGAAATCTGGGAATTGTTTTAAATTAGCTGGCAAAAGAGAACAGGGGGAATCCGAAATTAAAAGATTAGCTCTATCCAAGAGGCCATTATCAAAAGGAAACTCCTCTTATTCTCTGATAAAGATTTCCAAAGTGAAGAGCTGCCAAGAAGGCTTTTCCTCCCCCGACCTCCTATCAAAGATTGCATCTCTATTTTAAAAGTCTAATGATGCTGGCCTCTTTCTGGATCCATCTGTGCTATATCTGGAATCTCTGTGCCAAAGAGACTCATGGTCTGGTTTTATTCAATTGTACTTTTCTCTGTGCTTTCTTTTTATGTACACTGTAAATGGTTGTTTTGACCATAGTTCTCATCAAACAAAAGATGTCTATCTTTTATCATTGGGAGATATTGAAAGGAACGTCCCTTCTCTCCCTGCCTCCCAAAGCATTTAGAGCCATTATATAATGAGAAGAGAAATTCCACAGGGACCAACTACCACAAACATGTGCAGGTTAAGAGATGTGAATGTACTTTATATTTGATATATTCAGTTCAATATCTGAAAGGGCTTAAGTAAATTTATGATGCTTTATTGCAAGCAATGTGATTTTTATAGACTCCAGGGAAAATACATTCTAACTTTTGCTTCTTCATATCACATGTATATTGAAGAAAAGGCAGCTCGTCTTCTAAAGGCACCTGGTCAGACTAAAAGTATTTAAGCTGTATTTGAAGCATACTTCGATGTTTGAAAATGCATTCATTTTGCATAAGTCTTTTCTGTCACAAGGGCAAACATAGGTAGAAGTACCATCCAACAGTTTTAATATTAGTCCTAAAGTATAATGATTATGTGATTTGAAAATGCAGTTTGTCATGATCTGGAGTCTAGGAATGGTGAAATGAGTGACTCTGGGGCCCATGTGGTCAATTGTACCCACATGAGCTCACTCTAGGATGAGTGGAGACAGCAATGCCAAGGGCGAAAGGAGGAGATAAGCAGAAGACCACAGGGATGCAGTGGCTGCTGGCTCTGGTTGATCTGAAGCACTGGAAGTATTGCAGGGAGGTTAAGGGTGCTATTTCTGGTCGACCTGTGTGAGTGTGGACCCCAGCTCCAGAAGTATACAGATGTGTTCTCTCTAAGCTCTTTAACTCTCTTACGTTCTTTAACCTCTCTAAGCTTTCTTAGCCTCATCCATAAAGTAGGAAAACAGTAGTACTTCATGGAGAAGGCAATGGCACCCCACTCCAGTACTCTTGCCTGGAAAATCCCATGGATGGAGGAGCCTGGTGGGCTGCAGTCCATGGGGTCGCTAGAGTCGGACATGACTGAGCGACTTCACTTTCACTTTTCACTTTCATGCATTGGAGAAGGAAATGGCAACCCACTCCAGTGTTCTTGCCTGGAGAATCCCAGGGAAGGGGGAGCCTGGTGGGCTGCCGTCTATGGGGTCGCACAGAGTCGGACATGACTGAAGAGGCTTAGCAGCAGCAGCAGCAGCAGCAGTATTGTCAAGATTTAATAAAACGATACAGATAAAGTGCTTATTCAGAGACACCCCTATAAAATGATGGTTAATTACGCAGACGCTGGCCTTAGTGTAAGTTTTAAACATAAACCCATCACTTAACTTTTTGTGGAATTCTCTTTTAGTCTCAGTTTCCTCTTTGGGAATACGGAGATAATAAATATAAGGAGCATTTTTGTGTGCAGAGTGTATTAGATAATTATAAAAAGTGCCTAATGTATGATAAATGCTCAAAAATATTAGATGTGATTATATTTTTAGCATTCCTAAAAATGTTACTAGGAAAGCATACAGGGCTCTCTTTGAGCTGTTTGCTTATCTATTTCCCACCATTCTAAGCCCGTTTGTTTTGCTTCCAGGAGAAAGGAGGTGTGCTTATTTGACTGTGGAGAACAGGGCGGGTTCCACATTAGGTTTGCGTCCTGATCCATCCTGACCCGCCAGTCTATCAATACCTCCAGGATGGGGTGTGCATTGTCCTGCAAGCTGTGAAATCAGATAGATACAGGTACATGCATTTTGCTGCCTGGTATCATGAAGGACTCTCCTTTGAATGTCTGAACTGAAGGTCTTAGATGTTCCTCTTTATTCACAAATGTGGCCTCCACTGCTAGTGAGCAGCCGTCTGTGGCACAGCCCTTGACAAAGGTGATTTTACTGGACAATGAGTCTTACCGAACGCTCCCGCTAAGAGCTCCATTGTCTGCCAGTGCATCAGGCTGAGGTACCTCCCGGTGTTCCAAAGCTGAGACAAAACAATGCTGGACTGAATGTTATCAGTTTCATAAAGCATATGCTTGATGTCAGGAATGCTTATTCTTTAAAACACACATATGTTCAATAATACAGTGCCTTGACTTGTGGCATATTAAGCCCTTGAGCTCACAGATTCAATTGTGTTAACGTGATGAGCATCTTATACAAATGTTGGGCCTTCTCACTCGTCACCCAAAGACAACTTGCAACAACAAGTCTGTATGTGTGTAGGGTGTGACCGACGTGGCTCTAGACAGGAGAGAAGGCAGGGTGCAAAAAGAGATGTGGAGCTAGATTTAGGTAGAGAATACTTTTCTAAAGGACTTTTACTGACATTCATAATCCATATAACTTGAACCTTTTTTTCCCAGAGAAAAAGGACCCATGATCTTGTGAAATTGGGTATATGCAGAAATTTTCCCAAGTTTCTCAGCAGCAAAATTTGTTCTTCAGCCAATTTGCCAATGTAAGAGACCTTTCTATGTATCTACTTTATGGCATGTCTTTCCAGGCTAAGAATGCAGCACAAAACTCTTTATATTAACCAAGCGATCAAATGGTAAAAGAATCACTTTGGCCACTCTCTGTGTGAAGGGAACATTTTCTGATGATAAAATAAGTAATTCCATATGTACATGAACTGTTAGTATTCGATTCCTGTTTCTCTTGTAATGTCCTTGGTCTTTGTCTTTTGAATCAATTAGGTTCGTCTCAAGAGAATAAAAAAAAGAAAAAGGAAGAAAGAAAAACAGACCACAGTTTAAGCCAAAACATTATAATACTGTCCACTCAACATATGGTGTTTATAGATCTTGAAAACAGAATCAGGAGGAATGCTTCAGATTAGAAAGGCTTTTTCCACATCAGGAGTGGTTTCGGTTTGTTAGCCTTTTAACTCTTTGGTCCTGGAATAGTTCTTATTACAGCCAATAAAATGGTCAGTGAAATAAAGAGAAAATATATTTTGTTAAATAAGATGTGTATTGCCTCCATTTTATGCAAATATGCCACTTCGCTTTTTATTTTATATGTATTACATAAAAATCCTCCCATATATACGTGTATTCCACATCTCTTTTAAGACACAATGTGAGAAGTTGCGGCCATGTCAGAAGTTGTGAGGGAGAGCTACCTAGAAAATCTTTGCTCTGAGCCAGAGTAGTATGGCTGAACTTTGACTCCACAGGGAAGTCCGCCCCCTGTTCAAACCTTCTCAGTCGAGACAGCCCAAGACAGATGGTGTAAGCATTTCTGCCAAGCCAGCCGGTAAGAACAGGCAAGCAGACATCTGCAGGTGAAGGCCGGGAGGGAATCACGGCTGGAAGGTCATTGAATGTCAATGCACAGAAAGCCTGTTTCCCCAGCAGCAGAAATTACCCGGTAAGACCTCAGCAGGTCCACATATGCAGTAGGCCAAGGGCAGTAGACACCAAATACTTCAGCTAGCCCAAGAAGGGCCTGGTGTCTATTAAAATCCCAAACACCTGAATTGCATCTGACACGAAGATTATAACAAGCTTCTACCTAAAGGTTCTGAGTGCCAAACAGCCCTGGGAAGGAGTATATTAGCACAATAAAATCACAGGGTAAGTTGTTAAAAGTCCCAATGCCCAGGGCATACCCCAGACCAATCAAGTCAGAATTTCTGGGGGAGGATCCAAGCATCAGTACTTATCTCTAAACAGCCCCTGAAGAGAGGAGGTTGTAGACAGAAGGAGCACATCTCAAAGCACAAAGCTGGAGTGTTTGTTTTTTTTTTTTTAATATGTATTTATTATTTTTGGCTTCATGGGTCTCTGTTGCTGTGTGTGGGCTTTCTGTAGCTGTGGCGGGCGGGGACCATGCACTAGTTGTGTGCAGGCTTCTCTCTGCGGTGGCTGCTTTTGTTGTGGCCTGCTGGCTCTAAGATGAGGCTCCGTAGTCTGGGCACATGGACTCCGTCACCTCGCAGCACGTGGAATCTTCCCAGACCAGATCGAACCCATGTCCCCTGCACTGGGTGATGGATTCTGAACCCCTGAACCACCAGGGAAGTCCCTGGATTGTTTTTCAAGTGGCAAGTTAGGGGTGTAGAGACTGAGATCTGGACACCCACAATTAAAACTTAAGCCACTGGCGGTGGAGATGTCATCATTTCTCAAGAAATTGTCTTTCCTGAGAAAGAGAATGGGGCTAAGAATCTAGACATCTGATTATTATAACCAAAATTTCCCAGTCACTTCAACAGAGAACCTCATTTCTGCTCGATGAATAATAGGAGAGTTGGATAGAGGGATCTCCAAGGTCCTCCCTTACCTCCCATTTCTGTTGTCAAATGCTGGTGTGTAACTTTGCATAGTCTATTCTTTTCTTTTTAAAAACTGCTAATTGATTTTTTCTTAATGATTACAAAATAAGAGTATCGTAATTTTATATTTTAAAGCCTCTCTCCCACATTTCCAGGTACCATGTAATAGTAGATAAAACATTTTAAAATGTTTCATTCTCTGATAACTCCTATTTAACACTGTATGGGAAATAATAACCAGTGCAACAAGAGAAGAAAAAGAATTTAAAGGATTGGGAAAAAGAAATAAAACTTTAAAAAATTTTTCAGATGACAGGATGGTCTATGTAGAAAATGCCAAGAATTTAAAAAAAAAAAAACAACACTGGATCTACTAAGTATGTTTGGCAAGGTCTTAAAATATAAATGAACTTCCCTGGTGGCGCAGATGGTAAAGAATCCGCCTGCAGTGTGGGAGACCCAGGTTCTATCGCTGGGTTGGGAAGACTCCCTAGAGAAGGGAATGACAATGCATTCCAGTATTCTTGCCTGGAGATCCCATGAGCAGAGGAGCCTGGTGGGCTACAGTCCACGGGGTCTCAGAGAGTCAGACATGACTGAGTGACTAAGCACACACACAAGATAGAAACATCATTTGTAATTTTTATTCAAGCATCCAAAAATTGAAAATTTAAAGTACTTTTAAAATAGAATTCAAAAAATAGAAATAAACTAACAAAATTTGTATATTAAATCTTAAAAGGGCTTCCTTTTTACGGCTTCCCTGACGGCTCAGTGGTAAACAATCCACCTGCCAATGCAGGAGACGTGACTTCGATGCCTGGGTCAGGAAGATCCCATGGAGAAGGAAATGGCAACCTACTCCATTTTTCTTGCCTAGAGAACCCCAGGAGCCTGGACGGCTACGGTCCATGTGGTCACAAAAAAGCTGAACATGAATTAGAGAGTACACAACAACAAATCTAAAAAAGATTTGTCTGTTAAAACTATAAAACATTGGTGAGAGTAATAGAAAAAGATATAGGTATCCATGGTTTAGAAGGATCGATGTTATTAAGACATCAATTCTTCTCAAACTGATAGACAGAGTCAATGAAATTCCAATCAATAACCCAGAAAGCTTTTGTAGAAACTGAGAAGCTGACTTTGATATTTATATGAAAAAAAAAAAAAAAAAGAGGACATAGGATAGCCAAAACAATTTTGAAAAATCCCAAAGATTCACACTACCCTATTTCAAAACTTACTATAAAGCTTTAGGAGTCAGTGCAGTGTGACAGGACACATTCGATTCAATAAATCTGAAGTGGGACTCAAAAATAACTAATAAATTTCCATCTGATGCTAGTACGTACTGCCGGTTTGGAGATTTCATTTTGAGGAAAAATGATTTAGAGAGTTTCATGCATCTAATTTATGATTTTCTTAAGTTCAGATCTATATTGTTAGCTAAACCTAGTATGCAAAATAATGGAAATTTAGTGTCACAAAATGAACTGTATTGCTTGTTATTCCACCATAATATTAAATTACCTAAAAAAATGGTAAAGTTTTTATGTGTTTCAAATCATGTTTGCCATAACCCAGAATGTCTCTAATGCTGTCAAAAGTATTGAGAATGTGATCAAACTTTAAATGTTAAATATGCCACTGAAAGCGTATGTAAAAATAGAACTAACTACTAATAAACCAGTTCAGCAAAGTAATGAAATCAGTTCAGTTCAGTCACTCAGTCGTGTCCAACTCTTTGCGACCTCATGAATCACAGCACACCAGGCCTCCCTGTCTATCACCAACTCCCGGAGTTCACTCAGACTCACATCCATCAAGTCAGTGATGCCATCCAGCCATCTCATCCTCTGGCGTCCCCTTCTCCTCCTGCTCCCAATCCCTCCCAGCATCAGAGTCTTTTCCAATGAGTCAACTCTTCGCATGAGGTGGCCAAAGTACTGGACTTTCAGCTTTAGCATCATTGCTTCCAAAGAAATCCCAGGGCGGATCTCCTTCAGAATGGACTGGTTGGATCTCCTTGCAGTCCAAGGGACTCTCAAGAGTCTTCTCCAACCCCACAGTTCAAAAGCATCAATTCTTCAGTGCTCAGCCTTCTCCACAGTCCAACTCTCACATCTATACATGACCACAGGAAAAACCATAGCCTGGACTAGCTGGACCTTTGTTGGCAAAGTAACGTCTCTGCTTTTGAATATGCTATCTAGGTTGGACATAATTCTCCTTCCAAGGAGTAAGCGTCTTTTAATTTCATGGCTGCAGTCACCATCTGCAGAGATTTTGGAGCCCAGAAAAATAAAGTCTGACACTGTTTCCACTGTTTCCCCATCTATTTCCCATGAAGTGATGGGACCAGATGCCATGATCTTAGTTTTCTGAATGTTGAGCTTTAAGCCAACTTTTTCACTCTCCTCTTTCACTTTCATCAAGAGGCTTTTTAGTTCCTTAGTAATGAAATACTCGAGAATAAACTTAAACAATGAACTAAAGTTATATACTGAAAACTACAAATGTGGAAAGAAATTAAAGATCCAATTCAATAGAAAGACATACATGTTCCTGGATTGTAAAGCTTAATATTGTTAAGGTAGCTGCTGCTGCTGCTGCTGCTGCTGCTAAGTCACTTCAGTCGTGTCCGACTCTTTGCAACCCCATAGACGGCAGCCCACCAGGCTCCCCCTTCCCTGAGATTCTCCAGGCAAGAACACTGGAGTGGGTTGCCATTTCCTTCTACAATGCATGACAGTGAAAAGTTGAAAGTGAAGTCGCTCAGTCGTGTCCGACTCCTAGCGACCCCATGGACTGCAGCCTACCAGGCTCCTCCATCCATGGGATTTTCCAGGCAAGAGTACTGGAGTGGGCTGCCATTGCCTTCTCCGTATTAAGGTAGCAATGCTTTATAAACTGATAAATTAGGAAATTAATTCTGAAATTTATGTGTAAATGGAAAAGAACTGAATAGCCAAAAAATCTTGAAAAGGAAGAACAGTTTTAGAGGGTTTACATTCCCTAAATTATGACCTAAATTCAAGGGATTAAATCTGATAGAGTGCCTGAAGAACTATTGACAGAGGTTTGTGACATTGTACAAGAGGCTGTGATCAAGACCATCCCCAAGAAAAAGAAATACAAAAAAGCAAAATGGTTGTCTGAGGAGGCCTTACAAATAGCAGAGAAAAGAAGTTAAAGGCAAAGGAGAAAAGGAAAGATATACCCATATGAATTCAGAGTTCTGAAGAATAGCAAGGAGAGATAAGAAAGCTTTCCTCAGAAATCAATGCAAAAAAAAAGAGACAAAAACCATAGAATGGGAAAGACTAGAGATCTCTTCAAGAAAATTAGAGATACCAAGGGAACATTTCATACGAAGATGGGCACAATAAAGGACAGAAACGGTATGGAATAACAGCTGAAGATATTAAGAAGAGGTGACAAGAATACACAGAAGAACAATACAAAAGGAATCTTAATGATGCAGATAACCATGATGGTGTGATCACTCACCTAGAACCAGACATCTTAGAGTCTGAAGTCAAGTGGGCCTTAGGAATCATCACTATGAACAAAGCTAGTGGAGGTAATGGAATTCCAGCTGAGCTATTTCAAATCCTAAAAGATGATGCTGTTAAAATGATGCCAAAGCCTTTGACTGTGTGGATCACAACAAACTGTGGAAAATTCTTAAAGAGATGGGAATATCAGGCCACCTGACCTGCCTCCTGAGAAATCTGTATACAGGTCAGGAAGTAACCATTAGAACTGAACATGGAACAACAGACTGGTTCCAAATAGGAAAAGGAGTACGTCAAGGCTGTATATTGTCACCCTGCTTATTTAACTTATATGCAGAGTACATCATGAGAAACGCTGGGCTGGATGAAGCATAAGCTGGAATCAAGATTGCCGGGAGAAATATCAATAACCTCATATATGCAGATGACACCACCCTTATGGCAGAAAGTGAAGAGGAACTAAAGAGCCTCTTGAGGAAGGTGAAAGAGGAGAGTGAAAAAGCTGGCTTAAAACTCAACATTCAGAAAACTAAGATCATGGCATCTGGTCCCATCACTTCATGGCAAATAGAAGGGAAAACAATGGAAACAGTGGCAGACTTTATTTTGGGGGGCTCCGAAATCACTGCAGATGGTGACTGCAGCCATGAAATTAGAAGACTCTTGCTCTTTGGAAGAAAAGTTATGACCAGCCTAGATAGCATATTAAAAAGCAGAGACATTACTTTGCTGGCAAAGGTCCATCTAGTCAAAGCTATGGTTTTTCCAGGATGTACGTATGGATGTGAGTGTTGTACTATAAAGAAAGCTGCTGCTGTTGCTGCTAAGTCGCTTCAGTCGTGTCCGACTCTGTGCGACCCCACAGACAGAAGCCCACCAGGCTCCCCCGTCCCTGGGATTCTCCAGGCAAGAAAACTGGAGTGGGTTGCCATTCCCTTCTCCAATGCATGAAAGTGAAAAGCGAAAATGAAGTCGCTCAGTCGTGTCCGACTCCTAACGACCCCATGGACTGGAGTCCACCAGGCTCCTCCATCCATGGGATTTTCCAGGCAAGAGTACTGGGGTGGGGTGCCATTGCCTTCCCCAAAGAAAGCTGAGCGCTGAAGAATTGATGTTTTTGAACTGTGGTGCTGGAGCAGACTCTTGAGAGTCCCTTGGACTGCAAGGAGATCCAGCCAGTCCATCCTAAAGGCTATCAGTCCTGAATATACATTGGAAGGACTGATGTTGAAGCTGAAACTTCAATACTTTGGCTACCTGATAGGAATAACTGACTCATTTGAAAAGACCCTGATGCTAGGAAGGATTGAAGGCAGAAGAAGGGGACGACAGAGGATGAGATGATTGGATGGCATCACCAACTTGATGGACCTGAGTTTGAGCAAGCTCCAGGTGTTGGTGATGGACAGAGAGGCCTGGCGTGCTGCAGTCCATGGGGTCACAGAGTTGGACATGATTGAGAGACTGAACTGAACTGAACATTTCCCAATTTCAGTACTTACTAGAAAACTATAGTAAGCAAAGAATAAAAAAAAAAAAAGAAAGAAAAGAAAACATAGTGCTAGTTTAAAAACAGGCATATAGAACAATGGAATATTATTGATAGTCCAGAAATACACTGTCAGATTTACAACCAATTGATTTCTGACAAAGATGACAAGGCAATAGTTTTTTCAACAAATGGTGCTCGGACTGCTAGATATTCACATGAAAAATAATCAGGTCGGACCCTTATCTTACACCATATACAAAAATTAACTCAAACTAGATTGAAGAATTAAAGCTAAGAGGCATAAGCTATGAAAATATTAGGGTAAATGTTATGTCTCAGCCTTTGTAGTTTGGCTCAGATAGTATTAGGTGTGGCACCAAAAACACCAGCAGCAACAACAAAAGAAAATAGGGAAACTGGAAATCATCAAAATTACACACTTCTTGCTCCAAAAGACACTGTTAAGAAAGTGAAAATATAACTCACAGGAGAAAAGTTTTGCAAATAATATGTCTGATAAGGGACTTGTATCTAGACCATATAAAGAGCTAATAAAACTAAAAAAGACAATCCATTTAAAATACGCAGGGGATCTGAATAGATAGCTCTCCAAAGAAGATATACAAATGTCTGAGAAGATACTCAGCGTCATTAGCCGATATAGAAATAAAAATCAAAACCCCAAGGAGATACCACTTCACAGTCACTAGGATGACTATCATTTCACACACACACACACAGAGAAAATAACAAGTAACAGACAGGATATGGAGAAATTGTAACACTTAAACATTGCTGATGGGAATGCAAAATGCTGCAGCCACTTTGGAAACAGTCCAGCTGTTCCTTAAAAAGGCTAAACATTGAATTACTATTTGATCCAACAATTCCACTCTTATGTATATACCTAAGGGAAATTAAAATATATGTTCACATAAAAACTTGCACACGAATGTTCTTAGCAGCATTCTTCATAATAGTCAGAAGATGAAAACAACCCAAATCAACTGATGAAAGCATTATACGCCTAAATAGAACATTAGTCATCAATGAAAATAAATTCATTGATTTACGAATGAATTGATTTAATTTCATTGATTTAATGAAATTATCAATGAAAATAAATACATGCTACAACATATTGAGCCTTGAAAACTATAGACTAAGCTAAATAATTCGTCTCAAAGGACCATGTATTGCACAGAATTGGAAAATCTGTAGAATAAGAAAATCAATTGCTTAGGGATGGTGGAAATACCAGAGAATTAGAGAGCAGTGGCTAAGGGGTCTAGGGTTTCTTTTTTTTTTTTTAATTGGAGTATAATTGCTTTCCAATGTCGAGTTAGTTTCTGCTGTACAACAGCGTGAACCAGCTGTATGCACACATACGCTCCTCCCTTTGGAGCCTCTAGGTCGTCACAGAGCGCCGAGCTGAGCTCCCTGCATTGCGTAGCAGCCCCCCTGGCTGTCTGTCTCACACCTGGGAGTGTGCACACGTCAGTGCCACACTCTCTGTCCCACCCTCTCCCCTGCAACCTCCGTGTCCACAAGTCCATTCTCCACTTCCGTGTCTCTGTGCCTGTCCTGAAAGTAGGCTCCCCAGTACCATTTTTCTAGAATCCGTATATATGTATTAAGATACCATATTTTCAGGATTTCTTTTCAGCCAATGGAAGTGTTCAACAATTGATTGTGATGATGTATGCACAATGGTGAGTATACTGAAAGATGCTGAATTTTACACTCAAAAAGTGTATAGTATATAAATTGCACTTCAGTGAAGCCTTTTAAAAGAAAACAGGACTAATTATGTTAAGGTATTGTTCTGAAATAAAATACATTAGACATTTTGAAGTTTATTCCATTTCTAATTCTCTTAGGAAACATGGTCTTGTTCCATTGAATTGAGTGTTTCTTGCTTAGTTAATTTTATGATCTTCATAGCAAAACTACAGTACCACATATTTCCACTATTTGTGCAAATAACCAGCCTTTGCCTCAAACGAATGTTTCTATTAACACTATGCCTAATTATTGAAAATAAACATGTGCAGATACGAGCTTCTGCTCACTGCCTCTCAACCTATCATTTCCTGCTGCTGGCTCCCTCCGAGGGGCCTTGGCTCACCGAGGCTTGCCAGGACCCTGATTTGTATGAACATGCCCTGGAGTCTATCCTAAGAATTAACATTTAAATAATTATCTTCATCATCCTGGTAAAAATCATAAAACATATACATGCAATAAAGCAAATAAGGAAAGCTCCATTCAAAATAAAATGTTCAGTTTATGAAAGAGTATATTTTAAAGATAATCTTTTTTTATCTGATAAATACAAGCAGAACTCCAAAATCCCAGATCAATGTCCTGACACCAAAGTCATGGAGACTGAGTCTGCATGACAGATTATTTAAATTAAAAATTTTTTTTTTAAAAAAGCTAAATAACTCAAAGAATTTCAACTAACAAAACTGACACTTTCTGAGGTGTGACAAGAGCATGTTTTCTCCTTTTTGTTTTCCCTTTACGCTTTCCATGTGTTAATCAACTTCCTTTCCAATAGTTTATAATTCACATCATTTGGGGGCTGCAGTCTATGGGGTCACCAGGAGTCAGACACAACTGAGTGACTAACGCTTCATTTATGACTGTATCACAAATTCCCAACACTTACTTTCATGTTGTATCAAGACTATTCTAATACTAAGAGGATTGCCCATCATGACTAATTGGAAATTATTCTGACAGACACACTGCATAATCCTTGGAGGTTCTATCAAATAAAGCACAGATATTCCTTTGTAACAGAAAATATGGAAGTCAATATATGGAAACCAGGACATGAGACAAAAATATATTTCACATATTCAATTCTATAGGTGTTCTACAATTAACATGAAAGAATTTAGTGAGAAATACATTAGAAGTGATGCTATAAATTACAGCATATCAGACAAACTTTAGTTCCTACCAGTGGTAGTAACAGTAACAGTTTCTAAGAACATAGTCATCTTTGCTGCTGCTGCTGCTAAGTCGCTTCAGTCGTGTCCAACTCTGTGCGATCCCATAGATGGCAGCCCATCAGCCTCCCCCGTCCCTGGGATTCTCCAGGCAAGAACACTGGAGTGGGTTGCCATTTTCTTCTCCAATGCATGAAAGTGAAAACTGAAAGTGAAGTCACTCAGTCATATCTGACTCTTAGCGACCCCATGGACTGCAGCCCACCAGGCTCCTCTGTCCATGGGATTTGCCAGGCAAGAGTACTGGAGTGGGGTGTCATTGCCTTCTCCGTAGTCATCTTTACTTATTTGCAAAACAGTATGGTTTGAGGACCTTTTAAGACCAAAAGGCAATCTATAAAGCTTTAAGAATATAAAAGTAGAGGTCAAATCAAATTTAATCATATTGAAATTTTCCTAAAAAATAAATTGTATTGTTTCAGGATAATCCAGTGGTAAAAAGATTCTGTTATCACTGAACCACTGAGACTTAGGAAAGCATCAATAAACAGTGCTAAGTAGGTTCACTTTCAAGAAAAAGGCCCAGTCCCTGCTAATGAGGCTTCCACGCAATCCCGGGCCAAATCTGATTTTATTCATTCAGTGACTTCACAGCCACTGAATAAAGCATTCTTGTGAATGTCTGCAGTTCAATAACTGCAAAGATTGATCAAAATCGAGTTTTTACATAAGCAGAACACTCTTTGGGCTTCCCTGGTGGACCAGTTCGTAAAGAATTTGCCCACAAAGCAGGAGACCTGGGTTCAGTCTCTGGGTTGGGAATATCCCCTGGAGGAGTGCATGGCAACCCACACCAGTATTAATATATCCAGTATTTTTACCACTGGATTATCCTGAAACAATACAATTTATTTTTTAGGAAAATTTCAATATGAGTAAATTTGATTTAACCTCTACTTTTATATTCTTAAAGCTTTATAGATTGCCTTTTGGTCTTAAAAGGTCCTCAAACCATACCATTTTGCAAATAAGTAAAGATGACTATGGAGAAGGCAATGGCACCCCACTCCTCTTCCCCATGGACAGAGGAGCCTGGCGGGCTGCAGTCCTTGGGGTCACAAAGAGTCAGACGTGACTGAGCGAGCAACAGCACAGCACACTCTTTCACATAAATCACAGCAAGATCCTCTAGGACCCACCTTCTAGCTTAATGGAAATAAAAACAATATTAAACAAGTGGGACCTAAGAAAACTTAAAAAGCTTTTGTACAGCAAAGGAAACTATAAATAAGGTGAAAAGACAACCCTCAGAATGGGAAAAAAGTGACAGCAAATTAAACAACTGACAAAGGATTAATCTCCAAAATATATAAGCAGCCTATGTAACTCAACACCAGAAAAGCAAACAACCCAATCAAAAAGTGGGTGGAAGATCTAAACAGATATTTCTCCAAAGACATACAGATGGCTAATAAGCACATGAAAAGATGTTCAACATTGTTCATTATTAGAGAAACGCAAACCAAAACTACAGTGAGTGATCACCTCACACCACTCAGAATGGCCATCATCAAAAAATCTACCAACAATAAATGCTGGAGAGGATGTGGAGAAAAGGGAACCCTCTTGCACTCTTGTAACGTAATTTGGAATATAAATTGATATAGCCACTTTGGAAAACAGTATTCGGTTCAGTTGCTCAGTCATGTCTGACTCTTTGAGACCCCATGAGCTGCAGCACGCCAGGCCTCCCTATCCATCATCAACTCCCAGAGTTTACCCAAACTCATGTCCATTGAGTTGGTGATGCCATCCAACCATCTCATCCTCTGTCGTCCCCTTCTCCTTCTGTCTTCAATCTTTCCCAGCATCAAGGTCTTTTCAAATGAGTCAGCTCTTTGCATCAGGTGGCCAAAGTATTGGAGTTGCAGCTTTAACAGCAGTCCTTCCAATGAACACTCAGGAATGATCTCCTTTAGAATGAACTGATTGGTTCTCCTTGCAGTCCAAGGGACTCTCAAGAGTCTTCTCCAACACCACAGTTCAAAAGCATCAATTCTTCTGCGCTCAGCTTTCTTCACAGTCCAACTCTCACATCCATAAATGACTACTGGAAAAACCTTGACTAGATAGACCTTTGTTGACAAAGTAATGTCTCTGCTTTTTTTTTTTTTAGTTTTAGTTTTTTTGGTCTCTGTTTTTTAATATGCTGTCTAGGTTGGTCATAACTTTCCTTCCAAGGAGTAAGCATCTTTTAATTTCATGGCTGCAGTCACCATCTGCAGTGATTTTGGAGCCCCCCAAAATAAAGTCAGCCACTATTTCCACTGTTTCCCCATCTATTTGCCATGAAGTGAAGGGACCAGATGCCATGATCGTAGTTTTCTGAATGTTGAGCTTTAAGCCAACTTTTTCAGCCTCCTCTTTCATTTTCAAACAGTATGTTAGTTAGTTAGTTCAGTCGCTCAGTCATGTCTGACTCTTTGTGACCCCATGAATCGCAGCACGCCAGGCCTCCCTGTCCATCACCAACTCCTGGAGGTTGCTCAGACTCACGTCCATCGAGTCAGTGATGCCATCCAGCCATCTCATCCTCTGTCGTCCCCTTCTCCTGCCCCTAATCCCTCCCAGCATCAGAGTCTTCTCCAATGAGTCAACTCTTCGCATGAGGTGGCCAAAGTACGGGAGTTTCAGTTTTAGCATCATTCCTTCCAAAAAAATCCCAGGGCTGATCTCCTTCAGAATGGACTGGTTAAGGAACAAAACTACCATATGATCCAACGATCCCACCAATGAGAATATAACCCTCAGAAAACCATAACTGAAAAATACACGTGTACCCCAATGTTTATTGAAGCACTATATACAATAGCTAGGACATGGAATCAACCTAGATGTTCATTGACAGATAAATGGACAAAGAAGCTGTGATACATGTATATGCTGGAATATTATTCATCCATAAAAAGGAATTCATTTGAGTCAGTTATAATGAGGTAGATCAACCTAGAGCCTATCATATATAGTGAAGTAAGTCAGAAAGAGAAAAACAAATATATTAACACATATATATGGCATCTAGATAGATGGTATTGATGAACCTATTTGCAGCCTAGCAATGGAGACTCAGACATAGAAAACAGACTTGTGGACACAGTAGAGGAAGGAGAGGATGAAACAAATTGAGAGAATAGCATAGAAATGTATACATTACCGTATGTAAAACAGACAGCCCGTGGGAATTCACCGTATGTTGCAGGGAGCTCAAGCTGGTGCTCTGTGACAGTCTAGAGGGGTGGGATGGGGTGGGAGGTGGGAAGGAGGTTCACGAGGGAGGGGACATCATATACCTATGGCTGATTCATGTTGATGTATGGCACAACCAATTCAATGTTGTAAAGCAATTATCCTCCAATTTAAAAATATATAAATTAAAAATTTTAATGAGATTTTTAAGTAAATATTCAAGCACATTGAGAATGGATACCCTTTCTCTGTAATAACTGTTTTGTGGTCAGAAAGGCTTAGTAACTTAAAGTTCAATTCTTTAGAGCAAGGAGAGTCATTAATGGTAAGAAATAAGTCCTCCTGGGTTTCAACTGATCCCTCTTTTCTTCTCTATGAATTTATAATTATGGATGATAGAGAATATTTTTAAAAACTCCCTTTTATACAAAAATAGAAGTAGAGCTGATAAACAGCAATCTGGAGCCCCAAATTAGAAATCAGTTTCAAGGTGGGTCAGTGGTAAAGAATCTGCCTGCCAATGCAGGAGACACAGGTTCAATCCCGAGTGTGGGCAGACCCCACAAGCCCCTGAGCAACTAAACCCATGCACCACAACTATTAAGCCTGTGTTCTAGAGCCCGGGGCTGCAATTACTGAAACCCGAGCCCCCTAGAGAGCCGTGTTCCACAGCAAGAGAAGCCACCACAATGAGAAGCCCACGTGCTGCATCAAGAGTAGCCCCTGCTCCCCGAAACTAGAGAAAGGCCTGCACAGCAATGAAGACCCAGCACAGCCAAAAGATAAAGCATTCAAAAATGCTTTGAGACCCGTATACCCATATTTGTCCAGTATGTACTCGGGAAAGCGTAGGTTGAGTAATTACCTGGCCAGAAGTCTATTCTTGTTTCTATTTTTTTTAGCCAATTCTATAATTTGTTAAATGTAATTTTTGTGAGTTTTTTTTTGACAAGCCTCCAATAATATAGTTTTCAGAATTAATGGTTTAATTTTTAGATTAAAGATGCTAAAAATGGTTGACCTACTACAGATCTGTAAGAAAAACTCAAAAAATAAACATTTTTATTTCTTCAATAATACAATATTTTATAGAATTTAAGACTTCATAAGCTACAAGAAACACAAATGTTTTATATACATTAAAAAGGAAAACCAATGTCATTAAACTGGCACAATGCCTTTTGTCACTTAACATTTTATTTTATATTTTAAAAAAGAGATCTTTGAGACTTACTTGTTCATAGATATTTATCACCCTATTCCTACACAGAAAGGAAAATATAAGCAAAGTAAGTTCATTACAGCTTTGATAAATATTGTCATTTGACAGGCAGTTCTTTAGCCCATATGTCAGTAGCAAACATAAGATGGGTTCTACTTTGGGGGATCTTCCTTTATGAGATCCCTCAGAGCATGTCATCGTTGCCTCATAAGAAAGTGCGAAGCTGGCTATTCCTCTGGGCATGGATATTTGCTTCAGTATATCACATTTAGGCTTAATTGTTCTGTGTCTCTGTCTTTCTGTTAAATAACTTTCCATTTCAATGCCAAGTCATAATGTAATATTTTATTTTATTTTTATGATTTTTTTATTTTGCTTAACTTTACAATATTGTATTGCTTTTACAATACATCAAGATGGATCCACCGCCAGTATACATGTGTTCCCCATCCTGAACCCTCCTCCCTCTCCCCTCCCCACACCATCCCTCCAGGTCGTCTCAGTGCTCAGCCCCAGGCATTTGTTATCGGGCATCGTACCTGGACTGACTATTTTAATAATATTTGTATAGCATTTAAACTCAACATATGTATCAGACTCAATTGAATTAACAATAAGACTGGCAATAACCAAGTTCAAGCAATAGCTACTACAGCATGATTATCCTCTGACCATCCATTATAAGATGTATGCCAATTTTTAAAAATGTTGAAATATGAAAACATGTGAATCTTAGAATTGAAGACTCCAATGACAATCCCCTATAATTTCATCATGGTGGCTATCAGCCTGAACTTGGTAGCCAGATAGACATGAGTACGGACTCAGTCTTTTAATTGCTGCTTTTAATTGCTGTATGATTGATACTGCGCAAATTACTTAACCTCTACAAGCCTTGCCAGGTGGTGGTAGTGCTAGATTCTGCCTGCTAATACAGAGAATTAAGAGACACAGGCTCAATCCCCGGCTGAGAAGATCCCCTGGAGGAGGGCACGGCAACCCACTGCAGTATTCTTGTCTGGAAAATGCCATAGACAGAGGAACCTGGCCCGTCTACAGTCCCTGGGGCAGCAAGGAGTTGGACATGACTGAGCAGCTGCAGCTATGAGCCTTAGGTCATTCAAAAACAAGTAGGATAGTAGAACCTACAGTACAGACTGATCGTAGGGATTAAACAATGTAATGTCTACATACACTGCTCATTAAATACTAGATATTATAATTTTTACTAGAAGCGTTATTTGTTTGGCCCTACACAACCACCCATAAGGCAGTAGAAAGACAATATCCCCATTTGCTTGTTCTGCTTTCCTCAGAACAAGGATCAAAGTTATTTTGATCTGCCCAAGATTACAAAGCCAGTAAGTGACTGGCTCCTTCCATATAGATTTTCCTCAGACTGAGATTGATAAATGTACATAAACTTTCCATTCTCACAAAAAAGTTGAATTAGCTTAAAGAAAATAAAAATGATCAGAGCATTGTGAATAATTTTGATTCGCCAGTAGCCCACTCATCTTTATCTTAAAAACAGTACCCCTTCCCAACTTTCAATCCATATTAAATACAGCCTCAATTCCTGGCTCCTGGGAGAAGGCTCAAGTTCAGCTAGTCAGAACTTTGAATTCCCCTGGCTGCAAAGATGGATCCAAGAACAGGCACTTAACTCAAACCAAGTTAGTCAGAATAAATCAGAACTAATTTCAGGACTTTTACTTGGACAACACAAAGAGATATTTCAACAGAGAGGACACTTCCCCCTTGGGTTTGGCTTTGATTTGAGGAGGTGTGAGGCTGGAGCAGCTGCTACCATCTTGCCACCACATGGACCCTGAAACTGAAGCCAAAACGTGGCAGACCTGGGCAACAAGCTGAAACCAGACACTAGGTTCCAATACGTGAGCTTCTGAATCCAGTCATGCTTGAATTTACCCTATTTTTTTTTTTTTAACCTCTCAGTTATTTGAGACAACACATTCTCTTTCTCTGCACAAATTCTAGCCTTCACCTCCTGAACAAGGGACTCAAGAAAGGGCAGTATAAGCCAAAAAGAGACAGGTGTTTAACAAGCTTCAAGATTTCCATATCCAATACATAATTATTTATCTTTGTTCTGAAAAAGTGAAATCGATTAAACACCATCAGTTTGCCATGTACACAAGTTTAAGGACAGGAAACAAATGTTTACTATGTCAATTTCCTTGTCACTGGCTATGCATCCTAAGGACTTTCTGTATTAATTTATAGTAAGCAACACTATGAAAAGAGTTGGATTATATAAATTTAAATATCTTGAGATGTGAGTGAGACACACATGGAATTATTTCACTATATCTCATTCCACTTAGATTGGTGCCATCGTGAATTTGTAAATCATTGACACTACGCAACTCAATTTTCTGTCTTTGAATTCTCTAAAATGTGACTAGTTAGAAACCCAAATACAATTTACTCAACTAGCTAGCTACAATAATTCATTAAGACTTATTAAATCCTATCTAAATATGATACAGAGTAAAATCTAGGCTCTTCAAAACAGCACTAAAACTAATAGTTAAATATAAAAAGGGAAAAGAGGAAAATGACAAATTCAAAAGCTGATTTAATAGGCAAGTAGTTAATCTTCTTTGCTAAAAAGTAAAATGTTTATTCAGAAGTTCAGTGTGTCTAAGTTTCCTCCAGGAGAAATTAACAACAGCTGGGACATTTGTATACATACAGAGAAATCTACATATTCCCACATTTTAGGATTCCCCACACCTAGAGCCAGACATCCTGGAATGCGAAGTCAAGTGGGCCTTAGGAAGCATCACTACGAACAAAACTAGTGGAGGTGATGGAATTCCAGTAGAGTTATTTCAAATTCTAAAAGATGATGCTGTGAAAGTGCTGCACTCAATATGCCAGCAAATCTGGAAAACTCAGCAGTGGCCACAGGACAGGAAAAGGTCAGTTTTCATTCCAATCCTAAAGAAAGGCAATGCCAAAGAATGTTCAAACTACCACACAATTGCACTCATCTCACATGCTACCAAAGTAATGCTCAAAATTCTCCAAGACAGGCTTCAATAGTACATGAACCGTGAACTTCCAGATATTCAAGGTGGATTTAGAAAAGGCAGAGGAACCAGAGATCAAATTGCCAACATCCACTGGATCATCAAAAAAGCGAGAGAGTTCCAGAAAAACATCTATTTCTGCTTTATTGACTATGCCAAAGCCTTTGACTCAGTTCAGTTTAGTTGCTCAGTTGTGTCCGACTCTTTGTGACCCCATGGACTGCAGCACACCAGGCCTCTCTGTCCATCACCAACTCCTGGAGTTTACTCAAACTAATGTCCATTGAGTTGGTGATGCCATCCAACCATCTTATCCTCTGTTATCCCCTTCTCCTCCTGCCCTCAATCTTTCCCAGCATCAGGGACTTTTCAAATGAGTCAGCTCTTAGCATCAAGCCAAAGTATTTGAGTTTCAGCTTCAACATCCACACAGTCAAAGGTTTTGGCATAGTCAATAAAGTAGAAATAGATGTTTTCTGGAACTCTCTTGCTTTTTCAATGATCCAGCAGATGTTGGCAATTTGATCTCTGGTTCCTCTGCCTTTGACTGGACCACAAAAAACTGTGGCAAATTCTTAAAGAGATGGGAATACCAGACCACCTGACCTGCCTCCTGGGAAATCTGTATGCAGGTAAAGAAGCAACAGTTAGAACTGGACATGGAACAACAGACTGTTTCCAAAGAGAGAAAGGAGTACATCAAGGCTGTATATTGTCACCCTGCTTATTTAACTTATATGCAGAGTACATCATGAGAAATGCTGGGCTGGATGAAGCACAAGCTGGAATCAAGACTGCTGGGAGAAATATCAATAGTCTCTGATATGCAGATTGACACCATCCTTATGGCAGAAAGTGAAGAGGAACTAAAGAGCCTCTTGATGAAAGGAGAGTGAAAAAGTTGACTTAAAACTCAACATTCACAAAACTAAGATTATGACATCCAGTCCCATAACCTCATGGCAAATAGACAGGAAAACAGTAGAAACAGTGACAGACTTTATCTTTGGGGCTCTAGAATCACTGAAGATGGTGATTGCAGCCATGAAATTAAAAGATACTTGCTACTTGGAAGAAAAGCTCTGCCCAACCTATACAGAATATTAAAAAGCAGGGAAATTACTTTGCTGACAAAGGTCCATCTAGTCAAAGCTTTGGTTTTTTCCAGTAGTTATGTATGGATGTGAGAGTTGGGCTATAAAGAAAGCTGAGCACCAAAGAATTGATGCTTTTGAACTATGGTGCTGGAGGAGATTCTTGAGAGTCCCTTGGACTGCAAGGAGATTCAACCAGTCCATCCTAAAAGATATCAGTCCTGAATATTCATTGGAAAGACTGATGCTGAGGCTGAAACTCCAATACTTTGGCCACCTGATGCGAAGAACTGACTCATTTGAAAACACCCTGATGCTGGGAAAGATTGAAGACAGGAGGAGAAGGGGGACAACAGAGAATGAGATGGTTGGATGGCATCACCTACTCAGTGGACGTGAGTTTGAGTAAACTCTGGGAATTAGTGATGGACAGGGAGGCCTGGCATGCTGCAGTGCATGGGGTCACAAAGAGCAACTGAACTGAACTTAAAGGAACCACGTACTATTTTGGTTTTCTTATTCCTTCAACATACTGACTTAAGTTGTTGTTTTACATAATATTTTTTTAACTATCTACTCTTACTACTAATCCATGTGTTCTAAAAATGTCTGTTCACAGAATTGGATTCCATATAAAAAAAGATTGTATCTTAAACCACAAGCATGGAGTTTAGTTGGATTTTACTTATAATTATATACAGTACAGATAATAAATCTGCAGAAGCACGTGTTCAACAAATACAAATATTAGCATATCAGATCAGATCAGATCAGATCAGCTCAGTCGTGTCCAACTTTTTGCGACCCCATGAATCACAGCACACCAGGCCTCGCTGTCCATCACCAACTCCCGGAGTTCACTCAGACTCACGTCGATCGAGTCAGTGATGCCATCCAGCCATCTCATCCTCTGTTGTCCCCTTCTCCTCCTGCCCCCAATCCCTCCCAGCATCTGAGTCTTCTCCAATGAGTCAACTCTTCACATGAGGTGGCCAAAGTACTGGAGTTTCAGCTTTAGCATCATTCCCTCCAAAGAAATCCCAGGGCTGATCTCCTTCAGAATGGACTGGTTGGATCTAGAGTCTTCTCCAACACCACAGTTCAAAAGCATCAATTCTTCGGCGCTCAGCCTTCTTCACAGTCCAACTCTCACATCCATACATGACCACTGGAAAAACCATAGCTTTGACTAGACGGAGCTTTGCTGGGAAAGTAATGTCTCTGCTTTTGAATATGCTATCTAGGTTGGTCATAACTTTCCTTCCAAGGAGTAAACGTCTTTTAATTTCATGGCTGCAGTCACCATCTGCAGTGATTTTGGAGCCCAGAAAAATAAAGTCTGACACTGTTTCCACTGTTTCCCCTTCTATTTCCCATGTAGTGATGGGACCAGATGCCATGATCTTCGTTTTCTGAATGTTGAGCTTTAAGCCAAGTTTTTCATTCTCCACTTTTACTTTTATCAAGAGGCTTCCTCTTGATGTGGTTCCTCTTCACTTTCTGCCATAAGAGTGGTGTCATCTGCATATCTGAGGTTATTGATATTTCTCCCGGCAATCTTGATTCCAGCTTGTGTTTCTTCCAGTCCAGCATTTCTCATGATGTACTCTGCATAAAAGTTAAATAAACAGGGTGACAATATACAGCCTTGACGGACTCCTTTTCCTATTTGGAACCAGTCTGTTGTTCCATGGCCAGTTCTAACTGTTGCTTACTGACCTGCATTTAGGTTTCTCAAGAGGCAGGTCAGGTGGTCTGATATTCCCATCTCTTTCAGAATTTTCAACAGTTTATTGGGATCCACACAGTCAAAGGCTTTGGCATAGTCAATAAAGCAGAAATAGATGTTTTTCTGGAACTCTCTTGCTTTTTCCATGATCCAGTGGATGTTGGCAATTTGATCTCTGGTTCCTCTGCCTTTTTTAAAACCAGCTTGAACATCAGAAAGTTTACGGTTCACGTATTGCTGAAGCCTGGCTTGGAGAATTTTGAGCATTATTTACTAACGTGTGAGATGAGTGCAATTGTGCGGTAGTTTGAGCATTCTTTGGCATTGCCTTTCTTTGGGATTGGGATGAAAACTGACCTTTTCCAGTCCTGTGGCCACTGCTGAGTTTTCCAAATGTGCTGGCATATTGAGTGCAGCACTTTCACAGCATCATCTTTCAGGATTTGAAATAGCTCCACTGGAATCCCATCACCCCTACTAGCTTTATTTGTAGTGATGCTTTCTTGACTTCACATTCCAGGATGTCTGGCTCTAGGTGAGTGATCACACCATTGTGATTATCTGGGTCATGAAACTCTTTTATGTACATTTCTTCTGTGTATTCTTGCCACCTCTTCTTAATACCTTCTGCTTCTGTTAGGTCCATACCATTTCTGTCCTTTATCAAGCCCATCTTTGCATGAAATGCTCCCTTGGTATCTCTAGTTTTCTTGAAGAGATGTCCTGTCTTCCCCATTCTGTTTTTTTTCCTCTAGTTCTTTGCACTGATCGCTGAGGAAGGCTTTATCTCTTCTTGCTATTCTTTGGAACTCTGCATTCAGATGTTTATATCTTTCCTTTACTCCTTTGCTTTTCACTTCTCTTCTTTTCACAGCTTTTTGTAAGGCCCCCCCAGACAGCCATTTTACTTTTTTGCATTTCTTTTCCATGGGGATGGTCTTGATCCCTGTCTCCTGTACAATGTCATGAACCTCATTCCATAGTTCATCAGGCACTCTATCTATCAGAGCTAGGCCCTTAAATCTATTTCTCACTTCCACTGTATAATCATAAGGGATTTGATTTAGGTCATACCTGAATGGTCTAGTGATTTTCCCTACTTTCTTCAATTTCAGTCTGAATTTGGCAATAAGGAGTTCATGATCCGAGCCACAGTCAGCTCCTGGCCTTGTTTTTGCTGACTGTATAGAGCTTCTCCATCTTTGGCTGCAAAGAATATAATCAATCTGATTTCGGTGTTGACCATCTGGTGATGTCCATGTATATTAGCATATACTTCAATTTAAATGTTCTTTCTCTTTCATCACAGGTTCAAAATCAAGAGGCAGGTGGGAAGGGGCAGGGGGGAACTCCCTCATTTTTTTGCCTCAATGAATGGTTCATATATACATTTTCTTTGAAATAGTAATTACGGCCTATCTTTCCTTGATAAGACAGGTGGAGGATTAAATAAAGAAGTCTGGTAGCCTGTCATGCACTGAAATGAAGAGGACTAGTCTGCTATCCTTCTCAGCCTTCATGAAGCTTTCTGTTTTTCCTTATTATCCAACCCTTGCTGTGAAATGTGCTGGCCTGTCGATTACATACAAACTCTCACCTTTATAGCAGTAAGTAATAAATGGGTTAAAGTAGCAGCTGCAATCTGATCTTTTTTTCACCAGAGGAGCTTTTCAAACTTTTTAAACCTCAGCCAATAGTAAGAAGTACATTTCCCTTTACAACTCAGGACACACAAATACTTATGTTTATATGTATGTATGCCTAACTGAAACACAAATTTCAACCGATATTGACCCTTACTACATGTAGTGGACTCTGATAGTTTCTATTTTATTTTATTCTAGTCTCTGAATCATATTTTTTTCAACTGCTGTTTCAGAACCACTAAATTGATCCCATTGATCCTTTATTAAGTCTTGACCTAAAGGGTTGAAAATCAGTCTCAAGAGATGAAAGCAGCTTAAGCTAGAGCTTGAGTCTTGAAATAGGCTTCAAATCTTACTTTGCTGTTGACCATCATGTGACCTTTGACAAGATACTTAGCTAATATGCTGTTTCTTCATTCATAGAATGGAGGCAATATTCCTACTTCACAGAATGATTGTGAGAATCACTGTGATGACATGAAAATCCAAGTCCATCTCTGATATACGGTTCAGTTCAGTCGCTCAGTCATGTCCGACTCTTTGCCTCCCCATGAACCACAGCACACCAGGCCTCCTTGTCCATCACCAACTCCTGGAGTCTATCCAAACCCATGTTCATTGAGTCAGTGATACCATCCAACCATCTCATCCTCTGTCGTCCCCTTCTCCTCCCACCCTCAATCTTCCCCAGCCTCAGGGTCTTTTCGTATGAGTCAGCTCTTTGCATCAGATGGTCAAAGTATTGGAGTTTCAGCTTCAATATCAGTCCTTCCAATGAACACCCAGGACTGATCTCCTTTAGGATGGACTGGTTGAATCTCCTTGCAGTCCAAGGAACTCTCAAGAGTTTTCTCCATACATCTTCTTCTGATATATGGCAGGATGAAGTTAATTAGTAGTTCCTGGACCATCCCTTAAATCTCAAAAAACCTAACAGGGGACAAGCTCTGTAGAAATGTTGCTTTTCAAACACTTTTAAACCTTCTCTCTCCTTCCTTCTCAGTCTTTCCCACAAACCCACAGATAAAACACGTGTTTAAATTCTCCAGTCTGTTAGGGGTCACTTGAGCCAGCACCACGGTCACATCAGCAAACATTGGAAACATCCAGAAGGAAGGTAATGCTGGTGACGTGCGTTGCCATAGGATCAACTTCGACAAATACTGCACAAGATACTTTGGGGAAGATGGTATGAGGTATTGCCACTTAAAGAGGAACCAGAGCTTCTACCCAACTGTCAACTTTGATCAATGCGGACCTTGGTCAGCGAGCAGACACGGGTGAAAGCTGCAAAGAACAAGTCTAGCTGCTCGTATGATTGCTGTGGTGCCATCAGTCTTAAAGTTCTGGGGAAGAAGAAGCTCCCAGAGCAGCCTGTCATCCTGAAGGCCAAATCTTCCAACAGAAGAGCTGAGGAGATTAGCAGTGTGGTCAGGGTTTGTGTTCTGGGAGCCTGAAGCCACACGGTGGGAGATTCATTAATTGTTAACAAGTGCTTTTCAAAATCAATCAATCAATCACTAGTCTGAAGAGTGAGGGATTACTAAAGTAAGAAACATTTAATATCTCACACTTTCCCACCAATTCCTGTGCAGGCCTAGGTAATCAACAGCTCTTTGGAGTATTGGGATACAACCAATAGAAACTTCAAAATTCTTGGAACATCCTCGTCCATCATGATCTGACTCTGTCCTTCACCTCTAGCATTCGATGAAACAATTCCTGCATCTTCCAAAGAATATGTAACTGATTTCCATTATTGCCGGCCTTGTCGCATTCTGTGGCCTCCTTGTATTAATCAGCATTTCCTTTGTGCTGGCCTCAGCATCTCGCCCCAGCTTTCTGTTCTGCCACTTCACTGCCTGTGTAATCTTGGGCGAGTTACCAATTCAGTATTTCTGAACACGCTTTCCTCATCTATAGTAGAATAATAATAATATCCACCACATGAACGTTCTCGAAAGGAGATAATGACATCAGGGCTGTAAATTGCCTGGCACATAATGAGCACTCAATGAGTGATGATTGCTAATATTTTCATTATGTTTATCAGTCAGTGCTGAGTTAAAGTAACATCTGTTCTAGCAAATCTTTGCTGACCCTCCTGTTTTACATCGCATGCTTTCCTTACGGATTCTCCTCACGCTCTGGGCACACATCTCATTGTATCATGTTCTAAGCTTTTGTTTTCTTGCAGCTTCCTCTACACGACTGGAAAACCTCTTGAGGACAAGCAAATATCCTTTACTTCCAAATCTAGAGCATCTAGCAGAGTGCCCAGGACATTATAAGGTTTCAGTCATTTTGTTTAACTTGTTCAATTAATGACTAGAATACAAAAGAACGTAATTACCACCCCTACCATACCTTTTAGAACTGGAGTACTATTAGCAAAGAAAGGGTAGTGATTGGAATAAATGCTATTCAAAATAAAAATAATATTCTGTAATGTCAAAGGCAAAGTAATGCTAAAGAATGACTTTTTTTTCATTTTTAGCTTTCTCAAGTTGCCTTAAAAACCTGAAAAGTGACGGTTCCTTTTTCCAGAGACTCCACTAGTTATTCTCATACATTAAACAACATTTTATTGAGTAACGGCCAGGCACACTCTATGTGTTGGAGATATAACAATGAAAAAAAAGTCCATTCCCTAGAGGAGTTTCCATTCCAGTGGGAAGAAAGAGCCAAATAACTTAAATGAATATATTATATAAGGTATAACATATGCGCTGTGCTATCATCCAGTCGTGTCCGACTCTTTGCGACCCCATGGGCTGTAGCCCACCCAGCTCCTCTGTCCATGGGGACTCTCCAGGCACGAGTACTGGAGTGGGTTGCCATGCCCTCCTTCAGGGGATCTTCCCAACCCAGGGATCGAACCCAGGTCTCCCACACTGCCGGCAGATTCACTACCGTCTGAGCCACCAGGGAATAGGAGTAGACGCTATAGGGAAAAATAAAACACAATAAGGAAATAGTAAGGATTTCCTGTTTTAGGAAATCTGGTTCTGTTATGAGACAATAATTGAGGAAAAACTGAATGAAGCAAAGAAATAAAAAAATGTGTATCAGTCTCTTAAACACTTCTACTCTTAATTCTAAAATTTTCCAGGAATGAAGTCAACCACAAACTAGGAAAGCAACTTTGTCATCCCAAGCAATTGAAAGGGAGATTACTTCAGATGCATACAGTAGCATAACAAGCAGAGATTTCAACTCAAGCACTAATTGGTTTCGGCCATGACCTTGCAGGAACACACTGAAATCTATTTATAATAGCTATGGCAGTGACTCTGTTACTTAAAAGAAGTGGCTCTTGTGGCCTACAACCCTTTTATGCCAGAAGCTTCTTTTATCTCTCCAAAAAAACCTGAGCCCTGACCCACAGTGGCTAGATTACTTGACCTAGTATTTCATTTACTTGACCACTAAAGTTAGTAAGAGTCCACACCATCTAACTTTAAATCACTTAAAGTTGACCAGTTCCTGCATCTTTGTCGATACTGCCTGTATCCTATATCCTAAGGCTGTGTGGCTCCAATAATAGTGAAAGAATATCTTAGCCTGGTGTTTCTCACTCCTTTGACCATTTGGTCACAACGTCCAAAGTTTTTCTATTGACTTAAATTTGTTTTTGAAAACAAATCTCAAGCTCATATTAACGCAGTCATTTCAAATTATCTAAATTAACTCGTCCAGATTTTAAAACATCTATACATTATATATGAAAGTGAACTGTTAGTTGCTCAGTTGTGTCCTACTTTTTGTGACCCCATGGACTGAAGTCCACCAGGCTCCTCTGTCCATGGAATTCTCCAGACAAGACTACTGGAGTGAGTAGCTGTTCCCTTCTCCAGGGGATCTTCCCAACTCAGGAATTGAGCTCAAGTGTCCTACACTGCAGGCAGATTCTTTACCGTCTGAGCCACCAGGGAAATCCATACTTTATACATATACATATAAAAGTATACACATATATATACATACATGCTGCAAAACCAGTATAATTTTTCTAAGGGAAATAAAATATAATTTTTCTAGCCATATCCAAGTTATTAGACATACTTGCAATTTGTTTGTAGGAACTTGAATAAGTGAAAAGAACTCTCTAACGTCTTTCTGACAATATTTGAAGTAAACCAATGTTACCCAGATAGTTAAGTAGTATTTCAAACTGATTAGTATATAAATAAATTGGTGGAGAAACTACCTCAGTTGAACTTGCCTCTTATTCTGCATACTAGTAAAAACGTCTGACATAGGTGGGTACTGAAATGGATACTGCAAGTTAACATTTCTAAATTTTGGCAGGAGCATGTCTGGCAATACTATAGCAGACTTTATAATAAACTCACATCTTAAAATAGATATAATTGATTAGTTATTACTATAGCTAAAAGTTGGTATAGTTATATTAGTTCTTCCACACAACCTTAGAAATACATGCAGACCTTTCTTAATTTAACATGCAAAAATACTTGTTGCAAATATCTGAAATGTACATATTTTTAAAGAGGCCCAAAATTCCATGTGCACATAGATGACATAAAAATATTCAATTAAATTATTTAAAGAAGTTCTTCTCATCATTAGTCACCAGTTACCTTACTACTACCTTTTCCATCTTCCTAAACAAACAAATAGTTTAGTAATATATTTATACGTTAATGAGTTGGAGGGGGTGGACAGGGAGAGGGGATGGCTTAAATTATAAAAAGAATTGCCTTAATTCTTTGACTGGATATTTATGTGCAACACAGTTTTATTCAAGTTGAAAATTTTTTCTACTATTAAAATAATATGTAAGGTCAGTATCATTTTCTACTATATATAGTGATTTATAAGGCTGTTTTAATTGTTAATTGTCTTGGCTCTTCTGTGATGTAATAATAACCAGATAACTGTTTCCCAAATTTGTTTGGTCAGAAGGATCACTAGACCACAGTTCAGACCTATTAGTTCAGGACTTCCAGGGGTGAGGAGTAAGTTTCTAACAAGATAATGAGACACAGCTTCTAATCTTTAGGCAGTTCTTTCCTGTAAGAAATGCTTTATTCTCAAAGCTAGAATCAAGAGTAAATATTATGGTCACGAGGGAGAAGGAAGTGGAAGGATGGATAAATTAGGGGCTTGGGATTGACATATTTATACCACTATATATAAAATAGATAGCTAATAAGGACCTACTGTATAGCATGGAGAACTTTACTTCTATAGTAATGACCTCACGGGGAAAGATTCTAAAAAAAATGGATATCTGTATAACTTATTCACTTTGCTGTCCAGCAGAAAATAACAGGAGAAGGCACTGGCGACCCACTTCAGTCCTCTTGCCTGGAAAATCCCACGGACAGAGGAGCCTGGTGGGCTGCAGTCCATGGGGTCGCTAGAGTCGGACACGACTGAGCAACTTCACTTTCACTTTTCACTTTCATGCATTGGAGAAGGAAATGGCAAGCCACTCCAGAATTCTTGCCTTGAGAATCCCAGGGATGGGGGAGCCTGGTGGGCTGCCGTCTATGGGGTTGCACAGAGTCGGACATGACTGAAGTGACTTAGCAGCAGCAGAAAATAACAACATTGTAAATCAACTATACTCCAATAAAAACTTTATAAGAAGAGTAAATGTGATAACAAAATGGATTAAAGACTTGAGTTTAAAACGGAAATAATAAAACTCTTAGAAGAAAACATAGTAAGTATGCTCTAGATAACTCTCCTCAGGCAAGAGAAACAAAACCAAAAATAAACAAATGTGGTTACATCAAACTAAAAAAACTGTGCAGCAAAGGAAGCCATCAACAAAGTGAGAAGACAACCTACCAAATGGGCAAGTATACTTGCAAATTCCATATCTGTTGAGCAGTTAATATCCAAAATATATAAAGAACTGATACAACTCAACAACTAAAACAAACCTAATTTAAAAATGGGCAAAGGAGGTGACATTTTTCCAAAGAAGATGTACATATGGCACATGTGAAGATGTTCAGCAACACCGATTATTATGGAAATGCAAATCCAAACCACCGTTAGATATCACCTCATACTGTTAGAATGGCTGTTATCAAAAAGTTAAGAAATAACTAGTGTTGGCAAGGATGTAGATAAAAGGGAAGCCTCATGCTCTGTTAGTGGGGCTGTAAACTGGTACAGCTGCTGTGGAAGACAGTACAGAGATTTCTCAAAAAATTAAGACTAGAACTACTATATGATTGAACTTTTCTACTCTGGGGTATTTATCTAAAGAATGTGGATCCTAATCTGCACCCCATGTTCACTGGACTCTCATGTTCATTTCAGCAATATTTACAATAGCCAAGAAATTGAAACAATTTAAGTGGTCATCAACAGATGAATGGGTAAAGACGATATGGTGTAAGTGTACACACACACACACACACACACACACAAAGGAGTACTACTGAGCTATAAAGAAGAATAAAATTTTGCCATTTACAGGAATGTGGATAAACCTGGAAGGTATCATGCAAAGTGAAATAAGTCAGGAGAAAAGCAAATACCATATGATCTCACTCATCTGTGGAATTAAAAAAAAAAAAAAAACTAATAAAGTAAAAAAAAATAAAAACAAACACCTAGATACCAAGAACAGACTGGTGGTTATCAGAGGGGAAAGGGCAGGGGGCGGGGAAGGCAAAATGGTAAAGGGGACCGACTGTATGGAGAGGAATGGGAACTAGACATTGGGGGTGAACACATGGTAGCGTATACAGCAGTATAGAAATAGAATGCCGTTCTCATAAAACGTTATTTTAAAACCTCAAGGAATTAAAATTTAAAAAGAGTAAATGTAATTATCATTGAATCTACAGTGGTGGGACAAGAAAAAAATATATCATTCCAACAAATGGCTTCACAGTTTCCCCAAAATTTACTGTTTAGAAGTAAAGATACCGCCTTTCTGTCTGGATGCAGCGGTCTGGTGAGCTGAGATGGGTACATATGAGCACAGCCAGGAGCCAGTGGGGAAGAAGCAGTCAGAGGTGAGGTGCTTTCTGCTCAGGGTGTGCTGCTGGCAGTACGACCAGCTCTCGGCGCTGCCCGGGGCCCACCGCCCCACTCCCGCCAAGGCCGCCAAGGCCCGCAGGCTGGGGTACAAGTCCAGTTCAGTTCAGTTCAGTCACTCAGTCGTGCCTAATTTGTTGGTGATGCCATCAAACCATCTCATCCTCTGTCGTCCCCTTCTCCTGTCTTCCATCTTTCCCAGCATCAGGGTCTTTTCAAATGAGTCGGCTCTTCGCATCAGGTGGCCAAAGTATTGGAGTTTCAGCTTCAGCATCAGTCCTTCCAATGAACACTCAGGATTGATCTCCTTTAGGATGGTCTGGTTGAATTTCTTGCAGTCCAAGGGACTCTTAAGAGTCTTCTTCAACACCGCAGTTCAAAAGCATCAATTCTTCGGTGCTCAGCTTTGTTTACAGTCCAACTCTCACATTCATACATGACTACTGGAAAAACCATAGCCTTGACAAGATGGACCTTTGTTGGCAAAGTAATGTCCAAGCAAGGTTATAACATACATCCATTGGTGTGCACCACAGTGCCCCCAAACACCCAAGTCCTAGGGGTGCCACCCATGGAAGCCTGTCCACCATAGTGTCAACCGGCTCAAATTGACTTGAAGCCCCCAGTCGGTTGTGAGGAGCATGCTGGACACCACGGTGGGGCCCTGAGGCTCCTGGATTCCTCCTGGATTGGTGAAGATTTTACATAAAAATTCTTTGAGGTCATCCTCATCGATCCATTCCATAAAACTATCAAAAGAAACCTTGGCATCCAGTGGATCACCAAACCAGTCCACAAACACGGGGGAATGTGGAGGCTGACGTCTGCAGGCAGAAAGAGTCACGGCCTAGGCAGGGGCCGCAAATTCCACCACATGACTGGTGGTTCTCGCCATGCAGCTTGGAGAAATTGCAGTCCTCTCAACTTCACCACTACTGCTAATACAAGTAGTGTTTGTAAAATTCCTGTCTAATGAACAATTTAGGACATTCTTGTCCTTAAAAAAGAGGGGAAAAAAAGAAGTAAAAATACCTTGAGGATTCATTTTGAGTGATACAGTTGAGATTAGGAGAGTAGGGTAAGAAGACCAAAGAAGGCTTTTCTTTCCTTTCCTTGAGTCATGATTCTATCAGAATAAGGTAAAAAGAAAAATGCCATTTTTCTTTTAGTAAAATAATATTGCAATGTTTTATTTACTCGTTGTTCAAAGAGGGAATATCTTTGACCTACTTAGTATAATGGAGATCTTTTGAACAGGTTAAAAAAAAAAAAAAACACCACATGCACACACAGTTGCTAAATAGAGTAAGAATGTTCCTAAAACTAGATAAAATGTATATATTTTTATGCATGAAGATATAAGAGCACTAACAAAGCAGTGATAACTTGACATCTCAGAGGAAAGAAACAGACAGAGGGTCCCTTCAAGCCCTCAAAGAATATGCTGATTCTCAGGTATGAACTCAGAAGCTGCAAAAAAGATTTGGATGTCTTATAAGGCTGAAGCATAAGAACTGGAGTTCAGAATGTATTAACGAAGCAGGTCACCAATGTAAATATCCTACTTTTTATTTGAAACCCCTGATGGTTTTTCCAGTGGTCATATATGGATGTGAAAGTTGGACTGTGGAGAAAGCTCAGTGCCGAAGAACTGATGCTTTTGAACTGTGGTGTTGGAGAAGACTCCTGAGAGTCCCTTGGACTGCAAGGAGATCCAACCAGTCCATTCTAAAGGAGATCAGCCCTGGGTGTTCTTTGGGAGGACTGATGCTAAAGCTGAAACTCCAATACTTTGGCCACTGCATGCAAAGAGTTGACTCATTGGAAAAGACTCTGATGCTGGGAGGGATTGGGGGCAGGAGGAGAAGGGGACGATAGAGGATGAGAAGGCTGGATGGCATCACCGACTTGATGGACATGAGTTTGAGTGAACTCCAGGAGTTGGTGATGGACAGGCCTGGTGTGCTGTAATTCATGAGGTTGCAAAGAGTCAGACACAACTGAGCAACTGAACTGAACTGAGGGTTATACCCTAGAAATAAAGACAAACTAAAACATATTGGGGCTTAAAAAGATTGAAAATTGTTTTTAAGTCAACATAATTCCTGATTTGATTGAGATGATCTTCTTGATCTGATTGACACAAGTAGCATAAATATTCTGGAGGACACTAATACAGCAAAGATTCAATTTGCCTCTACAAATATTCATATGTAACGTTCATCATTAAATTACAAGGGATACCAAGAGACAAGACCTAGTGATCAAACACAAGCAAAAAAAAAAAAGCATACAAATAAAATAGAAATAGACTCACAGGTGATATAGCTATTGAGATATTAGAAGTAACAGACCCTAATTCTTAAGATGTATGATTTTATCCTCAATATTTAGATGACAAAATGAAGATTTTCAGCAGAAAAGTAAAAAATTCTATTTTCAAAAAAAAAAAAACACATGTTAATTTTAGAATTGAGAAATACAACTGAAAATAAGAACGCAATAAATGAAAGTAGCTGGACCCAGGAGAGAGAACAACAACCAGTAATTTGAACAGAAGAGCTTAATATAGAGAATAGTTAACTAGACATAAATTTATTAAGTAACTGAAAAAGTAGGATAAGGTCTCTAAAATATCACAGAGTAGGAACTTCAGTTAGTCATTACCACACCTACAGCAGAAATAGGGAAACCAAGGGACGACATTGACATTCCTGAAACTTAGAAACCTTAAGGAAGAGCCCCATGAAGCTGAAATGTGGGCCTCCGAGGAGGCACTGACCATTCGTGTTGGTGTTCTTGAGACTGTGACTTAATCTCCAAGATTCTGTCGTCTCAGAACAAGAGATGAGCAAACTGGATTCAGCCGTTGCTACAGGAAGGCGTTTCAAGAAGTATGGCTGGAGGTGATGCTCAAATACGTGCTAGGAGAAAGAAATCTCATAGGAAACTCACAGGACATTAAGAGTAAAAAACAAGTTCCTTCTTCCTCCTCCAATCTTGCACGCTCCCTCTAGCGTTTCCTCTTGTTAGATGCTAGTGTAGAACCAGCTGACAAAGCAGAAATGTGGTTTGTAGCATCCTGGTTCAGGATCAAGAAGCAGAGTACAGAAGAGTGGGCTTGGAGCCAACAGGCAATAATATAATCACTGACACAGTAGATGTAACAGCAGGTTAAACTCAGTGAAGAGAGCACTTGTTATTTGGAAGATGGGACAGAAAAAAATATCTAGACTAAAGCTGTAGAGAAAAAAGAGAGATAATACAGAAATGGGATAAATTAAGAGTTCTAATATGCATGCAATTGAGTCCCAGAAAGGGAAGAGAGAGAATGGAAGCAAAGCAACATTTGAAGCATAATGACTGATGATTCCTGCCCCCCACCCAAAAAAAAAGATGGCAAGGCACAGATTAAAGAAACCTGATAAACACTGAGAAAAGCATTTGTAGAGATAGTACACGTGTGTGTGAGTGCTCAGTCGTGTCTGACTCTCTGCGACCCCATGGACTGTAGCCCTCCAGGCTCCTCTGTCCATAGGATTCTCCAGGCAAGAATACTGGAGTGGGTTGCCATGCCCTCCTCCAGGACATCTTCCAGACCTAGGACTCGAACCCATATCTCCCGCATCTCCTTTGTAGGCCGGTGGATTCTTTACCACTGAGCCACCTGGGAAACCCCAGGGATAGTAGAGTGAAACTGAAAATCAAAGACAAGAAAAAACATTTTTTAGCATTCTTATAGAGGGAAAAATAATCAGATTTTTTCTGTTCTTTTTCTTCCTATGACTAATAAATAATTCTCATTTTATTGATTGTCATCACTAGTCACTCACTTACCTGTCGCTAAAATGTGCTTTATATTTCCTTTTCCCTTATCTCTATACCCAACTTATCATAAATCCATTTCTTGATTGTTCCACTGTATATCGGAAATATATTCTGTCAATGTTTATCACTATTCCTCTACTCTCAGCTGCCATTATCTCTAAGACATAGTATAGGTAGAATTTGGAGACATTGCAGATTCAGTTCCAGAACACCACAGTAAAGTGAATATCACAATAAGGAAAATCACACGAGTTTTTTTGTTTCCTGGTACATATTAAAATTATGTTTATACTGTATTATATTTTGTGTGTGTTAGTTGCTCAGTTGTGTCTGACTCTTTGTGACCCCATGGACTGTAACCTCCCAGGCTCCTCTATCCATGGAATTCTCCAGGCAAGAATACTGGAGGGGGTGGCCATTCCCTTCTCCAGAGGATCTTCCCAACCAAGGGATCGAACGCTGGTCTCCCACATTCTTCATTTAGGAAAGCTTTCTTATCTCTTCTTGCTATTCTTTGGAACTCTGCATTCAGGTGGGTGTTTTCCTTTTCTCCTTTGCCTTTCATTTCTCTTCTTTTCTCGGCTATTTGCAAGGCCTCCTCAGATAACCATTTTGCCTTTTTGCATTTCTTTTTTGGGGGAATGGTTTTGATCACCACCACCTGTACAATGTTACAAACCTCTGTCCATAATTCTTCAGGCACTCTATCGTATATAATCCCTTGAATCTATTTGTCACCTCCACTGTATAGTCATAAGCAAAATGATTTAGGCCATACTTGAATGGCCTAGTGGTTTTCCCTACTTTCTTCAATTTAGGTCTGAATTTTGTAATAAGAAGTTCATGAACCGAGCCATGGTCAGCTCCTAGTCTTGTTTTTGCTGGTTCTTGTTTTTGCTGACTGTATAGAGCTTCTCCATCTCCAGCTGCAAAAAATACATAATTAGTCTGATTTTGGTATTTACCATCTGGTGATGTCCATGTGTAGAGTCATCTCTTGTGTTTTTAGAAGAGGGTGTTTGCCATGACCAGTACATTCTTTTGGTAAAACTCTGTTAGCCTTTGTCCTGCTTCATTTTGTACTCCAAGGCCAAACTTGCCTATTACTCCAGGTATCTCTTGACTTCCTCTTTTGCATTTCAGTTCCTTACATTAAAAAGGACATTTTTGGGGGGTGTTAGTTCTAAAAGGTCTTGTAGGTCATCATAGAACCATTCAATTTCAGCTTCTTCAGGATTTCTGCTTGGGACATAGACTTGGATTACTGTGATATTGAATGGTTTACCTTGGAAATGAACCAAGATCTTTCTGTTATTTTTGAGATTACACCCAAGTACTGTATTTTGGACTCTTTTGTTGACTATGATGGCCACTTCATTTCTTCTAAGGGATTCTTCCCCACAGTAGTAGATATGATGGTCATCTGGATTAAATTCTTCCATTCCTGTCCATTTTATTTCACCGATTCCTAAAATGTCAATGTTCACTCTTGTCATCTTCTGTTTGACCACTTCCAATTTACCTTGACTCATGGACCTAACATTCCAGGCTCCGATGAAATATTGTTCTTTATAACATCGGACTTTACTTTCAGCACCAGAAGCACCCACAACTGGACATAATTTCCACTGTGACTCAAGCAGCCTATTGGACACCTACCGACCTGGGGGTTCATCTCTCAGTATCATATCTTTTTGTCTTTTCATGGTGTTCATGGGGTTCTCAAGGCAAGAATACTGAAGTGCCTTGGCATTCCCTTTACCAGTGGATGTTTTGTCAGAATTCTCCACCATGATCCATCTGTCTTGGGTGGCGCTACATGGCATGGCTCACAGTATCATTGAGTTAGGAAAGATTGTGGTCCATTTGATCACAATCCATTTGAATGACCTAGTGGTTTTGAATGGCCCAAATGATTGGGGTTTTCATTTTGTCTGTCCTCCGATGAATGAGGATAAGAAGTTTATGTAAGCTTCCTGTTGTGAGGAACTGGCCGTGGGGAAAACTGGGCACAATAAAAGACAGAAACTGTACAGAGTGATTGAAGTAGAAGCTATTAATAAGAGGTGGCAAGAATACACAGAAGAACTTTACAAAAACGATCTTAATAATCTGGATAACCACAATTGTGTGATTACTCACCTAGAGCCAGACATCCTGGAGCGTGAAGTCAAGTGGGTCTTAGGAAGGCATCACTCCGAACAAACCTAGTGGAGGTGATGGAAAACCAGCTGAACTATTTCAAATCCTAAAAGATGATGTTAAAGTGTTGCATTCAATATGCCAGCAAATTTGGAAAACTCAGCAGTGGCCACAGGACTGGAAGAGGTTAGTTTTCATTCTAATCCCAAAGAAAGGCAATGCCAAAGAATGTTCAAACTAACACACAATTACATTTGTTTCACATGCTAGCAAAGTATTATTCAAAATCCTTCTAGCTAGGCTTAAACAGTACATGAACTGAGAACTCTCAGATGTTCAGGTTGGATTTAGAAAAGGCAGAGAAGGCAGAGATCAAATTGCCAACATCTGCTGGATCATAGAAAGGCTAGAGAATTTTAAAAAAAAAAATCTGCTTCTGTTTCACTGACTATGCTAAATCCTTTGACATAAATCACAGGAGTGTCTTTTTTGATGTCTCTTCCAGAATAATAGAAATAAAAACAAAAATAAACAAATGGGACCTAGTTAACTCAGGAAGGAAACAATAAACAAAAAGGCAATCCTAAGATTGAAAAAAATCATTTGCAAATGATGTGACCAACACGGGATTAGTCTCCAAAATGTACAAACAGCTCACGAGGTTTAACATCATCAAAGAAATAACACAAGCAAAAAATGAGCAGATGATCTAAAAAGACATTTCTCTAAAGAAGACATACAGATGGCCAAGAGGTACATGAAAAGATGCTCAACATAACTAATTATTAGTGATATGCAAATCAAAACTTCAATAGCCACACCAGTGAAAATGGCCATCATCCAAAAGTCTGCAAGCAAGAAATGCTGGAGAGGATGTGAAGACAAGGAACTCTTCTGTACTGTAGATGGGAATGTAAATTGGTACAGCCACTATGGAGAACAGTAGGGAAGTTCCAGGGAGGAGGGAGGGAGGTTCAGGATGGGGAACACGTGAATACCTGTGGCGGATTCATGTTGATGTATGGCAAAACCAATACAATATTGTAAAGTAATTAACCTCCAATTAAAATAAATAAATTTATATTAAAAAAAACTAAAAATAAATCTACCATATGACCCTGCAATCCCAGTCTCGGGCACCGACCCAGAGAAAAACATGATCTGAGATGATGCCTGCACCCAAGTGTTCATTGCAACAGTCTTTACAATAGCCGAGACATGGAAGGAACCTAAATGTCCATTGAAAAAGCTATAGATGAGGAACACATATACAATAGAATATTACTTAGTCACTAAAAATAATGAAATAATGCCATTTGCAGCAACATGGATAGACCTAGAGATTGTCATCCTGAGGGAAGTAAATCAGACAGAGGAGGCCTATGATATGTCATCACTTTTTGTAGAATGTAAAGAGACACGTGTACCCCAGTGTTCATAGCAGCACTGTTTACAATAGCCAGGACTTGGAAGCAACCTAGATGTCCATCCGCAGATGAATGGATAAGAAAGCTGTGGTACATATACACAATGGAGTATTACTCAGCCATTAAAAGAACATATTTGAATCAGTTCTAAAGAGGTGGATGGAACTGGAGCCTATTATACAGAGTGAAGTAAGCCAGAAAGAAAAACACAAATACAGTATACTAACGCATATATATGGAATTTAGAAAGATGGTAACAATAACCCTGTTTACGAGACAACAAAAGAGACACTGATGTATAGAACAGTCTTTTGGACTCTGGGAATGGGAGAGGGTGGGATGATTTGGGAAAATAGCATTGAAATATGTATAATATCATATCTGAAATGAGTCGCCAGTCCAGGTACGATGCCTGATAACGGATGCCTGGGGCTGGTGCACTGGGACGACCCAGAGGGATGGTATGGGGAGGGAGGAGGGAGGAGGGTTCAGGATGGGGAACACATGTATACTTGTGGCGGATTTATTTTGATGTATGGCAAAAGCAATACAATATTGTAAAGTTAAGCAAAATAAAATTTAATTAAAAAAAAAAAAAGAGAGAGAAATGAGAGGCTTCCCAGGGGACATCAGTGGTAAAGAATCCACCTGCCAGTGCCAGGGACATGAGAGACTTGGGTTCAATCCCTGGGTCAGGAAGATCCCCTGGAGGAGGGCATGACAACCCACTCCTGTATTCTTGCCTGGAGAATCCCATGGACAGAGGAGCCTGGTGGGTGCGCTATAGTCCATAGGGTCGCAAAGAGTCTGACAAGACTGAAGCAACTTAGTACACACATAAAGAGAAACGATACAAATGAACTTATTTGCAAAACAGAAGCAGACACTTGACAGACTTAGAGAATGAACTTATGGTTGTTAGAGGGAAGGCTGGGAGGAAGGGATAATTAGGGAGTTTGGAATCCATATGTACGTATTGCTATATTTCAAATGGATAACCAACAAGGACCTACTGTATAGCACTGGGAACTCTGCTCAATATTACGAGGCATGCTGGGTGGGAGGGGAGTGTGGGGGAGAATGGACACATGTACGTGTGTGGCTGAGTCCCTTTGCTGTCCACCTAAAACTATCACAACATTGTTAATCAGCTGTGCTGTGCTTAGTCTCTCAGTCATGTCTGACTCTTGGCGACCCTGGACTGCAGCCCACCATGCTCCTCTGTCCGTGGGATTTTCCAGGCAAGAGTGGGTTGCCATTTCCTTCTCCAGGGGATCTTCCTGACCCAGGGATTGAACCCAGGTCCCCAGCATGGCAGGTGGAGTCTACTGTCCGAGCCACCAGAGAAGCCCGTGAATACTGGAGTGGGCAGCCTATGCCTTCTCCAGGAGATCATCCCAACTCAGGAACTGAACTGGGTTCTCCTAATAATCAGCTATGAAAGAAAGAAAGTGAAAGTTAGTCACACAGTTGTGTCTGACTCTTTGTGACCCCATGGACTGTAGCCCACCAGGCTCCTCTGTCCATGGGATTTTCCAGGCAAGAGTACTGGAGTGGGTTGCCATTTCCTTCTCCAGGGGATCTTCCCAACCCAGGGATCAAACCCGGGTCTCCTGCATTGCAGGTGGATTCTTTACCATCTGAGCCTATACTCCAATACAAAATAAACCCTTTTTAAAAAAAATAAATGTTGAGTGCATCTGTGGTAGTGTGTTATTTAAGGCCTGTGTTTCCTTTTTGATTTTCTGCTTGGATGACCTGTCCATTGATGAGAGTGGAGCATTAAAGCCCCCACTATTATTATATTACTGTTGATTTCTCTTTTTATGGCTGTTAGCATTTGGGTTATATATTGAAGTTCTCTTATGTTGGGTGCATATATAATTACAATTGCTATATTTTCTTCTTGGAGTCATCCTTTGATCATTATGTAGTGTCCTTCTTTGTCTCTAACATTCTTTATTTTATAGTCTATTTTGTCTGAGTATTGCTTTTGATTTTCATTTGCTTGGAGTGTCTTTTTCCATCCCCTCACTTTCAGTCGGTATGTGCCCCTGGCTCTGAGTTGAGACTCTTGTAGACAGCATATATTCATGTATTGTTCTTGAATCTATTCAGCCAGGCTGTCTTTGGAGCAGTTAATCCATTTACGTTTAAGGTAATTATTGATATGAATGTCTTATGGCTATTTTGTTAATTGTTTTGGATTGTTTTTTCTCTCTTTCCTCTTTCGTTCTCTTACGGTTTGATCTCTATCTTTAGTAGTGTGTTTAGGTTACTTTCTTTGTTGTGTGTATCTATTATAGGTTTTTGGTTTGTGGTTCCTATGAGATATAGTTTATGTATATGCTACTATATAGTAATAGATATATAGTAGTATATCCATCAGAGAAGGCAATTGCACCCCACCCTAGTACTCTTGCCTGGAAAACTCTATGGACAGAGGAGGCTGGTAGGCTGCAGTCCATGGGATCACTGAGAGTCAGACACGACTGAGTGACTTCATTTTCACTTTTCACTTTCATGCATTGGAGAAGGAAATGGCAACCCACTCCAGTGTTCTTGCCTGGAGAATCCCAGGGACGGAGGAGCCTGGTGGGCTGCCGTCTATGGAGTCACACAGAGCCAGACACGACTGAAGCGACTTAGCAGCAGCGGCAGCAGTAGTATATCTATAACAGATGGGATGCAGTAATACTATATCCCATTTGGTATAGCAGTCTATAGATAAACAAGGTTGTTTTAAGTTGATCTCAGTAATTTCAAATGCATTTCCAATGTTCTGCATTTTTATTCTCCTCTTCCCATGACTGCTGGTTTTGATATCATATTTGTATGTGGAAGATTTCATATCATTCCTTTGTGACAGTACCAGTGAGCCTCAGCACTTGTGATTTTCTAGATTCTCGTTGTGGCCTCTTCTTTTTCTTCCTGGAGAAGTTCCTTTAGGATTTGTTATAGTGCTGATTTGGTGGTACTGAATCCTCCTACCTTTTACTTGTCTGTGAAACTTTTGACTTCTTCGTTGAATCTGAATGATAGCTTTGCTGAAAAGATTATTCTTGGTTGTGGGTTTTTTCCTTTTATCACTTTAAATATATCTTGCCACTTTTTTTCTGGCCTGCAGAGTTTCTGCTGAAAAATCAGATGATAAACTTATGGGGGTTCCCTTGTATGTTATTTGTTGTTTTTCCCTTGTTGCCTTTAATATTTTTTTTTCTTTATCTTTCATTTTTTTCAGCTGGTTAATCTGTGTCTCAATGTTTTCCTCCTTAAGTTAATGTTGTATTGGACCCTCTACACTTCCTAGACTTTAGTGAGTGCTTCCTTTCTCTTGTTATGAAAGTTTTCAACTATAATCTCTTCGGATGTTTTCTCAAGCTCTTTCTCTCGCTTCTCCTTCTGGTACCCCTGTGATGTGACTGTTGGCATGTTTAATGTTCTCTCAGAGGCCTCTGAGACCATTCTCATTTCTTTTAACATTATTTTTTCTTTGTTCTGTTCCATAGCAGTGATTTCCACCATTCTGTCTTCCATCTCATTTATTCTCCTGCCTTAATTATTCTGCCATTGATTCCTTCTAGCGTATTTTTCTGGAGAAGGAAATGGCAACCCACTCCAGTGTTCTTGCCTAGAGAATTCCAGGGACAAGGGGTCGCAGAGTCGGACACGACTGAAGCAACTTAGCAGCAGCAGCAGCAGTGTATTTTTCATTCCAGTTACTATATTATTCATCGCTGTTTGTTCTTAAATCTTCCAGCTCTTTGTTAAACATTTCTTGTAATATCTTGGTCTGTGCCTCCGTTGTTTTTCTGAAATCTTGGATAATCTTTACTATCATTGCTTTGTATTCTTTCTCAGGTATGTTGCCTATCTCTTCTTAATTTAGCTATTCATTTGGTTTTTGCCTCATCCCTTTGTCTGAAGCAATCTCCTGTGATCTCATTTTACCTAATTTTCTGTGCTTGTGGACTCTTTCCCACTGGCTGGAGGCTCACCGCTCCTCATGTTTCCTGTGTCTGCCCTCTGGTGGGTGAGGCTGGTCCTGAGGCTCGTGGAGGCTTCCTGGTGAGAGGGTCTGGTGCCTGCCCACTGTGGCTGGAGCTGGGTCTTGTCCTTCTGATGGGCAGTGCTCTGTCTAAGAGTGTGTTTATAGGTGGCTGTGGGGCTGGGTTGGCTTTAGGCACCCTGTCTGCTGATGGATGAGTCTTGTTCCCATCCTGCTGGTTGTCTGGCCTGAGGCATTCTGGCACTGGAGCCTGTAGGCTATTGGGTAGGGCCAGGTCTCGATGCCAAAACGGCCACCTCCGTGAGTGCTCACGCTGACCGATAGTCTCGGGGCCTCTGCCACTGGTGTCCTTGCCCTCCACCCCCAGTGAGCCACACCTTCCCTGAGGAAACCCTCCAAGGCTTGTAGGCAGGTCCGGCCCTGGCTCCTGTGGAGTTACTGCTTTGTGCTGGGTCCCAGTGTACGTGAAATCTCAGGTGCTCCCCTCAGGGATGAAGTCTCCATTTCCCGCCGTCCTGTGGAGCTCCTGCACTCAAGTCCTGATGGCTTCAAGTCCAAATGTTTTGGGGACCCTCCTCCTGATGCCAGGCCCTCAGACGGAGGGGCCTGACGTGGGGCTCAGCACTCTCACTTTTGTGGGAGACACTCTGCAATATAATTATTTTCCAGCTTTGGGTCACCTACCTGGCTGGTATGAGATATGACTATGTCACAAATGTGCCTTTCCTACAATCACATTGTGGTCTTTGTGTAAAATATCTTTCTTGGTAGGTTCCAGTCATTTCTATGAATGGTTGTTGGGCAGTTGGTTGTGGTTCGGGTGTTTTTGTGAGAGGATGTGAGTTCAAGTTCTTCTAGTCTGCCCTCTTTTCCAGAATTGAGGGTCTGCTTTTTCCTCTGGCTGCTTGCTGCTTCGCTCCTCAGTGTGTGCTGGCTGTTCGCCCCTTGATATGGAGTGGGCAGGGACCATGGCTCTTGCACACTTCTGGGAAAACCAGTGCAGAGCCTGGCACCTCTGACACATTTCCTAGCAGTGGGCATTGTCTGCAGCCTTCCAGGACAGCAGGGGCACGTTCTGGTTCATGCCTGTGGAGTTCCTGGGAGCTGGGGCTCGGCACACCTTCCCAGGTGAGTGGGAGGCAGGGCCCCGTGCCTGCTCACGTATCTCCTAGCGCCAGGCGTGATCCATGCCCTCCCAGGACAGAAGGGTCAGGGGCTCGCCCTCCCTCACGGGTCTCTAGTGCCTGCCTCTGCAGCCCACAGCGGCAGTGCTGACTGGCACCCACCCCTGAAATCGCGTGGGCAACGTCCTGTTCCCCGGAGGGCTCGCAGGAAGCAAGCTCTTATGGTGGCCCCACCCCTCTCCTCGCGCTCTCCCGAATAAGGGTGACGTGCCTCTTTGGCGGGCCCAGGAGTCTTCTGAATCTGCCTCAGCTGCCACAGGCCAGCATCTTCCAGGCCGTTTCTGTGCAACCAAAACTGGTCCTCTCCCTGGGTCTGAAGCCTGAGTTTCAGCACCCAGCCCCAACCTGCCGCCCACCGACAAGTGTCTCAGCGTGGGGACCTCAGGGCAGCGGGCCTGGCGTTTTGTGCAGATTCCTGTCTGTTTTGCCTTCCACAGACTGGTCGCTGGGCTCTCCCCCTAGCCTTTGAAGCGCCCCCTCCTTCCAGTCTATCTCCCACCGGTGAGGAGACTCCCCTGGTGCAGGCGCTCTTTCTGCCTCATGCTCTCTCTCTCCCTGGGGTGCAGGCCCCTTCCTGCCTCTGTCTTTTCCCTTTTCTCCTGCTTGGTTACATGGAGGTTTTTTTTTTTTTTTAATCTTTTTAGAAGTCTGAGGTCAGCATTTTCTTATCTTTTTTGAAGTCTGAGGTGAGCATCTGAGGTCGTTCCACTTGAAGGTCTGTTTTTAACGTTTTTGTGAGAGAAAGTGAGCTTCCCGTCCTACTCCACTGCCATCTTGATCCTCCTTTTATTCCTTATATTTCTTCCTTGTCCCAAGTTTTTTGCTATTTTTTATAATAAGAAGAAATTATATTATAAATTAGCAAAAGCAAATTAATGTTAACATAAACCTAATTGCTACCTACTTGTGAGGGCTTGACATCTCATTTTTGTCTAATTTATCTTCTGAGTTTTATTTATACAGTTAACAACTGAATCTAAGTCTATGCCTTGTATAGCATCAAACACACAATATGCTATTAGTACATTTTAAATAATTATTTGAGGTGAGGGATAATAACCAGCAGATGAGACCTTGAATATATTGATTCAAAAGCAGAAGTAATTATAGGAGATTTTATGTGTACCGGTCAACCCTGTGCACATATTCACTGTATCACAGTGAAACTCTCAACTACTTCATCTGTAAGAAAAAAAAAAGAAAGAAAAACCCAGTATCTAATAATGTGACTCACTAACTGAATAATTATATTAATTCTTGGTTTACAGATTTGCAAACATTTTCTGAGGTAACTTAAACAGTTAACTATCATTTGCCAGTTATATTTATGAGACATTAATAATAAAATTAAAAGACGCTTACTCCTTGGAAGGAAAGTTATGACCAACCTAGATAGCATATTCAAAAGCAGAGACATTACTTTGCCAACAAATGTCTGTCTAGTCAAGGCTATGATTTTTCCAGTGGTCATGTATGGATGTGAAAGTTGGACTGTAGAGAAAGCTCAGTGCCGAAGAATTGATGCTTTTGAACTGTGGTGTTGGAGAAGACGCCTGAGAGTCCCTTGGACTGCAAGGAGATCCAACCAGTCCATTCTAAAGATCAGTCCTGGGTTTTCTTTGAAAGGACTGACGCTAAAGCTGAAACTCCAATACTTTGGCCACCTCATGCAAAGAGTTGACTCATTGGAGAAGACTCTCATGCTGGGAGGGACTAGGGGCAGGAGGAGAAGGGGACGACAGGGTATGAGATGGCTGGATGGCATCACCGACTAAATGGACATGAGTTTGGGTGAACTCCAGGAGTTGGTGATGGATAGGGAGGACTGGGGTGCTGTGATTCATGGGGTCGCAAAAAGTCGGACAGGACTGAGTGACTGAACTGAACTGATAATAATAAAATATTGCCAAGTAATTTTAATTTGATTACAATAAATTAGATATACAGATGTGTTGTCTAATTTCAGATATACTATCTCAAGACTATGCTGCAACTGCACTGATAAAGAAGGGCAGATTCCCTCAGCTTTACCAAAATCTAGATAAGTATCCCCAATTCCGTGTGTTTTTATTTTTGATACAATTGTTTGTCTTACATTAAAAATATCATGTTTCTATTAAATAAATGACTATGCAGTGAACAATCACAGAAAATGAACCAATCAAATTTGTATCTTTCATTTCTCCAATTGTACTATCTCGGAATTTCAGAATCAGTTGAGTTCAATTCAGCTGCTCAGTTGTGTCCAACTCTTTGCGACCCCATGAATCGCAGCACGCCAGGCCTCCCTGTCCATCACCAACTTCCGGAGTTCACTCAGACTCACGTCCATCGAGTCAGTGATGCCATCCAGCCATCTCATCCTCTGTCGTCCCCTTCTCCTCCTGCCCTCAATCCCTCCCAGCATCAGAGTCTTTTCCAATGAGTCAACTCTGCATGAGGTGGCCAAAGTACTGGAGTTTCAGCTTTAGCATCATTCCCTCCAAAGAAATCCCAGGGCTGATCTCCTTCAGAATGGACTGGTTGGATCTCCTTGCAGTCCAAGGGACTCTCAAGAGTCTTCTCCAACACCACAGTTCAAAAGCATCGATTCTTTGGCACTCAGCCTTCTTCACAGTCCAACTCTCACATCCATAAATGACTGATGGAAAAATCATAGCCTTGACTACATGGACCTTTGTTGGCAAAGTAATGTCTCTGCTTTTCAATATGCTATCTAGATTGGTCATAAATTTTCTTCCAAGGAGTAAGCACCTTTTAATTTCATGGCTGCAGTCACCATCTGCAGTGATTTTGGAGCCCAGAAAAAGAAAGTCTGACACTGTTTCCCCTTCTATTTCCCATGTAGTGATGGGACCAGATGCCATGATCTTCGTTTTCTGAATGTTGAACTTTAAGCCAACTTTTTGACTCTCCACTTTCACTTTCATCAAGAGGCTTTTCAGTTCCTCTTCACTTTCTGCCATAAGGGTGGTGTCATCTGCATATCTGAGGTTATTGATATTTCTCCCGGCAATCTTGATTCCAGCTTGTGCTTCTTCCAGTCCAGCATTTCTCATGATATACTCGGCATATAAGTTAAATAAACATGGTGACAATATACAGCCTTGATGAACTCCTTTTCCATCCATGTCCAGTTCTGACTGTTGCTTCCTGACCTGCATATAGGTTTCTCAAGAGGCAGGTCAAGTGGTCTGGTATTGCCATCTCTTTCAGAATTTTCCACAGTTGATTGTGATCCACACAGTCAAAGGCTTTGGCATAGTCAATAAAGCAGAAATAGATGTTTTTCTGGCACTCTCTTGCTTTTTCCATGATCCAACAGATGTTGGCAATTTAATCTCTGGTTCCTCTTCCTTTTCTAAAACCAGCTTGAACATCAGGAAGTTCACGTATTGCTGAAGCCTGGCTTGGAGAATTTTGAGCATTACTTTAGTAGCATGTGACATCAGTGCAATTGTGCAGTAGTTTGAGCATTCTTTGGCATTGCCTTTCTTTGGGATTGGGATGAAAATTGAACTTTTCTAGTCCTGTGGCCACTGCTGAGTGTTCCAAATTTGCTGGCATATTGAATGCAGCACTTTCACAGCATCATCTTTCAGGATTTGGAATAGCTCAACTGGAATTCCATTACCTCCACTAGCTTTGTTCATAGTGATGCTTTCTAAGGCCCACTTGACTTCACATTCCAGGATGTCTGGCTCTAGGTGAGTGATCATACCATCGTGGTTATCTTGGTCATGAAAATCTTTTTTGTACAGTTCTTCTGTGTATTCTTGCCACCTCTTCTTAATATCTTCTGCTTCTGTTAGGTCCATACCATTTCTGTCCTTTATCAAGCCCATCTTTGCATGAAATGTTCCTTTGGTATCTCTGATTTTCTTGAAGAGATCCCTAGTCTTTCCCTTTCTGTTGTTTTCCTCTATTTCTTTGCATTGATCGCTGAGGAAGGCTTTCGTATCTCTTCTTTGGAACTCTGCATTCAGATGCTTATATCTTTACTTTTCTCCTTTGCTTTTTGCTTCTCTTCTTTTCACAGCTATTTGTAAGGTCTCCCCAGACAGCCATTTTTCTTTTTTGCATTTCTTTTTCATGGGGATGGTCTTGATCCCTGTCTCCTGTACAATGTCACGAACCTCGTTCCGTAGTTCATCAGGCACTCTATCTATCAGATCTAGGCCCTTAAATCTATTTCTCACTTCCACTGCATAATCATAAGGGATTTGATTAAGGTCATACCTGAATGGTCTAGTGGTTTTCCCTACTTTCTTCAATTTAAGTGAATTTGGCAATAAGGAGTTCATGGTCTGAGCCACAATCAGCTCCTGGTCTTGTTTTTGCTGGCTGTATAGAGCTTCTCCATCTTTGACTACAAAGAATATAATCAATCTGATTTCAGTGTTGATCATCTAGTGATGTCCATGTGTAGAGTTTTCTCTTGTGTTGTTGGAAGAGGGTGTTTGTTATGACTAGTGCATTTTCTTGGCAAAACTCTATTAGCCTTTGCCCTGCTTCATTCCATACTCCAAGGCCAAATTGCCTGTTACTCCAGGTGTTTCTTGACTTCCTACTTTTGCATTCCAGTCCCCTATAATGAAAAGGACATCTTTTTTGGGTGTTAGTTCTAAAAGGTCTTGTAGGTCTTCCTAGAACCGTTCAACTTCAGCTTCTTCAGCGTTACTGGTTGGGGCATAGACTTGGATTACTGTGACATTGAATGGTTTGCCTTGGAAACGAACAGAGATCATTCTGTCATTTTTGAGATTGCATCCAAGTACTGCATTTCGGACTCTTTTGTTGACCATAATGGTTACTCCATTACTTCTAAGGGATTCCTGCCCACAGTAGTAGATATAATGGTCATCTGAGTTAAATTTGAGATATAATATACTGCAGAGGGTTATTAATATCTAGCAAAATACAGCAAGGTGTACATTTTCTGTTCTCTAGGTAATAATTGTTTTCTATAGGCCCCCAGTCTTAGCTCTCTTCTATTCTTTGAAAATTTTTTCAGTTTCCTTTTTACCTCCTAAAGAATCCTGAATTCACAGAGGTAGAAAACAAACTTACAGTTATGAGGGGGGAAAGCAGAGAGAGAGAAAAAAACAAGAGATTTGGATTGACATAGACACATTACTATATATAAAATAACTAATAAGGACCTATTGTATAGCACAGGGAACATTACTCAATACTCTATATTGGCCTATATGGGAAGAGAATCTAAAGAGAATGGGTATATGTATATGTATAACTGATCCCTTTGCTGTATACCTGAACCTAACACATTGTAAAACAACTTTACTCCAGTAAATTTTTTTAAAAAAATTAAAAACATGAAGACTCCTGAATTATTTTTGGCCCCTGTTTTAATGCTAGAGCTAGGGGAAAATCAAAGAGAAAATAACCTAGCTGGAGTCAGAAAAAAATCAATGGTATTTATGAGCCTACTTGGTAAGGACTCCTGGTTTTATATGCAGCTTATTTTGTGGCTTTCACTATGCCTTTCCCATTGTCTAAAGATTCTGAGGGACTTCCCTGGTGGTCCAGTGGTTAAGACTCCGTGTTGCCAATGCAGAGGCCCCAGGTTAAATCCCTGGTCAGGGAACTAGATCCCATAGGTTACAACTAAGGGTTCACATGCCCCAATTAAAGATCCCACACGTGATAACAAAGATCAGAAATCCTGTGCTCCATAAGGCAGATCCAGTGCTGCTAAATAAATAAATATTTAACAAAAATAAAGATGCTGAGAAGAGAGAAGGTTGTGTTAAACCACTGTATTATAAGTAGGTGTTGATACAAGTGTAACAAAAGAGAAAAGGGAGAACGTAAAGAGTAGCACCAGAGAGAATAGGAGGAGGAAAGAAAGGGCTGCCAGTATCAGGCCACGTATAGTCTTGTTTGTCTGGACAGCATGATGATGAGGCCACTAAAAGTACTTATGAAATTGAAGACCCAATTTCAGTACAGTCAGTCCTCATATTGGCCAGTTACTGTATCTGACTTAAATCTGACTTGTTTCGTTTCTAGAATGCCCAATAAAGGCCACCCAACTGAATACAGCTGCCTTTGAAAATGTGAGCAGAAGGTAACAAGTGAGTTTGAATAATGAAATGCAACTAGCCTGCCAAGAAGTCATCTCTACTATCAGAAACCTATATATGAGGCCCTTATTTTTATTTCCTCTTTCTAAATGCATGTTGGTCTCTCATGCCCATGGTACTGATGTGTGGGCAATAAGAGTAGACCAGTCAGAAGATGTTAAATGCACTGTTTTGATTGGAACGGGCATTCTACTGATTACATGTTGTAGTAATGGTTAACGGGAAGTTTGTTGTTGTTCAGTTGCTGAGTCGTGTTTGACTCTTTGGACTGCAGCACACCAGGCTTCCCTGTCCTTCAGTATATCCCAGAGTTTGCTCAAACTCATGCCCACGGAGTCAGTGATGCCATCCAACCATTTCATCCACTGTCACTCCCTTCTCCTCATCTCTCAATCTTCCCCAGCATTAAGGTCTTTTCCGCTCTTTGCATCAGGTGGTCATAGTACTGGAGCTTTAATGTCAGCATCACTCTTTCCAATGAATACTCAGGCTTGATTTCCTTTATGATTGACTGGTTGGATCTCCTTGTAGTCCAAGGGACTCTCAAGAGTCTTCTCCAACACCACAGTTCAAAACATCAATTCTTCCACACTCAGCGTTCTTTATGATCTAACTCTCACATCCATACGTGATAGGAAGTTAAGTGCAAATATTTTGCGGAAGTGTATTTTGTCCCAGGAGTGCAATTTAACTAATGCTAAGAACACTAGGATCTCAAAAAATTTAATTCAACAAAGATTGACTTTTAAATAGGTAAATTGATAAAAATATTTGCCGTATAAGTTATCTTGATAAATAAGGGATAGTGGATGGCAGGAACAGCATGATTAATTTTAATGGTAAATTTGAATTCCAGTTAGAAATTAAATATTTTCCACTTTGCCACAGTACTAACAGTATTAGAAGGTCTAACCAGTAATTACTGGAGTTGCAGAAAAATGCAGGCTTATATGCTATTGTACCCAGCCTTCCAATGTCAGATTTTCCCTACCTGATTAATCAGTGAGTAAGAAAACCAGATTGTTTCATTAATTCCCAGTTTTATAGTTTTGAAACATTCTCATTCTCACTGAACCCAACCACTTCAAGAAATACTGTGCGTGTGTGTGTGTGTGTGTGTGTGAATGTGTGTGTGTGATGTGGTGTTAAGAACAAATAAGACTGAATATGATTTGTCCACACATTTTTCTTCATCAAAATGACCACAGACCAATGAAAATCCAAAGACCATGATACATTTAACATTTACACAGCTAAAATATATCAGGATGCTTATCTGAGTTGCATGGAAGATAACAAATGTGAATATGCATTGAAAAGCACTATAAATTCTTGCCATGTAATTCTGATTACACTATATAGATTGTAACTGTTAAGTTTTACACTATTTGTTGCCTAAGAAGGTTATGAAGAGATTTTTGTTATTTTATCATTTTTTTCTTTGTCCAAAAAATAAAATTTCATTTGTCTAAAAAATGTACAAGAATAGCAGAAGGGATTATTTTACCCTTAAATGATTTAACCTTTTGGCCAAGACTGTGTTCATATGTAAAACAGTGTACTATATCTTTCAGTTTCCAAGTTCTGTTTCAATTTCTTCGCATATTCATATTTGAGGGACAAGTCAACCCTATGAACATCTTTCAGCTCACATCTTCACAGTGGCTAAAAGGAGTATGCAAGTGAAGAAAAAATTAGCCCTTATCGACTGCCAAAAGTCTCTTCTGTATTGTTAAAAAAAAATGTAATTGCATTCACTGATGACAAGTGTGGGTGCATTTGGCAGACAAGGGAAAAGGACTTTGCTGTGTATCTGCTGTTCAAAAATTCTTCTCATTCTGCTAACACTTTTCTTCTTCATGTCATCAAAAATAATTTTTTACTGATTATGTTGACACCTTCGTAAAGCCAGAATTTTTCTTACATCTCAGATGTAACTGTCTATCATGATCTTCATTCAAGTGCGTTGTCTTTTTTTTTTTTAATATAGAATATAAGTAAAAAATACTTTTTGAAACTAACAAGTTCAAGTTTTACTTTGCTTAAAGAATTTCAGTTCATATCTACACGGGATTGGACAGGCAACACATTCATTTTCAAACTTCAAAAACTAATTTTGTCTTTCTGGCTGGTTGAAGCCTTAAGGCCATGTTTGTTAGCTTACAACACAAAGTGGTATAAAATGAGACAGCTTTAGAAGGTGAATGACTTTTGTCATTTCACTAGTGAAAGAGTGTCTTTAGAATATTTTTGAATTTAAAAGAGATATAATCTACCACAATAAAAATGATATAAGATAAAGATTCACCACAGATGGCTTTTAGGTAATAGTTGTGTTCCTGAAAGTGTAATTGGAAACCAAGTCATATTTTCCCATTGACTTGTTTTATATTTGAAATGTGTGTTTAGGACTCTTTTTGCAAATGATATATTCAGTTCCATCTTCTTGGAATAACTCTTGCTTCCCTAATGTTTCTGATATCTGTATCTTTCACTAACTGGACTCTTCATGAACCTTTTATAATAAGTGGTGAAAGTGTTAGTTGCTCAGTCATGTCCGACTCTTTGCGATCCCATGGACTATAACCCACTAGGCTTCTCTATCCATGGAATTTTCCAGGCAAGAATACTGGAGTGGGTTGCCATTCCCTTCTCCAGGGGATCTCCCTGACCCAGGATTGCACCCAGGTCTCCCGTATTGCAGGCAGGTTCTATACATCTGAGCCAATAAGTTCTTGTTTAGATCACAGCATATGGTTTTTGCAGCTTCTGCGATTAACTCCCATATTTTCCTTTCTTAGTTTCTAGTAGAATTAAACGGACAATTTTCTTACTGATAATCTCATGAATAAATTGGAATTAGAAGGTTAATAATTTCAGCAGTTTTGTGCCTTTGAAACCACATTCAACTAAAGATCATTCTGAATAGAAAAATCACCCACCCAAAAAAAAAAAAAAAAAAAAAAAAAACCTAGTCAATAAAATTCAAAAAAAAAAAAAGGTTGAAAAATAAGAGACAAAACAAAACAAAAGCATAATATCAAAAAATAGGATTAAATTAATAGAAAGCCTGGCCATAAACCTGTTAAAGGAAAATTGCTAGAACAGCATGGTACTTCATGGAACGCACATAATGTGTGCCTGCTGAATCATTAAATCTGTAGATTGATATATCTAGTAACCATCACTGCAAGTAGATAGGACCCAAATCAAACAAGTGCTGAATAGATATTCCTTGGCGTCGACATGCTGTTAGATCAATTTTCTTAGCAAAAGTTTGAGAACACAAGTGTTCTAGTTTGTCACTAGAATTTCCCAGTGCTGCTTACATGTGGTCAATACAACCAAGGGAAACACTGAAGATCAAAGGAATAGAGGGTTTCACCGTAAGAGATATGATCAAAATGCTACAACACAGCTCTGCCCTAGACACACAATCTAGACAGGCAGCATAGGTGTACACAAATTTAGGAAAATACATTACTCAACAGAAGTGTTGAGCTACAAGGTATAAAGCAAATACTGATTACAATAAGGTGTGTGATAAAATAGAAAAAATTAATTTTAATGCACCACACCAACAAGACATATCAAAATATAATGGCTTTCCACTCATGCATGAGCTTACCAAATAGTCTGGCTTAAAACTGATGTTAATTTTATTAATATGCTAATATTAATTTATATTGTAGTTAATTGGACTTCTCTGGTGGCCCAGTAGTAAAGAATCCATCTGCCAATGTAGGAGACATGGGTTCAATCCCTTGGTTGGGAAGACCCCCCTAGATAATGAAATGGCAACCCACTAGAGTATTCTTGCCTGGGGAATCCCATGGGTAGAGGAACCTGAAGGGCTACAGTGCATGACGTTGCCAGAGTTGGACATGACTTAGCTACTAAACAGCAACAATTAATATTTTCACTCACTGAAGCACTGTTTCCCCATAATCTGATAATATATCGAACAAGTCTGAAATCAGTAGGTTGACCTAATAAATGTCAATTTTGTGTGTGTGTAAGAGGGAATTGTTGGTAGAAACATATATATGTGTATATATGTACACCATGGCTCTGAGCCTACCTATTTCACTTCAGGAACTTAAGCACCCCGTGTTCCCTCCTTCCAATTAGCTATGGGAATCATAAAAGTGCTCAAAAATCATGTGGCTGCTGTCACACGACACTTACCACATTTTTTCTCTCTTTATTTCAGTTTCCACTTGGTTGTGTTCACTACAGAAAAAATGGCCTGAACATTCCCTGTGAGGCAGACAGCTCTTCCTGTGTAAAGACCAATACCCAATGCCATGGATACTGGAAGGGAGAAATCTGGTGAAACTGTAGTAGGAAGGACATACCCAAGAAGATTGGAGAAGAGGCAGAAAATGAAAGCAAATCACTCATTGGAGGAGAGAGATTTGTGGAGTTGAGAGAGCAAGGCACATGCTTTGAGAGAACTGTGTGGTCTGGTGCATGGAAAACTAGAGTAACTGACAACCAACTCAGTGTTTTCATTGCAATTTCTAAAGGAATGTCAAAAAAACCTATTTTGTAACTCATGTCAAAATGTCTTAAATGTTTCCCTTTTTAAGCATCTCTTTATTTATCGAGGATAATAAGCCTTTGTCATATATGCTGCAAATGTTTTCCCATTCATCTTTTACCTTTTGATTCTATTGTATAAAGTTTTTAAATAAACATAAATTTTAACAGTTTAGATAGTCAAACTTTCTCATTTATCATTATATTTTAATGTTAAGTTTATAATTTTCTTTATTCAAAATTTATACATTCATCAATATTTTTATAGTTACTCTATTATTTTATTTTTTACATTTAATTCTTTAATCAGTTAATTTTATCCACCAATTACTATGTAATAATTTATAAAATAATTAGAGTTGTCCTCCTAAAGACTATATTGCTACTGCTGCTAAGTCACTTCAGTCGTGTCCGACTCTGTGCGACCCTATAGACGGCAGCTCACCAGGCTCCCCCATCCCTGAGATTCTCCAGGCAAGAATACTGGAGTGGGTTGCCATTTCCTTCTCCAATGCATGAAAGTGAAATGTCAAAGTGAAGTTGCTCAGTCGTGTCCGACTCTTAGCGACCCCATGGACTGCAGCCTACCAGACTCCTCCGCCCGTGGGATTTTCCAGGCAAGAGTACTGGAGTGGGGTGCCATTGCCTTCTCCAAAGACTATATTACACACTAAATATTTTAAAACTTTGAGCTTATATTGGAAGATTTATATTTTGCTCCCTTGGTCTATCATTCATTCCAGCGCATGTACAATATTCAGTTAATTTTTGTAGTTTTATGTTACCTAGGGATATAAATCCTCCCCAATAATTGCTATCCTTTCAGCTTTTCCTTGCTTTATGGCTAAATAAACATACTATAAAATTAGTTTTTTTAACTATTTTTAAGTGTGCAATTTAGCAGCCTTAACTACATTCACAATGTCATACAACCAACACCATTATCTAGTACCAAAGCATTTTCCTTACTTCAGAAGGAAATCCTGCACCCATTAGGCAGTTCTCCCCACTTTCTGGGAATCACAAATGTGCTTTCTGTCCCTAATGGATTTCATGAAACAGAGTGTTAGTTGCACCTGGACTATAACTTACCAGGCTCCTCTGACCATGGGATTCTCCTGGCAAGACAACTGGAGTGGGTTAAATCACATATTTGTCCTTGTGTATGGCTTATTTCACTTAGCATAACATTCTTAATGTCAGTATTTCATTCCTTCCTATGACTGAACAATGTTTCATTGCATGGATATACATTTATTCACTGATCATTTGGGTTGTCCCCACCTTTTGACCAATGTGAATAATGCTGCTATAAACACTTGCACACACGTTTTTAACTGCTATTTTCATTTATTTTGGTAGTGAAATTTGCTGAGTCGTATGGTAATTCTATGTTTAACTTACTGAAGAACTGCCAGACTGTTTTCCACAGTAGCTGCCCCATTTAACATTCCCACCATTGGTGAATAAGGATTCTGATTTCTTTCTTCCTCTCTCCTTTGCCCCTCTTCCTTTCTTCCTTCCTTTCCTATTATGAATTGAATCTCTTTTTTCTATTAAATTTTCTAAATGATGATTGCTGATATACAGGACATAGTAGGCCATTTTGATAGTGACCCATTTTGTCTCCCTTCTTTGAATTTTTATATTACTACATAGACTTCAGTAATATTTAGCACCTGTTTCTATACTGTTTTTTTTATTATTACTGTCTAATTGTTTTATGTAGGAAAGTGCTTTCTTCTCAATAATATTTCAAACTCATCAGGAATAACTGCATTGCCTCTTGTTTGACCCAAGTACTTAGCTCAATTATTTAAGAAGTACCTATTGACCTTATTAGAGATCATCTTGTAAGTTGTGACAGATACTTTTGAAGATAGCCTGTGTTATAGAATTCAAGGTAGCTCTAAGTTATTGGATAATTTCTAGAATTACATCTACTTTAGCCCTGGGAAGTAAATAAGCTACTGTAATTGGTTTGGAAATGGAATTAATAGAGAAAAATTCAAAAGAATATGAGGAGAAGAATTAATAGAACTTGGCCAAAGTGTATATTTGTTTTTATCTGCATTCACTAGTGCACAAAGAAAATCAGGTACTAAACAGCACTGAAATAGTCTGAGATCATTATGTGTCTTCCCAAACTCTTTTAGTGTCATTAAAGACAACCGAGTCATGTTAACCTTAGAAGTAAACAAACATTAACTTTTTATTACCAACATTACAGAGCGAAAGGAAGATATACTCATCTGAATGCAGAGTTCCAAAGAATAGCAAGGAGAGATAAGAAAGCCTTTCTAAGTGAACACTGCAAAGAAATAGAGGAAAACCATAGCATTGGAAAGACTAGAGGTCTCTTCAAGAAAATTAGAGATATCAAGGGAACATTTCATGCAAAGATGGGTGCAATTAAGGACAGAAACGGTATGGACCTAACAGAAGCAGAAGATATTAAGAAGAGGTGGCCAGAATCCACAGAAGAACTGTACAAAAATGGTGTTAATGAATCTGATAACCACAATGACCTAGAGCCAGAAATCCTGGAGTATAAAGTCAAGTGGGCCTTAGGAATCATCCCTACCAACCAAGATAGTGGAGGTGACAGAACTCCAGATGAGCTATTTCAAATCTTAAAAGCTGCTGCTGTTAAGGTGCTGCCCTCAATATGCCAGCAAATTTGGAAAACTCAGCAGTGGCCACAGAACTGGAAAAGGTCAGTTTTCATTCCAATCCTGAAGAAAGGCAATGCCAAACATTGCTCAAACTACAACACAATTGTATTCATTTCACATGCTAGCAAGGTCATGCTCAAAATTCTCCAAGCTAGGCTTCAACAGTATGTGAACCAAGAATTTCCAGATGTACCAGCTGGATTTAGAAAAGGCAGAGGGACCAGAGATCAAATTAACAACATCTGTTGGATCATTGAAAAAGCAAGAGAATTACAGAAAAACGTCTACTTCTGTTTCATTGATTATATTAAAACCTTTGACTGTGTGGATCACAATAAACTGGAAAATCCTTAAGGAGATGGGAATATCAGACTACCTGACCTGTCTCCTGAGAAATCTGTATGCAGGTCAAGAAGCAACAATTAGAACTGGACATGGAACAACAGACTGGTTCAAATTAGGAAAAAAGTATGTCAAGGCTGTATATTGTCACTCTGCTTATTTAACTAAGAGGAAGAGTACATCATGAGAAATGCTGGGCTGGATGAAGGACAAGCTGGAATCAAGATTGCCAGGAGAAATATCAATAACTTCCGACATGCATATGATACCACCATTATGGCAGAAAGCAAAGAACCAAAGAGCCTCTTGATGAAAGTGAAAGAGGAGAGTGAAAAAGTTGGCTTAACACTCAACATTCAGAAAACTAAGATCATGGCATCTGGTCCCATCACTTAATGGCAAACAGATGGGGAAACAATGGAAACAGTGAAAGACTTTATTTTCTTGGGTTCCAAAACCACTGCAGATGGTGAGTGCAGCCATGAAATTAAAAGACTCTTACTCCTTGGGAGATAAGCGATGACAAACGTAGGCAGCATATTAAATAGGAGAGTCATTACTTTGCTGACAAAGGTCTGTATAGTCAAAGCTATGGTTTTCCCAGTGGTCATGTACAGGTGTGAATGTTGGACTATAAAGCAGGTTGAGTGTTCTCAAGAATTGATGCTTTTGAACTGTGGTGTTGGAGAAGAGTCTTTGACAGTCCCTTGGATTGCAAGGAGATCCACCCAGTCCATCCTGAAGGAAATCAATCCTGAATATTCATCGGAAGAATTGATGCTGAAACTGAAGCTCCTACATTTTGGCCACCTGATGGGAAGAAATGACTCCTTTGAAAAGACCCTGATGCTGGGAAAGATTGAGGGCAGGAGGAGAAAGGGATGACAGAGGATGAGATGGTTGGATGGCATCACCAATTCGGTGGACATGAGTTTGAGCAAGCTCTGGAAGATGGTGAAGGACAGGGTAGGCTGGCATGCTGCAGTCCATGGGGTCACAAGGAGTCGGATACGACTGAGCAACTGAACAACAATGACATGCTCTATCCTTTTGAGAAAAAAATAAATTTTTATACTTAGAAAAAAGCATTTAAAAATTCTGATTCTAACATTTCACCTTATTGTAATTTGCCTAATCACAGAACTTTAGAAGAAGTATAGAATTTTAATCATGGTGTGTAATCGTGTCTGAAATCACTACATTATTTATTGTGAAAAATACCCTAGGTTGACCAAAAAGTTAGAGGTTTTCCATAAAATACTTTTTGGCCAACCCTATACAGGAGGCATGGAGAAGGCAATGGCAACCCACTCCAATGTTCTTGCCTGGAGAATCCCAGGGGCGGCAGAGTTTGGTGGGCTGCCGTCTATGGGGTCGCACAGAGTTGGACACGATTGAAGTGACTTAGCAGCAGCAGCATACAGCAGGCGTAATTATAAAACCTTACTAACCAATTCACTCACTAAAGCAAACAGAAATGTTCTTAAGTTTAGAAGTATTAATAAAATTCTTCTTCACTCAAATGAAGTAGAACAGAAAGTAGATTTAAAATGGAAAGGTTTCCTCTTCCTACATTTCTCTCTCTTACTTCGTCTTTTGTCCTCTCTCCTTCTCTCACTCTCTCACACATGCATGTACCCACACACACTCCTCTAATTTGAAGGTGCATTTGCCAGTGCATATTACATCCTTTTCAATAGATACTAATTTTTCCAAGGTCATCTTTCATTGGGAAATCTTCATAGGATAAAACAAAAAAAATGGAGTCACATAAGTTAGAGAAGGACTACTTTCTATATTACATTCTCAGAAACTCACAGATAATATTAGCATAGTGAGGACTTTCAAAATCCTACAGTAGGAGAGTGGTAATTGGTATGTCCCAAAGGTATTTGTCCATGTTGCCATTTTACATCTAACATCTTTCCCAAGATCACAGTAGTTAAGATGTGCTTGGTCATCCCACAGAAGAGATTACCCCAAAATATCAGGGGTTTAACATGATAAAATTTATCACTCAAAATACTTGTTTAAAGTAGTTCAGGAGGAAGGTTCATTTACTATGTTCATATGGAGAAGAGTGTGAGTTGGATTTTTTTTTTCATGGTCACTACAACAATGGCAAAGATATTTAGCAAAACATTCTCTACTTCTAAACATTCCTCTAGAAATGTGACAGTCCTCTATTTCTATCACATCTCATTGGCCAAGGCAAATAATATTGCTATGTCCAACTTCAATGTCAAAAGTGAAGCTTAATTCTGCCATGTGCTTCAAAGATGGAAAGCCAAATTTCTTGGTGAACAACAGGACTACCACAAACACACTTTGGGAAAAGGTGGTCTGAAGAAACAGCCTTGGAGCTTGCTATTCAGCCACTCAGAAAAAAAATACATTTACAAATAACATCAGATCACATCAGCTGCTCAGTCGTGTCCGACTCTTTGCGATCCCATGAATCGCAGCATGCCAGGCAGCCCTGTCCATCACCAACTCCCAGAGGACACTCAGACTCACATCCATCGAGTCAGTGATGCCATCCAGCCATCTCATCCTCTGTCATCCCCTTCTGCTCTTGCCCTCAATCTCTCCCAGCATCAGAGTCTTCTCCAATGAGTCAACTCTTCGCATGAGGTGGCCAAAATACTGGAGTTTCAACTTTAGCATCATTCCTTCGAAAGAAATCCCAGGGCTGATCTCCTTCAGAATGGACTGGTTGGATCTCCTTGCAGTCCAAGGGGCTCTCAAGAGAATTCTCCAACACCACAGTTCAAAAGCATCAATTCTTCGGCTCTCAGCCTTCTTCAGAGTCCAGCTCTCACGTCCATACATGACCATAGGAAAGACCATAGCCTTGACTAGGCGAACCTTTGTTGGCAAAGCAATGTCTCTGCTTTTGAATATGCTATCTAGGTTGGTCATAACTTTCCTTCCAAGGAGTAAGCCTCTTTTAATTTCATGGCTGCAGTCCCCATCTGCACTGATTTTGGAGCCCAGAAAAATAAAGTCTGACACTGTTTCCACTGTTTCCCCATCTATTTCCCATGTAGTGATGGGACCAGATGCCATGATCTTCGTTTTCTGAATGCTGAGCTTTAAGCCAACCTTTTAACTCTCAACTTTCACCTTCATCAAGAGGCTTTTTAGTTCCTCTTCACTTTCTGCCATAAGGTAGTGTCATCTGCATATCTGAGGTTATTGATATTTCTCCCAGCAATCTTGATTCCAACTTGTGTTTCTTCCAGTCCAGTGTTTCTCATGATGTACTCTGCATATAAGTTAAATAAACAGGGTGACAATATACAGCCTTGACGGACTCCTTTTCCTATTTGGAACCAGTCTGTTGTTCCATGACCAGTTCTAACTGTTGCTTCCTGACCTGCATACAAATTTCTCAAGAGGCAGGTCAGGTGGTCTGGTATTCCCATCTCTTTCAGAATTTTCCACAGTTTATTGTGATCTACACAGTCAAAGGCTTTGGCATAGTCAATAAAGCAGAAATAGATGTTTTTCTGGAACTCTCTTGCTTTTTCCATGATGCATCGGATATTGGCAATTTGATCTTTGGTTCCTCTGCCTTTTGTAAAATCAGCTTGAACATCAGGAAGTTCACGGTTCACATATTGCTGAAACCTGGCTTGAAGAATTTTGAGCATTACTTTACTAGCATGTGAAATGAGTGCAATTGTGCTTCAGTTTGAGCATTCATTGGCAAGGTCAGGAAGGGCAGCGGTGAGGAGAGACCCCTCATCCAAGGTAAAGTGCAATGGCTGTGCTTTGCTGGAGCAGCCGGGAAGAGATACCCCACGCCCAAGGTAAGAGAAACCCAAGTAAGACGGTAGGTGTTGCAAGAGGGCATCAGAGGGCAAACACACTGAAACCATACTCACAGAAAACTAGTCAATCTAATCACACTAGGACCACAGCCTTGTCTAACTCAATGAAACTAAGCCATGCCCGTGGGGCAACCCAGGATGGGCGGGTCATGGTGGAGAGATATGACAGGGTGTGGTCCGCTGGAGAAGGGAACGGCAAACCACTTCAGTATTCTTGCCTTGAGAACCCCATGAACAGTATGAAAAGACAAAATGATAGGATACTGAAAGAGAAACTCCCCAGGTCAATAGGGGCCCAATATGCTACTGGAGATCAGTGGAGAAATAACTCCAGAAAGAATGAAGGGATGGAGCCAAAACAAAAAGAATACCCAGTTGTGGATGTGTCCGGTGATAGAAGCAAAGTCCGATGCTGTAAAGAGCAATATTGCATAGGAACCTGGAATGTCAGGTCCATGAATCAAGGCAAATTGGAAGTGATCAAACAAGAGATGGCAAGAGTGAATGTCGACATTCTAGGAATTAGCGAACTAAAATGGACTGGAATGGGTGAATTTAACTCAGAGGACCATTATATCTACTACTGCGGGCAGGAATCCCTCAGAAGAAATGGAGTGGCCATCATGGTCAACAAAAGAGTCCGAAATGCAGTACGTGGATGCAATCTCAAAAACGACAGAATGATCTCTGTTCGTTTCCAAGGCAAACCATTCAATGTCACAGTAATCCAAGTCTATGCCCCAACCAGTAATGCTGAAGAAGCTGAAGTTGAATGGTTCTATGAAGACCTACAGATCTTTTAGAACTAACACCCAAAACAGATGTCCTTTTCATTATAGGGGACTGGAATGCAAAAGTAGAAAGTCAAGAAACACCTGGAGTAACAGGCAAATTTGGCCTTGGAATACGGAATGAAGCAGGGCAAAGACTAATAGAGTTTTGCCAAGAAAATGCACTGGTCATAGCAAACACCCTCTTCCAACAACACAAGAGAAGACTCTATACATGGACATCACCAGATGGTCAACACCGAAATCAGATTGATTATATTTTTTGCAGCCAAAGATGGAGAAGCTCTATACAGTCAGCAAAAACAAGACCAGGAGCTGACTGTGGCTCAGACCATGAACTCCTTATTGCCAAATTCACTTAAATTGAAGAAAGTAGGGAAAACCACTAGACCATCCAGGTATGACCTTAATCAAATCCCTTATGATTATACAGTGGAAGTGAGAAATAGATTTAAGGGCCTAGATCTGATAGAGTGCCTGATGAACTATGGAATGAGGTTCGTAACATTGTACAGGAGACAGGGATCAAGACCATCCCCATGGAAAAGAAATGCAAAAAAGCAAAATGGCTGTCTGGGGAGGCCTTACAAATAGCTGTGAAAAGAAGAGAAGCGAAAAGCAAAGGAGAAAAGGAAAGATATAAACATCTGAATGCAGAGTTGCAAAGAATAAAAAGAAGAGATAAGAAAGCCTTTTTCAGCGATCAGTGCAAAGAAATAGAGGAAAACAACAGAATGGGAAAGACTAGGGATCTCTTCAAGAAAATCAGAGATACCAAAGGAACATTTCATGCAAAGATGGGCACAATAAAGGACAGAGATGGTGTGGACCTAACAGAAGCAGAAGATATTAAGAAGAGGTGGCAAGAATACACAGAAGAACTGTACAAAAAAGAGCTTCAAGACCCAGATAATCACGATGATGTGATCACTGACCTAGAGCCAGACATCTTGGAATGTGAAGTCAAATGGGCCTTAGAAAGCATCACTACGAACAAAGCTAGTGGAGGTGATGGAATTCCAGTGGAGCTATTCCAAGTCCTGAATGATGATGCTGTGAAAGTGCTACACTCAATATGCCAGCAAATTTGGAAAACTCAGCAGTGGCCACAAGATTGGAAAAGGTCAGTTTTCATCCCAATCCCAAAGAAAGGCAATGCCAAGGAGTGCTCAAACTACCGCACAATTGCACTCATCTCACACGCTAGTAAAGTAATGCTCAAAATTCTCCAAGCCAGGCTTCAGCAATATGTGAACCGTGAACTTCCTGATGTTCAAGCTGGTTTTAGAAAAGGCAGAGGAACTAGAGATCAAATTGCCAACATCCGCTGGATCATGGAAAAAGCAAGAGAGTTCCAGAAAAACATCTATTTCTGCTTTATTGACTATGCCAAAGCCTTTGACTGTGTGGATCACAATAAACTATGGAAAATTCTGAAAGAGATGGGAATACCAGACCACCTGATCTGCCTCTTAAGAAATCTGTATGCAGGTCAGGAAGCAACAGTTAGAACTGGTCATGGAACAACAGACTGGTTCCAAATAGAAAAAGGAGTACGTCAAGGCTGCATATTGTCACCATGTTTATTTAACTTATATGCAGAGTACATCATGAGAAATGTTGGACTGGAAGAAACACAAGTTGGAATCAAGATTGCCGGGAGAAATATCAATAACCTCAGATATGCAGATGACACCACTCTTATGGCAGAAAGTGAAGAGGGGCTAAAAAGCCTCTTGATGAAAGTGAAAGTGGAGAGTGAAAAGGTTGGCTTAAAGCTCAACATTCAGAAAATGAAGATCATGGCATCTGGTCCCATCACTGCATGGGAAATAGATGGGGAAACAGTGGAAACAGTGTCAGACTTTGTTTTTCTGGGCTCCAAAATCACTTCAGATGGTGACTGCAGCCATGAAATTAAAAGACGCTTGCTCCTTGGAAGGAAAGTTATGACCAACCTAGATAGCATATTCAAAAGCAGAGACATTACTTTACCAACAAAGGTTCGCCTAGTCAAGGCTATGGTCTTTCCTGTGGTCATGTATGGATGTGAGAGCTGGACTGTGAAGAAGGCTGAGCACCGAAGAATTGATGCTTTTGAACTGTGGTGTTGGAGAAGACTCTTGAGAGTCCCTTGGACTGCAAGAAGATCCAACCAGGCCATTCTGAAGGAGATCAATCCTGGAATTTCTTTGGAAGGAATGATGCTAAAGCTGAAACTCCAGTATTTTGGCCACCTCATGTGAAGAGTTGACTCATTGGAGAAAACTCTGATGCTGGGAGGGATTGAAGGCAGGAGGAGAAGGGGACGACAGAGGATGAGATGGCTGGATGGCATCACTGACTCGATGGATGCGAGTCTGAGTGACCTCCGGGAGCTTGTGATGGACAGGGAGGCCTGGCGTGCTGCGGTTCATGGGGTCGCAAAGAGTCGGACACGACTGAGCGACTGATTTGATCTGATCTGATAAAGTTCTGTTTCCTTATCTCTAAATTTATGGGTCTAAGGCTGCTGCTGCTGCTGCTGAGTCACTTCAGTCATATCCGACTCTGTGCGACCCCATAGACGGCAGCCCACCAGGATGCCCTGTCCCTGGGATTCTCCAGGCAAGAATACTGGAGTGGGTTGCCATTTCCTTCTTCAATGCATGAAAGTGAAAAGTGAAGGCGAAGTCGCTCAGTCATGTCTGACCCTCAGTGACCCCATGGACTGCAGCCTTCCAGGCTCCTCCATCCATGGGATTTTCCAGGCAAGAGTACTGCTGTGGGGTGCGGCAGAGGTTTATAAAGCAGAGTTGTTTCAAGACAGGATAAGGTGCCAAGTAGGTTGGATTTGGTTCTGCTTTCCTGGCTTCATCTCTACCACTTCCCTTGCATATTGGGATTTCTTACATGATTTTGCCTATATCAGGAGTTCTGTGGTTAAAAAGTAATTTACCTTCTAACCATATTTTCTTTTTTTTTTTTTTTGATCAAGAATCTCTTTTATTGATTATCAGAAACATTACAAACATCTAGTATGAACAAATTGTAACATGATAGTGTTTAGTTTGAACAATTAATACATTTCAGATATAATATTATACATATTTCAATGCTATTCTCCCCAATCATCTCACCCTCTCCCGGTCCCAGAGTCCAAAAGTCTGGTCTATACATCAGTGTCTCTTTTGTTGTCTCGTAAATAGGGTTATTTTTTACCATCTTTCTAAATTCCATATATATGCGTTAGTATACTGTATTTGTGTTTTTGTTTCTGGCTTACTTCACTCTGTATAATAGGCTCCAGTTCCATCCACCTCCTTAGAACTGATTCAAATGTATTCTTTTTAATGGCTGAGTAATACTCCATTGTGTATATGTACCACAGCTTGCTTATCCATTCATCTGTGGATGGACATCTAGGTTGCTTCCACGTTCTGGCTATTGCAAACAGTGCTGCTATGAACATTGGGGTACACGTGTCTCTTTCAATTCTGGTTTTCTCAGTGTATATGCCCAGCAGTGGGATTGCTGGATCATAAGGCAGTTCTATTCGCAGTTTTTTGAGGAATCTCCATACTGTTCTCCATAGTGGCTGTACTAGTTTGCATTCCCACCAACAGTGCAAGAGGGTTCCCTTCTCTCCGCACCGTCTCCAGCATTTATTGCTTGTAGACTTTTGGATAGCAGCCATTCTGATTGGCGTGAAATGGTATCTCATAGTGGTTTTGATTTGCATTTCTCTGATAATGAGTGATGTTGAGCATCTTTTCATGTGTTTGTTAGCCATCTGTATGTCTTCTTTGGAGAAATGTCTATTGAGTTCTTTGGCCCATTTTTTGATTGGGTCATTTATTTTCCTGGAATTGAGCTGTAGAAGTTGCTTGTATATTTTTGAGATTAGTTGTTTGTCAGTTGCTTCTTTTGCTATTATTTTCTCCCATTCTGAAGGCTGTCTTTTCACCTTGCTTATAGTTTCCTTTGTTGTGCAGAAGCTTTTAAGTTTGATTAGGTCCCATTTGTTCATTTTTGATTTTATTTCCAATATTCTGGGAGGTGGGTCATAGAGGATCCTGCTGTGACGTAAGTCAGAGAGTGTTTTGCCTATGTTTTCCTCTAGAAGTTTTATGGTTTCTGGTCTTACATTTAGCTCTTTAATCCATTTTGAGTTTATTTTTGTGTATGGTGTTAGAAAGTGTTCTAGTTTCATTCTTTTACAAGTGTTTGACCAGTTTTCCCAGCACCACTTGTTAAAGAGATTGTCTTTAATCCATTGTATATTCTTGCCTCCTTTGTCAAAGATAAGGTGACCATATGTGCGTGGATTTATCTCTGGGCTTTCTATTTTGTTCCATTGATCTATATTTCTGTCCTTGTGCCAGTACCATACTGTCTTGATGACTGTGGCTTTGTAGTAGAGCCTGAAGTCAGGCAGGTTAATTCCTCCAGTTCCGTTCTTCTTTCTCAAGATAGCTTTGGCTATTCGAGGTTTTTTTGTATTTCCATACAAATTGAGAAATTATTTGTTCTAGCTGTGTGAAAAATACTTAGGAATATATCTTCCTAAAGAATCTAAAGACCTATATATAGAAAACTATAAAACACTGGTGAAAGAAATCAAAGAGGACACTAATAGATGGAGAAATATACCATGTTCATGGATTGGTAGAATCAATATAGTGAAAATGAATATACTACCCAAAGCAATTTATAGATTCAATGCAATCCCCATCAAGCTACTAACCATATTTTCTTTAAGGTCTTTTTCAGCCTTGACATTTTAATGTACCCTGATTGCCAGTAAGATGAGACTTTGATACATTCTGCATAGGGTAAATGAGGATCAATTTCACTAATTAAAGTTGCTTTCACTTGCTAAACTATGGGAAGCCTAACTTTAGTCTGTCTTTCTAATTGTGAAAAAGGTAACTTACTCTCAAGAATGTAAAACCATGCTAGTTCCCTTGGTTTGGGGTCTGTGATTCTGGTCATTCTCCACAAGTCTAAGAAGCTTAGTTTATTCCCTTGAAAAACCCAAACTACTGGGCTCAAACCAAAGCCAGATGGCTGCTGTGTGCAGGAGATTCAGACCTGCCATGTGCCTCAGAACTCCAGCTAAGTTTGCTCAGCCCCATCCAAGTATGACTTAATGTCTGAGGATCCAGGGTCCTTTTGAGGGTTGGAGGCTCAAGTCCACCCAGTTTCAACAATGAAGCTTCTTTGGATGTTTTTAACTTCTATCCCTTTCAATAGTTTTTATGAGACCACCAAAGTTTAGCCCAAGGATCATAAAACTGTTTCATCACAAGTGTTAATTCTGATATATTGAGATTGCTACTGGAGATGGAATAAGTAAAGAACTCTGAAGTCAAGAATAGATTCAGCAGAAAAAGAGTACCATCATTTATCAGTGATGTCTGCATGGCAGATTCCTGTCACAGATTTGTCATTTTGAGTCCTTTCCAATTCTGTGATAAACTTTCATCATCGACATGGTTATCTTGGAACTGGTTCTTTTGTGTTTTCTATACCTGAAAATGACTGATATCCCACATGTCAACACTCAAAAGCCAGAGCAATTACAATTGAGTGATCAGTAAGGTATCATAAATTGGATCTGAGCACTTTTGGGTGGGAAATATATTGCCTGTGTTTGACACTTTCACTAACAAGAGATAACTGGTATTATTTATATTGATTTAGTGAGAATTCACACATATCCCTTCAAAGTTAAGTAGATATGTATTGGTGTTTATTTCCCATTAAAATTTTTCGTTAAACAGGTTTTTTTTAATTCCTCTGGATAAAAATTTACATGCTGACATTTCAGACCTTGGCGGTACAATTAGAGATAAAAATTATGACCACTTGTCAGTATGGTTTACCGGGCCTAAAGTAATTCTTACTAAGAGAGCTGCAGTAGATTCCTTTTTAAACCCATTTGTTTCTATTAACCAACCAATCTATAAGTGAAGTTTAACCTTTAAAATGGTGAGGATTTATATTTCTTGTAATTGCTGTTCTTTACATCTAAATAAATATAATCCGGGTCACTTTCAGTTTATTTTAAAGCAAGGATTGTTTTCAGTATATGAAATCAGCCAAATCCAGTTATCATATTTTTCAGAATGAGCAAGACCTATGAATTAGCTGGCTGCTCATCTCATATATCTTTGGGCTTGGATTTACATTCATGGTTTTGAATGAAACACACAAGGAATCTCACAGAAGGTTTAGATGGTAAAATTCTAAGCAAAATACTGGATGCTCCTCCATCCCAGTTTTGAAGCTCTGCTCTATTTTTCAAGACCAAGAGTGAAATAGTGTGGTGAAGACAAGCTAGTTGTTCACCAAATTGTTATCCCCTTTCCTCCGGGCACACAGTTGCATGACATGTTCAAGCTTTCCTTGAACTTAAATACAGCTAATGAAACTAAGCTCTGTTCAAAAAACAGAACGAAACCAAGTTGTGCTCAGCAGAATATGGGGAGCAGTGATGCATGACCCTTCCACGCTTGTCCTTTAGCCCTCTCCTGTGCACAACCATCTGTTTTCTTCACATCCGTTGGCTACATGGTGGGACTCTAAGAACTCAGAGAGGGGAAGAGATGAAAGAGGCAGAACGGTCAAGGTCCCTGAGTTGCCATTTGGATGGGAAGTGACCAACAATGAATGGACTGTTGACTACTAAATAAATTGTAAATGTGATAAGGCTCTGAAATTATAGGGTTGTTTGCTGCATCAGCTATGCTATCCTGACTAATTCAGCTAGTATGAGGTGATGAACTAATGATGATCTTGATCATAGTGTCTTTACAAAAATTCCTGGACAATAACCCATAAATAATTATCCATATCAACAAATCACAAAAATAAAAGTGAATAACTACATATGGCACCATAAGGACTGCATACTTTTCATATGCTAAGCAAACCAATTTTGTAGTCACTATGTACAGATAAAAGTGAAAATCTAAACGACTGAATAACAGGATCAAGATCAGTCAGTTAATAAATAATAGAGCTAGGATTCAAATCTAATTTTGGTTGGTTGCAACACCTACACCATTAAGCACCAAGACGTGCTGACTCAATTCTCACTCATCCTCTTTCTAGACAATCACAGAGTCAGTTTAACCTATTTTATCACTTCAGAGTGTGCCTACTGCTTGAAATGACTCATTGTACTTGAGATTCCTGAATTCTGAACCTGGTGAAAATGATCACTTTGAAGTTTACATCTATCACCAAAGATCTCGTTTACGAGCAACATGACCCACATGAGTTAAAGTAGAAAAACAGTTTATTGTATAGTGTTAGAGAACTAATGGAAAATTTCAGGAGGTTTAAAGACACATGGACAAGAACAAGCCACAAATTGCACACTAAACCTCTTCAGTAGGGGCCCTTCTGAGCATGGACGTGGCTCTTAACACAGCGGACACTGCGTGCATGCATGTCATCCCTGGGACATCTGCATTACTACTTCTGGAGTGCCTGATATCTCTCCTTCATGCTCTGATATTCTCGTGAGAATGTAGATTCTATGCAGCAACTCTACCTGATGTTCCCTTCTTCCTGATGCTCCCTTTTGAATACAACTGTCTCAGAAGTGTGAGTCCATTTGGTAGAGCCTACTCCTGAGGCTACTCCTCCTACTCCTGGAGGCTCAGAAATCAAGCTTTGACTTCAACATTAAGTAGGCAGGATTTGCCACAGCATGTGGTTAACTCCCTGAACATAAAAAGTCTGTTCAAAAGATGCTCAGTGGCCACAAACATGACATAGGCCCGCTGAAATGGCAACCCGATGTCACATGGAAATAGAAACTACAGACCTGTCAGAAGAAGCTCATTCACCAAAAAGAGTAGACCAAAGGTCCAGAAAAAACAGCTCAAGGAAAGATAGAATTGTTGAACGACGACAGCTACATTTTGTTGAAGCCTGACTGTCCTTGCTCCAATTGGTTTCTGTCTATTTTCATAGTACCAACCTCTCCATACTTAAATATCAAGACCATGCATCTGTGGCAGGCAGTATACCCCTTCACACAGTTGACATGAATAAGTTAGCTTCCAGAGACTAGAGGAAGAATTCTGTTTCTAATGGACTTAGGAAGTACTCTTAGATGGGGTTTAAGGCAACTAAGTTTTGACAGCTAACACATTCGGTTAGAATCCTGGCTCCACCAGTAGCTTTATCACCTCACTATCTTACAATTCCATGAAATTGTGGGCTATGTCTCATTCAAAATTTTTCCAATTATAGCCCCCTTCCTTTATCACAGAGGTTAGAAATTCATATTTGTTGAACTAATTCTTTCAACTGGTAGTAGGAAAAAAATGAATTTTACTTATTTAGATTAAACAGAATGTACAAGCAACTACTTAGTAACTGGGAAGAATGATGCATTGGACAGTATGGGTTTTCAACCACCCATGATTGGATGTATCATTTCTAGAAGGTTTGCTTTAGAGAATCAATTTTATATCATTTTTAATTGCCACACATGTGCAAACTGGCCTCAAAAACCCATATCATGATTATAGCAACTATATATCCAATTGACTATAACATTGCTTCTCCTAAGTCCAAAAGCTAGTTAAAATATAGTGTTCAGTATCCCTCTCTCTTTCTGATGTTTGTGTCCAAGCATTGTTTCTTAAGTAGTCATATTGATCATATTGATTAATACTCCTGGTAGAAATGATGAGAAATATTGATTTGCTCTGTAACTCTCAGCGCTAACTAAAATATCTGGAGTGCGGCTTCCTTGAACTTTATAAGGGCTCTCTTTGCAAACCTCTTCATTCTTGGTGATTACATCTGCAGATGGAAATCAGGTGTGAAAATCCATTCAGACGCCGAACAACAGGACAGACTCTGACTCCTATTGAACTCTCATGTTCTCTCTTCCTTAATTAAGTCACAGGAACATTTTACCACGGAGAGAAAGTGACTTAGACTACGGATCTTTTTCCTTCTAATGGCATGCATGCCCCCCAAGTGGGGCATAATACATTCTTACTCCACTGCTTTGCAAAGAGCCACTTCGTTCTTCCAAGGGGGGAATAAAGAGCATAATTATACCTATAAAGAGTGCTCCCTTATTCATGCCACAAAAGAGAAATGAAGTATACATGTGTTCCCCCCAAATTATAGCATGTTTTTTCCTCTAAACATTTAAAACCCAAATAAAGAACAGCATTTAACTGCGTTAGTGACATGGAAAAGGCAATGGCACCCTACTCCAGTGCTCTTGCCTGGAAAATCCCAGGGACGGAGGAGCCTGGTGGGCTGCAGTCCATGGGGTCGCAAAGAGTCAGACACGACTGAGCGACTTCACTTTCACTTTTCACTTTCCTGCACTGGAGAAGGAAATGGCAACCCACTCCAGTGTTCTTGCCTGGAGAATCCCAGGGACGGGGGGGGGGGGGGGTGGGGTCGCAGCAGACACGACTGAGCGACTCACTCACTCACCCTGCACTGGAGAAGGAAAGCCCAGTGTTCTTGCCTGGAGAATCCCAGGGACGGGGGAGCCTGGTGGGCTGCAGTCCATGGGGTCGCAAAAGAGTCAGACACGACTGAGCGACTTCACTTTCACTTTTCACTTTCCTGCACTGGAGAAGGAAATGGCAACCCACTCCAGTGTTCTTGCCTGGAGAATCCCAGGGCCGGGGGAGCCTGGTGGGCTGCCGTCTATGGGGTCGCACAGAGTCGGACACGACTGAAACAACGTAGCAGCAGCAGCAGCATTAGTGACATAGAACTTTATTTTAGAACTAGAATAATCCTTAACATTTGCAGCACACACACACGCACACACACACACATACACACAAAGCAGTTACAAGCACAGGCTTTGGAGTGAGATAACCTGGATTAAAATCCTGACTTCAAATTTATTAACTGTGTGACCTTGCTGCTAAGTCACTTCAGTCGTGTCCGACTCTGTGCGACCCCATAGATGGCAGCCCAACAGGCTCCCCTGTCCCTGGGATTCTCCAGGCGAGAACACTGGAGTGGGGTGCCACCTCCTTCTCCAATGCATGAAAGTGAAAAGTGAAAGTGAAGTCATTCAGTCATGTCCAACTCTTAGGGACCCCATGGACTGCAGCCCATCAGGCTCCTCCATTCATGGGATCCTCCAGGCAAGAGCACTGGAGTGGGGTGCCACCTCCTTCTCCAATGCATGAAAGTGAAAAGTGAAAGTGAAGTCGCTCAGTCGTGTCCGACTCTTAGGGACCCCATGGACTGCAGCCTACCAGGCTCCTCCATCCATGGGATCCTCCAGGCAAGAGCACTGGAGTGGGGTGCCACCTCCTTCTCCAATGCATGAAAGTGAAAAGTGAAAGTGAAGTTGCTCAGTCGTGTCCGACTCTTAGGGACCCCATGGACTGCAGCCCATCAGGCTCCTCCATCCATGGGATCCTCCAGGCAAGAGCACTGGAGTGCGGTGCCACTGCTGTGTGACCTTAGGCAACAGCAAAACCTCCTGCACATCAATATTTTCTGCTATATAATGGTAACTACACAAATAAATAATATTATTTTAATAATACTATTAAAAGCAAAAATAAGCAAGGGACCATATTATACTAAAAATCTCTGTACAGCAAAGAAAGCTATCAACAAAATAAAAAGACAACCTACTGAATAGGAGAAAATATTTGCAAATCATATATCTGATAAGGGGTTAATAGTCTAATATCCAAAATATATAAAGAACTAATACAAATCAATTACAAAAAATATGATTAAAAAACAGGCAGAAGATCTGAAAAGATCTTTTAAGACATATTGTTAACAAGCACATGAAAAGATGTTCAATATCATGAATCATCAGGGTAATGCAAGTCAAAACTACAATGAGATATTACCTCACAGTTATTAGAATGTCTATTAACTAAAAGAGAACAGATAACACATGTCGGGGAGGGTGTCTTGTGCCTGCTGTGAGAATGTAAACTGGTGCGGTAGCACCTGGTCTGCCGGGGTCCAGCCCAGGTGGATCCAGGGAATTCGAAGGGGAGATGGCATAGGCGATCAGGAAACAACAGCTTATTGAAATATTAATTAAGGATATAAAGAGTGGTGAAATAAGGATAGCTCAGTGGGAAATTTTAGTGGAGAAAAGAGGCTGAATAATTCAGCCAGAAGGTAAGAGAAAGAACGACATGGGGAGACCAAGTTTCGGTGAACAAGGCCCGCACTTTATTTTCCAAAATAGTTTTTATACCTTAAGTTATGGGGGAGGGGGTAGAGTCATGCAGTAAGCCAGGCTATCTTCCTGCAAACTTATCATATGCAAAAGTTTAGGTGATTTGCATCATCTTCTGGCCCGGAGGCCTGTTAACATTTTAAGAAACTTATTTTTCTCTAAAGGTGATTATTCTAAAGTCAGGCGCCAGCCTCCAAAAAGCATTAGATGAAGTTGCATTCCTATAGGGCAAAGGTGAGGTGGGCTCAATCAAGAAAAGAATTAACTCAAGGGTCCAAGGTTACAAACATTGAGGCTACTACGTACATTTCTATACACCAATTATATCAATCAATACAGTGCCAAAGACACAGTAGGCAAGGGATATGGAGACTTAGCAGCAAACATTGGCCCAACAAGTGAAAAACCCTTCACCAATACAATTTCTAATCAATCTTTTAACTGCTCAAAGGAATCTATATTTAGACAGTTTAGAACATCTCATGCCTCTCACAGTTGGGAGGCTCTGAACAATCACATGTGGCCGGAAAAACCTATTCAGGCAGGCTAGAGGATTTCCAAAAGAGTTTGTAGGTTGAAACACTGTCACACCCAGGAATTACTAACTGGAGCTGTAAGTTAACTCTTTTTTCAGAGAGAGGTAGTGGGGGACAGCCCCCCTTAAAGTCAGAGGTGTAGGTGAGAGGACAAAGCAGAAAGTAGGCAGACTCTGGTTTTGGGGGTAGATGCTCGAGAATTTCCAGGGGGGCTCCTGAGGCTAGATCTCACCTTTGCGTATGCCCAGCATCCTTCCTCATGACCTTTGTCATGGGCGGAGCTCGCTCCTAGCACTGGTCCATCCTGGATCTTCGAGTTCTATGACCGTTCAGGGACTGGCATCAGCTGAGGGCCCAGAGGAATGGATGGACAGACTCCATTCTTTTCCATATGGTTCTTCCCTGTTGCCAGATGTCCACTTGGGGCTATGTGTCTATTCCTGTCCCGTGCTGTGCTAAATACTTCAGTCGTGTCTGACTCAGTGTGATCCTATGGACTGCAGGTTTCCAGGCTCCTCTGTCCATGGGATTCTCCAGGCACGAATACTAGAGTGGGTTGCTGTGCCCTCTTCCAGGGGATCTCCCTGATCCAGGGATTGAACACGCAGCTCCTGCACCTCCTACACTGCAGGCAGATTCTTTACTAGTGAGCCACCAGGGAAGCCCTAACTCCTGCCCTATGCTATTTTTAACCACTCTCTTAACTTTCCAACTACTGTCGTAAAAGAAGAAGAACAGACGTAAATGTGAAGAGTTCACGAATGAAAAGGAAGTGATCTTGTCTGTGTTACAGAAGAGAATGAAGTAAGGGCAGGGAGCCAGCAGGGTCTCTTTCCACTAGAAGCCCACTGAGAGCTCTCTTGAGGACAGAGGATGTGGGCGAAGGCACAGAGACAGGAAGAAGATGTGGCATTCTATACCAAGGCCACAGGGCAGAGTCATCTCCAGAGCTGACTGAGCCCCACAGTAACTGCTGCCAAGAGCCCCCTGATCCTTACTGGACAGCTCCCTGACCCCACATTAGGTAAAAATGCCCACCCCAGTACTTACCCTATAGCTCCTCATTCAGTTCAGTTCAGTTGCTCAGTCGTGTCTGACTCTTTGCCTCCCCATGGACTGCAGCACACCAGTCCTCCCTGTCCATCACCAACTCCTGGAGTTTACTCAAACTCACATCCATTGATTTGGTGATGTCATCCAACCATCTCATCCTCTGTCATCCCCTTCTCCTCCCACCTTCAATCTTTCTCAGCATCAGGGTCTTTTCAAATGAGTCAGTTCTTCGCATCAGGTGGCCAACGTATTGGAGTTTCAGCTTCAGCATCAGTCCTTCTAATGAATAGTCAGGACTGATCTGTTTTAGGATGGACTGGTTGGATCTCCTTAAAGTCCAAGGGACTCTCAAGAGTCTTCTCCAACACCACAGTTCAAAAGCATCAATTCTTCAGCACTCAGCTTTCTTTATAGTCCAACTCTCACATCCATACATGACTACTGGAAAAACCATAGCTTTGACTAGATGGACCTTTGTTGGCAAAGTAATGTCTCTGCTTTTTAATAGCTCCTCAACCAATCACGTAATGCCACCCTTCCAGCAGGAATTTTCTGTCTTGAGACTATAAAAATTGGCTGTGCTGTGCTTAGTTGTGTCTGACTGTGTGACCTTGTGGACTGTAGCCCACCAGGCTCCTCTGTCCATGGGGATTCTCCAGGCAAGAATACTGTAGTGGCTTGCCATGCCGTTCTCCAGCGGATCTTCCAGACCCAGGGATCGAATCCAGGTCTCCCACATTGCAAGTAGATTCTTTACCACCTGAGCTACCAGGGAACCCCCAAATTGGCTACTAACATACTCAAAGCACTGACTCTCCCGATTGGTCAGGAGGTTGGCCCACTGTGCTTGTAGTGCTCCGATTATGTCTGCTCTTTGTTCTTAATAAACTCTCTACTTTCTGAAATGCTTCTGGAAATCCTTTTCCAACCCGAGTACAGACCACAGCAGAAGACAGCTAATTTAGTCACAAACAAATAAATATGGCTGGTAAGGAGACTTGTCAAGGATAGTAGTGCAATCTAGAGGTAGGGAGGAGGGAGGGAGACTAGTGATGAAGGGCCTGGAATCCAGACCACGGTGTTCAGTCTTTATTCCAAAGACAACTGAACAGCCATTTGTCGTTTAACTTTGTTAAAAGTTGAACTTGGGAAAGACTGGTCATTTAGGTGTGCAGCTATGGATGTTAAAGAGCTGACCTTTGTAAACAAAATATATACAAGGGGAGGGACTGACAAGATGTAAGGGCTTGTTTATAATAAATGTGGTAAATGAGAGGAAAAAATGCATTACACAAGCATATATGAATCAGAGCTTTATGAAAGTATTCAGACAAAGTTTGGGAAATATCGGAGTTCACAAAACTACCTGATCATTCCAGAGCTACACTTTTCAGATCCCTTGGGGCATATAAATTATAACATTAACCATGGGTTGATCATTGAACACTTTTTACATTTTTTTCCCTGTGAGTTGCCTGTTACTGACTTCTGGAACAATTGTTCCAAAGAACATGTTTTAAGAACTGCTGAGTAACTTGTTGATTAAGCTGCAACTGTTTTACGAGTAGTTTCTATTTCAGCCTTGGGTTATCAACCTCAGACCTTATATAAGCACATTTGAATTCAACTTAATATTTTTGTTTCAGAACCATAGATTACCAAGTTACTGAAATAAATCTAGCTGATAATGTTGTAAGACTATTTCATAAAAGTAGGTGTTAATCACAATGGACACAAACACGTGTATATAGTACATGCATGTACATGTATGTATATGTGTGTGCTTACATACGTATATGTATGTGTGCATGTTTGTATTCTTTATATTCCATTTAATTCCACAAAAAATGATAGTTATTATTTTATGCCTACTTTTTAGGGAACATATTAAATGGTAGGACGGTAGGAAAAATTTGCTGCTAATGTTTTTCAAAGTCTTTGCTAACATAGCAAAGAGAAAGTACTATTTGCCATCAAAAGAGGTGGTTTATACTTGCCTTAATTTTATGGTCTGTTATTTTGTTAGTAAAATACACAGTTGTAATAAGGGGAATTTTAAAAGACTGCCATTGTTTTTTTTTTTTGTAGACGATCATCTTTGTTTTTTTTTTTTTTTTTGTAGACTTCATCACACCTCCAGAAGATGGGTTTTAAACGGCAGTATTATTGTTTAGTTGCTAAGTCATGTCCGACTCTTTGTGACCCCATGGACGCCAGCCCACCAGGTTCCTCTGTTCATGGGATTTCCCAGGCAAGAATGCTGGAGTGTGTTGCCATTTCTTTCTCTAGAGGATTTTCTTGACTCAGGGATAGAATCCCTGTTTCCTAAATTAGCAGGCAGATTCGTTACCACCAGGACACCAGGGAAGCCAAAACAGCGGTATACACCATCGGAGACAAGTTTAATTAGGAATACAAAAATCTTTCTCTTTGGCAGAGAAAACGGTGACCTCACTTGCTAGGAAGCCAAGAATCAATAACGTATTTACTTATTTTCTGAACACAGGAGAGTCAGGCCATCATCAGTTTCCTGAGAAAGGCTATTATTATAAAACTTTGCCTCTCTCTGAAAAACAAAAAAACCCAACACTGCCTTGTTTCAGCAAAATTCAGGGCTGTGCTCCTTCACAGACACGCCATGTTGCTTTTTGGCTTCTATGCTCATACTCATGGAGTCACCTCTGCCAAGAATGCTGTCTCCTTCTGTCTTGGTTCATTCAGGCTGCTGCAACAAAACACCACAGATTGGGTAGTTTTTGAACAGAAATGTATGGTTCATGGCTCTGGAGCCTGGAAGTCTGAGATGAGGATACCAGCAAGGTGGGGGAATGTTCCTCTTCTGGGGCACAGACTTCTCATCGCATCCTCACGTGGTGGATCTCTGTAGGGTCTCTTTTATAAATGCACTAATTCCCTTCATGAGAGTTTCACCCTCACCATTGAATCACCTCCCACGCACTCCCTCCAACCTCATAATACTGTCATCTTGGAGATTAGGGTTCAACAGACGTATGTAGAGGGGAGACACCTTCTGATGAGAGTGCCATCACACCCTCTTTCTCTGGCGTCTCTCTGTCCTCACTCTTCTGTAGCTCATCTTGAGAACATTTCCTGAAGCAAATGAAAGTTCCCCCAAAATGAGTAATGAACTGAGCTGGAGACTGTTGCTGCCTCTGCCCCCTGCTCCAAGATGACCAGCTGCCTGCCCAACCATTTGGTCAAACAGGCTTAGTTCTCCAGTAAACAGGAAAACAGGGCTTCATTATCACTGGGCTTCCCTTATGGCTCAGCTGGTTAAGAGTCCACCTGTAATGTGGGAGACCTAGGTTCAATCCCTGTGTTGGGAAGATCCCCTGGAGAAGGGATAGTCTACCCACTCAGGTATTTTTGGGCTTCCCTGGTGGCTCAGCTGGTAAAGAATCCACCTGCAATGTGGAAGACCTGGGTTCTATCCCTGGCCTGGGAAAATCTCCTGGAGAAGGGAGAGGCTACCCACTCCGGTATTCTGGCCTGGAGAATTCCATGGCTTGTATAGTCCATGGGGTCGCAGAGTCAGACAGGACTGACTTTCACTTTCAGTTCACATTCTCACTATGAGTGGTCCCTACATGGGGCTGCATGTCTGGCTGTAAGATTCTATAAGCCAGCAGTGGGGCCCAGGGAACAAAATGTCACCTGTGGCCCATGGGGCCTTGTAAACCTGCTTCCTGCTTAGCTTGACCGCAGCCATACCAGTCTCTTAGACACCAGTCTCTTAGACACGCCACTACTGACGGTTCCTCGAGCTCTCCGCCTAGAAGCCTTCACTCACATCCTTCTGCCTGGCGTGCTCGCCCCTCAGATCTTCATGTGCCTCATCTACACCCATGTTTCATCTTAAATATCACTTCTTTCCTTGGCCATCTGAATTAATGGCGTTGCCATCCTCAGGCCCACTGCTGTTTCTTCCTCTATACTGCCTTGTATTTCTTTTTATCACGTATCCACGTTGTAGGGATCTGCCAGGAATCATGCAGCCAGCGTGTGTTCAGTCATGTCCGATTCTTTGAGACCCCACGGACTGTAGCCTGCCGGGCTCCTCTGTCCACAGGATTTCCCAGCCAAGAATACTGGAGCGGGTTGCCATTTCCTTCTCCAGGGGATCTTCCTGACCCAGGGATCCAACCCGCATCTTTTGAGCCTCCTGCATTGGCAGGTGGGTTCTTTACCACTAGCTGCACTTGGGAAGTGCAGGAATAGGGTAAATAGTAATAACCATAACTGCAGAGGGAAATGAAAAGCAAGGCACAAGAGAAGGCAGTGGCACCCCACTCCAGTACTCTTGCCTGGAAAATCCCATGGATGGAGGAGCCTGGTGGGCTGCAGTCCATGGGGTCGCAAAGAGTTGGACACGACTGAGCGACTTCACTTTCACTTTTTCGCTTTCATGCATTGGAGAAGGAAATGGCAACCCACTCCAGTTTTCTTGCCTGGAGAATCCCAGGGGCAGGAGAGCCTGGTGGGCTGACGTCTATGGGGTCACGCAGAGTCGGACACGACTGAAGTGACTTAGCAGCAGCAGCTGGTTGCTGGAGCTTCCCTAGTGGCTCAGAGGTTAAAGCGTCTGCCTGCAATGCGGGAGACCTGGGTTCGATCCCTGGGTCGGGAAGATCCTCTGGAGAAGGAAATGGCAGCCCATTCCAGTATTCTTGCCTGGAAAATCCCGCGGATGGAGGAGCTTGGTTGGCTACAGTCCAAGGGGTCGCAAAGAGTTGGACATGACTGAGCAACTTCACTTTCAACTGGGTGCTGGGCTCCACCAAAAAGGGCTCCAGTTGCCACTGACTTATGTGGAGACCTACAGGCAGCCATGTCCTTCTCACTGTCTCAAATTCTCACTGTTTAATTTATCCCTTTCTTGACAATGGAATACAGAACTCCAACACAAAGAACATTGAGACCTAAGAGCATATAATCCTTCTCTTATCCATTGTAAGTTTTCTCCACATTCAAATATTATTTTTATTATAGTAAAATAGATGACTGTACTGATCTTGAGTTCTCATAGACTCCCCATGTATATTCTTGAAGAGTTTTCAAAAATGTTATCTGAATCTGAAAATTCCAAAAGCAAACGACCACAGTACCTTGGTCCTACATCTGTGGTTTTATGGATGGAAAGGTGGGGAGATGGGAAGAAACACTTTCTGTATTCATCTGACTCAGTTTCCGTAGTATGACTGAGAACAGACTGACGAGGAACAGCTTTGAGCAAACACAACTTTATTTATTCACTTTGGATTAAGGGTATAGACACCCATACAGAACAAACCCCTTTGCTTATTCCTTCCCATTCCATTCCAGAAAAATGGCTATAATGTTCTCTCATGGCAGACATATTTTTATATTATCAAATACATCATTAATACTTCTAAAAAAATGATGTCTAATACCTAGAAGTCTCGAGATTTTGCTCATGTCTTTCGAATAAATTACAAAGCATTCGCCATTTGTCTAACATATCCACTTGCATGAAAACGTCCCAGACGTGTTTTCAAGAATTGTTTATAAGGGAACTACTTCAACGAGTCTCATTTCTGTTCTTACCTACTGGTTGCTATCCTGTTTTTGAGAGAAAAAAAAATATTAACACATTATAGGGTAGGCACCTTAGGTCAGGGTACCTTGTCTTTTGCAAAAATAAATCATTAACTGCTATGATAAGTATCTGACCCTACCTATCACAATTGTAGGGGAGGTGTCCATTACTGATTAAAACGATTTTTTTCTGCATTATTTTCCTTGTGTGTTTCTGGAGAAAGAAATGTGAACAAAGGCACATATCCCAGGAAGACAAGTTAGAGAAGGCAGGTCTTGGGACGAGGACCCAGCTGACAGAGGGAGGAAGCTGAACAGCCAGTCTCAAGCCGCCCTCTCCTTAACCAGTACTCACTCTCTCCAGACACAGGCTCTTCACGGGCTCTGTCCTCTTGTTCTTTGCAACTATTCTTCAGCCCACAAAGTTGAGAACCCTTTGAGAAAGTTGAGGGAAGAGAAAGTCCTGCTACAACACAGTACATACATTATTAAAAAAAAAAAATCCTGTGATTTGAAAATTATATATAAACCTTTACAGGATTCATGGGCTGCAGGGAGAAGGGTTGGGGCTTCAAACCTTGAGTTTGTAACTAGAGCATGAAAAAAAACACACGTTAGTAGAGGGAACACTTCAGACCTCCCAACAAAGGCAGAGACTTGCCACAGAGGATGTTTAACAATATACAAAAGGAGGAGGAGAGAGGATGGCAGATTTCAGAGGGTAATGAACGAGGCAGGTGGAAGCAAGCTCTGCATCATTAGGTCTGCCACACACGTTGCCAGGAGGAGCTAGCACTTGAGTCAGAGCTTCACAACGTTGGGGTGCACCTTTCTGGCCCAGTTGAACCAGGAGCAGGCAACTCATTCTAATTTTGTCAAAAGGCAGCCAAAAGGCCTTGAGGTGCCTATGCAGCAGCTCAACTAAGCCAACCAAACTCTCCCTTCCTCTGGAAGGTTGCAGTTCTCTTCCTGTTCTTCCAACTCCTCCTGCCTGGGTACCATCCCCTGAACCACCTTGACACTGGCACTGTTCTGACATCATGGCCTGTGCATCAACCATGGATGAGCCAATTCCTGTTACAGAGGCGCCGCTCTGTGGGCTGAACAAACCCTACCAATGTGCTTCAGTACCAGGGAGGATGAAGACGGACACTCAGACCAGAGCCACCGTGTAGACAGCCATTGGCACACACTGACGATAAGGGAGGCGAGAGAAGAGGTTTTTTAAACTTTTTTTTATTACACAGTAAAGAATACAACAATACCTGAATCATACTTTAAAGATTCACAGGTTGACAGACCATACATTACAGTCCAACTAAGGAAAAAAAAAAGGATAAACAAGAAACCACAGTTCAGACATAGTAGACTTCAAAGCTCAAGAGTATGCCGACAAAAGCATGATGCCTAGACCCCGCCCCCCAGTGTTAGTCTACCATTAACTTGTGGTACATGTCTGAATTAAGTATTGCACAACAACTTTAATTTTTCACAATAATGTCGCAGAACCCAAAATAATATTAAAAAAAAATTACTTCAAATCTGCATTTCGACAGTCTCCAATTTTTTTTCTGTCCCTTGAGGAATTCGGACAACATGGAGTCGCTTTCTTTCCCTAAGTATTCCAGACGTAGGCATGCTTTGCATAAGAAAACCAGCCTTGAAATTTTTTTTTAAATCCCCAAGACATGCACCTACACATTAAAAAAAAAAAAAAAGTTAAGAAAAACAAACAAAAAAATAAGACAGGTGGCCCTGTCACACACAGTCTCATGACAGAGAAAAAAGAGAAAGAGAAAAGAGTCAGAGACAGAGATAAGAGATCGAGGACGCCCTATTCCTATCAGCGACCACCATTCAATTCTATCCAATGAAGATAACTTTTTTTTTAAAATGTGTTATACCTACAAATTATACTCTCACATAGCCTGTATATAAGTGACAAGCAAAAAAGGAAAGTAACAAAAGTTTTCTTTTCTTTCTCTTCTTTAGGTTTATGAGGTCTGCATTGTTACCAAGAAGTGATATGGTTTGCAGCTGTATGAGCTTAACTTTTGGTATCCTGGTTCTTTTGTGCCCATTTGGTTTGACTAGACCAGTTTTTGTTAGCTACTGGTGCAATATACATGCTGTCAGAGGTAGAGTGAAACTTTTTGCCACTGAGGAGAATGTAGCAAAACAGGAGGAGAGGAAGAGGAGGAGGAAGCGGGGAAGGAGGAAGAGGAATTGGAGATAGAGCTCAGAGTTAGGGATTTTTTTTTTTGTATTTGTTTTCACTCAGGGTGCCCTGAATTAAAAGTAATGAGACGTACTGTACTAATCCTTATTTTACACACTAGTGTTAAGAATAACAGTGCTGTTTCACATACATCACAGCTTCTAGAAATAAAGACGTGTGGGTATGACATACCTCATTTTTGGGATTATTTAACCCTTCGTAGCCTAGAACATATAATAGCTCTGTAAGAAAGGACTGTCCAGTGTCATTAGCAGACTAGAAAGCAGAGTGAGGTCAAAGGATTCTGGGAGCACCATGATAAAATATAACCCATTCAGAGCCTGGTTATGTGCTTCATGTCACTTTAAGCAGGTGTGCTGGCAGATGGACTTTCAACATGTGGATAGATGGATTCACTTGCTCATCAGAAGTTTCTAAACTTAAAAAGCCATTAAAAAAAAACAACAAAAAAACATAACACCACCTGAACAAAATTAAAGCCAACTTGTACATGAAAATACAGGGGGAAATGCAAATAATGTTAGGCTAAAGAGATTTAGGCTTACCTCTATGCAGATATTTAAAAGCCATGTAAAACTGTATCCAAAGGCTTTATTTAAAAACAAAACCAAACCCAAGTTAACGGACCACTTTAGATTTTTAAATAAATGCCTGGTGTGTCTATGTACGTGGAGTAGTGTCTTCCCAGCCTTGAAAACTTTGGTTGTCTACACAGCCTGCAGCACTGCTGACTTTCCGTAAAGCACACAACCACATTCTGGGCTACCATTTGCAAAACTAACAAGTAGTTCTGGTCTGGACCCTGGACGACGAAGGGTTAATGGATTCACACTATACCTTGCTGAACATGTTTAACCTGCTGATCGTTTTGGAAAGTAGTACTGGTGCTTTTCAAAATTCCAATTTTGGTCCATCAGATCAGTCTTTGGCTGACTTCCCTTTTTGTAAGAATACTGTGTAACCTGGCATTCAGCAGTGTTAAAGCTGTCAGTCTACACCTCAGCATTTGGAGCTCTAATGATTTATCTTTTTTTTTTTTTTTTTTGTAAAATTAGAAATACTTAAACAACCTTACAGCGATACACATGCACTGTCTTTTTTTTTTTTTAAGTAGGATATCTTGTTTTTTTTCAAAAGTCCCTAATAACGATTTTTCATCAAAAAGAAAAAAAAGAAAAAAAAAATCCACTACTACTCTATGCTACAGCTAAACTTGGTGGAATGGATCTAGCATATTTAAAAAGTTTGCTCAAAAAAAAAAAAAAAAAAAAGCATGCCTAGGGAGTCATTGTGACAGTGCAAAATACATTTATGTACATCCCTCTTACAAAAACACCGATATGTTAGCATTCCGTGAAGCATGCTGGTTTTCAGGGAAAAAAAAATCCTATAAGAGTGAAATAGCAGCTCCGAAAGATAGCCTTTTTTTCTTTTCTTTTCTTGAGGACAACCAAAAAAGTCTTTTTTTTTTTTTCTTTTTTCTTTTTTTAACTACTAGAGAAATACCACTAATACATACAGATATAAAAGCAGCATAGAAAGATACAGGTTTCTCACCAACTAGGAATAAAGAGACTAAATGTGGGCACGTGGTTAAACTACAACGCGTCTTCACAGTCGTCCAGCACGTTTACAAGAAAAACACCATTGGGAAACCTCACAGGACAGAAGTGTTTTAACACCAAGAGAACTACTAGTTTTTAATTAAAAATCCAAACAGGGTGGGGTTGAAAAAATTTAGAAAGGGGCTGGAGCTGGAGCCACCATTTTTTTAAAAATTATTTTTCAATATAAAATGAATGAGCTGGAATAGACCCAATGTCTTGCTCTGTGGAACCTTGCAAAAGTGAAGAAACGTTGAGGGTTGTTTAGAGCAGCTGGCTGGTGTCAGAGCTGCCAGGGTGCTAATAACTGCAGGCTGAGTCTCTTACTTCTGTGTGTGTGTGTATATATAATTATATATATATATATATATATATATATATAAAGGAGCCTTTTGTGTTATGGCATTTTTTTCTTGCTGTTGTGTTCACATATCCCACTGCAAAATCATCTTTCATTTTTCCTTCTGTTGACCTGGATATTATTATTTCTTTTCAGAAACAGGAAAAAAAAAAACCCGAACATCTGTGTCTCCTTCCAATATGCTACACATCTGCGCGTTATGTAGCGGGTCTTCAAAGTTCAGTTAGCAACCCACGGATGCCATTCATCTTCTTGTTAAAATGTCTACTGCTGTAGCCAATGCTCATGCCCTTGAGGGTTTTCCTCTTTTTTTTTTTTTCCATTATTGGATATAAAGAACATTGTGACTTTTAATATTAGCATTTTTGCTTTCAACAGCAATTAGCAATCTCTTGGTTTGCTGTTTGGTAAAGCATCGGTTAATGAGGTCATCTAGTTTAAAATCCCAGCTACTGGAAAATAACAGGGAGGAGGTCAAATCTATCATTTCATGTTATATTCTCTGCTCTCTTTTCAGTTCTCTAAGGAAAAGAAATCTTTGTTATCCACAATAAGTCATTATGACCCGTTACTGGCCTTCTGTTTTACGATCGCATCAAGATACAGTTAGGTTCTCTCTTGCTGAAAGTACTGAAACAGGATAGTTCGTCTATAAACAAACAAAACAAAACAAAACAAAAAAAAAAAAAAAAAAAAAACAACTTTGAGCATCTGAGGATGAGGAATTGGTTTCGCGTTGGTTGTGTTGTCTTTCCTCCGACAGTTCTGAGTGCACGTCTAGCGAGGTGTCGTCTCTATGGTGGAAGGGGTCCCTGGGGTGGTTGACCTGGGGGTGGCCGCTGGTGGTGTGTCCATGGGGCTCCCGGCCCCGCTGCTGGGCGTGACGGAGGAGCTGACGGCAGGCGTGTCCCCCTGCTGCTGGGCCTGCAGGGTCTGTCCACAGATGTGGTGGTGCTTCTCCCAGTCTTTGTGCTGGCAAAAGGAGCCACAGTATCGGGCCGTGTTACAGCCGCTGCAGGTCTCGCTGGCTTTACGGCCGCAGTTCCAGCAACTCTACGGGAGGAGGCAGAGGAGGGTGACATCTCCAATTAGTACCTGGACCAGGCCAAACTCTGAGAAAGAAACTAGGCAGCACTGCCCTCACCCCTTACTTTTAAGAACGGTGAGAATGAAAAATCCATGTGTGTATTTGTACACACACTGAACACACTGGAGATGTAGGCTTTGGTGTGGTGACTGCCCAGACTTCAAAAACTCTTAAGACATCTACACAAACTGGTTGAAACTCTTTCCCATTTTCACTGTAAAATTCCTTCTTTTTAGGTTTAGTATCTTCACATCTAAATTTTCTGTTCACCCATACCAACAATTGCTACAACTGAATTTTTTCCTCCCCTAATGAGAATACCATCATGGAAAGATACAGACACCAGTCCTGGAAGAAGCTTCTTCTTTCTAGACACTAACAGGAATCACAAAGGAACTATGAGAATGCTCTGGGGACGACAGAAGATGAGATGGTTGGATGGCATCACCGACTTGATGGACATGAGTTTGAGCAAGCTCTGGGAGTTGGTGATGGACAGGGAGGTCTGGCGTGCTGCAGTCCATGGGGATGCAAAGAGTTGGACACGACTAAGCAACTGACTGAACTATTCGATTCAAAGGCATATAATGGACTAGACAGAGGATTCTATTCCCTGCTCCAGCACAGACCGGAAAGGGTGGGGCACGCATTCAGTTCTCCCACTGCAATTAGTTATTCACTGTACCTGAAAACCAAGTGGTAGGAAAGTCTCAAAACAATCTCCTTCAACTTCAGCTCCCTCAAGACTGGATCCTTGGTTTGTTTTTTCTCTAATATATTCTAAGCACCCAGTACCTTATATATATATATATATATATATATATATATATATATATATATATATAAGGTGCTCAATAAATATTTGTGAAATCAATGAATCAGATCACCTAATTTGGCTTTGAAAAACCAGAAATACTAAAACTGGGTAAACAACAATTCAATTTTTATATACTGCTTTCTAGCTAATGGAGTTCCTTTGAAGCTCATTTGTACGTCAGCAGCTCTGAGCAGTCAGAAAAGCAGAGGAAATTAAAAACTCTAGTGAGTTCTAGCACCCTAGCAAGACTACTGCCAGTCTCCATGGGTGCTTTCCAAGAAGTGAGAAAAGCAGAAATGAGGCTGCCTCTGAGATAAACACACCATGAAGCTGGGCACAGGCGCACTAGAGACGGAAAAGCCCCTGCCTGGGAAGACCCTGGGAAACGAGGGAGCTTTGGGGAGCACATGGACAATAACAGTGCCCTAAGGGCCCTTCTAGGAGGAGGGGGAAACTCAGGAAGCCTCCTTGAAATGTTTGTGCCTCCTTTGGCAAGACCATCCATTGTGCAATGTTGTATCAAGCAATCTTAGCTCTGTACCATTCATCGTTTTATTCTTTATCTTCCTTGGTTTTATTTTCTTGCCAAAGAAACCTCTGACTGTAATCTGGAAACCCCAACCATCTGAAAGTATGTGGCTGTTATCACAATTAAAATATAGTTTTTTAAAGCCCCGATCTATGTGGATATGGAAAAAATTTCCCCACTGTGCTTCCTGCGATTATTTTTGCTTTCAGCATGCTGGTGGTTTGTGTTAAGGTGGGCTCATAAGTCTATTAAAAATGCCCCAGTGGAATGTCAGCTCATCACTCTGGACTGCGTGCTTTTACCACTGTGCAAAATATGCTAAGGAAATTTTAGCATGCATCCTAATTTGGCTAACAAATAAAGGGCTTTTAGAGTCTTTCAAGTCCTTGAAGCCTAAACTAGGCTATCAGAACGATAGCATAAAACTTTTAGAAAAAGCTCAGTCCTGTGTTCATATTTCTTTACCACTCAGAAATGACAACCCAGTGAAGAGGAAAAAATAAAAACTTTAAGATCTCAAAGTCGGGCCAGTAGAAGGTGTTTCAAGTGAACATAGCTAAGGAAATCTAGAAGTTTGATTTCTATGCTAATGTTATAAATAAAAATGGAATTACAATTAATAGTCAATACCAGAACAAAGTAATTTTTTTCTACTGCAGTTTAATTTTCCCGGGAAAATATCTCAAAAAATATGTACCTCTGATCAGAGGCTTCATGACATAACCAGAAGCCCTTCTTTCTCAAAATTAACTCAATCTTATTGCATGGACAATGGTGCCACAAAGACCTGAGCAAACATGGGCCTGTCCATCCTCCAGAGCAGCGAGGTATGGCACTCAGCACTCAGGCTGATTTACTTCCTTGAGCTGTAGGTATTTCGAATAATGCCAGCTGGATCCTGGAACAAACTCAGAAATAAGTGAAATTCCTAAATTACATCAGAAAATCCCAACTAGAGAACACAGACTTAGATCCAAAACAATATTTTAAGGAAATTAAACATCTAATCTGAGTCAAGTGGCTTCTTTAGGAAATACCCTGGTGTTTAAATCCTATCTGTTTCCTGGCAGAGTCACATCTTGGCAGACATAAGGCAGTAACTACCCGGTTCTCAATGGCTCCTTCAGATTGAAATCAGATGTAGGTAACTGTCTCAATTTAAGTTGATTAAACACACAGACTAAACCAGGTAATTACAAATGCATGTGTGGGGGAATGGAAAAAGGAGACAGAATGGGGACTTCTTTATTTTTTAAAGTGTTTTGAAAGATGGGAACAATTTTAAGAATAAAAAAGTGGAATAATGCCAAATACAGAAACAGATGTTTTGGATTATAAAGCTGCTGGGAAACGAGACTTTTTTGCTGAGCATCTCTGGATTCTAATCCAGGATTCAAGGGCTTTAGTTTTACCTCCAGTCCCATTCTGAAGTTGTTCAATCCCATTAATTTACCACCCACTACTGAGACAAAAAACAACCTACGACTTTAGAAAGGTGCAACAAAGAGTAATTCAAATAAGCTGGTGGGAAAAAAAAAAACACACAAACCTGCCTATTTTTTATTGCTCTTGACAATGCACTGCAATCAATGTGTAGGGAACTTTAGCTCAAGTGTTCAACAAATGGGAAACTCCAAAGTGCAGATTCCTTTTTAAAAGTTCATTAGAGGGACTTCCCCGGCTGTCGACTGGCTAAGACTATGTGCTCCCAATGCAGGGGGCCAGGTTCAATCCCTGGTCAGGGAACTGGATCCCACATGAAATAGAGTTCCCTGCTGCCTGCTGAGAACAAAGAGTTTTTGCATGCCACAGTGAAAACTGAAAATCTGTGTGCTGCAACTAAGACTCAGCACGGTCAAATAAATAAAAAATATTTTAAAAATAAAGTTATCAGAAAACAGGCAAGCAATTTCCACTAATTTCTTCTGGGTGGCTCTACCAAATTTCCTGTTAGCTAATCCATACCTGTCAGAGAAGGCAATGGAACCCACTCCAGTACTCTTTCCTGGAAAATCCCATGGATGGAGGAGCCTGGTAGGCTGCAGTCCATGGGGTCACGAAGAGTCGGACATGACTAAGCGACTTCACTTTCACTTTTCACTTTAATGCACTGGAGAAGGAAATGGCAACCCACTCCAATGTTCTTGCCTGGAGAATCCCAGGGGCAGTGGAGCCTGGTGGGCTGCCGTCTATGGGGTCGCACAGGGTCGGACATGACTCAAGAGACTTAGCAGCAGCAGCAGCAGCAATCCATACCTCTAAGATTGATGCCTGACCAGGGGCACTGGGTCTCTCAACCATCACTTCTGGGAACCATGGATCTTATCAGTACTTATGCGTGCAGAATCTTATGAGCACGCTAATTTGAATCATTTTTAGTTTCTAAGCTCTCCGTCATTCACAAAGGTGGAAAACTGCAAACTATGTATGATACCCAGGGGTATATCCATAAAGGCAGGGTGTTAAGGTGGTCAATGGCTTCATCTAACTTTACGTTTTTCAATTTGTGCTTTTTATATTCAAGCTAGTACTTCCTAATAGTTGTTATTTTCTTCATTGATTTTTCAGATAAATGAGCTTTGCTTTCAGTCTTTTAAGCAATGATTCTGGTGACAATTACCACAATAGTATTGACGTCTCAAGAATACCATTTCATAGCAAATTTTGTTCCCAAAGTCCATGGCACTTTATAGTCTTCTTTTATTTGTGATAATACTATTCTTTTTTCAGCATAAGGAATATTTTTCCTCCCTATCATGAGAATGAGCCACTTTCCAAAGCTAGGCTAGGACTCAGATGAAGAATAGGAGGCACAACACAGCCTCCCTTTATAAACATACCGACACTACGTACGGGCGTGGAAATGAAGAACTGAAGCTTCTGGTGCTAGTGCTGCATGTCAGAGACTACTGACACTTGTCTCATGTAAACAATTCTTTTTGTCCCTATGAACAAAATTATTTGCTTCATCTGGTTGTTTTAGATACAGAGAGAATGGTCTTTTTGTCCTACTAGCAAAATAATAGCTTTTCTGGTTCTTACCATTGGAAATTCCTTTTACAAGAAACAAAACATTTTCTCCTAAGAAGTTTCTGCAGCTCTTATCCACCTATAATTCTCAAAAAACAAACAATTAAAAAAAACCCTTGCACACAAGTGATGCCCAAAGAATAAAGCAGAATGATTATAATTGAAATTCCCAAAATGTAAGTAACTTTTTACAGCAAATAACTTCCATATCTATGAGATTACACAGGCAAGGTTTGATTCATCATGCCTTTGGACTGCAAACCACTCTTTCTAAAATGCCACACTTTGTCCATTGCAGATCTTCCTCATAACCTGTTTTGGCAGGACTAATGCTAGAAGGGCACTGCAACCATAGACGTTGACAGACGCTGGACCAGGAAGTTGCAACCAAAGAAGAAGTATTACCACGGTATGTGATGGAAATGGCTTCCAATTTTGATTGGCTTCAGAGTTGCTCCTTCTTGGTTTTTCACTTCCAGCTATGTCACTTAGTGGCTTTAGAACCACAGGCAAAGTACTTAACCTCCTAGAGTAGCAGTACCTATAAAGTAGGAAGGATAACTACAGGATTATTCAGGATTATATCAGTGCTAACTAAGGGGTCCAGATGCTCAGTGGATCCTGAATAAATGGCAGGAACTAATACCACCTCCTCCTTTTGGCACTGGCTGAAAGCAAGTGAGACTACATACATCTTTGCATGGCACAGTCTTTACAGTCAGAAAGCTCATGGTCCTGTGCCTCCCTTTGAGGGACACTGACAGCTACACAGACAGAACATGTCCCTACTTCCACTAATATGTCATTGTGAAGTGAAGTGAAGTCGCTCAGTCGTGTCCGACTCTTCGTGACCCCATGGACTGTAGCCTATCAGGCTCCTCCGTCCATGGGATTTTCCAGGCAAGAGTGCTGGAGTGGATTGCCATTTAGTGGCCACTTAATTTTTCTCCTTCCTCACTTCCCTCAGATATTCTGAAGATTTACTACTGACCATTTCCCCATTCCTCCTTTTTAAAGATATATCCATCACTGGGACTTTCTTGCAGTCCAGTGACTAAGACTCCATGCTCCCACAGCAAGAAGCCTGGGTTCCATCCTTGGTTGGGGAACCAAGATTCCACACGCCATGTGTCACAGACAAAAAAAAAAAATTTTTAATTAAAAAACAATTTTCCTTATGGCACATCTCTCTAACTTTGGCTTTGAGATAACAAAAATTCTGTTTCTTATACTATAACCTCTCTGCCTTCTATTTTTTTATGTCCCTCTAACTATTTGGCAAGGAGGTAAGTCGGCATAAAGAAAAGAAATATACTTTCCTCCCTACGCATTCCCTTTCAGTCATGTTTTTAACTATTAGCTGTAAGAAAATGACTCTTAAATCATCTTCCAGCCTTCATTTCCTTCGTGAGCTTTTCTTCCTTTCAAATGCCTGTTCTGTAGCACTACTGGGATGCTCCCCTGTTATCTGAGTCAGTAATCCCTAAACTCAACTCCCTGGCATGGTCCTTTTCAGTCACTGGCAACAATCAGGCCCAAGACTTTGTCATCTCATTGGAAACTCCCCAACAACCTCTCAGAGCCAAACCCGACAGACCTTGCTTCTCCCCTGATCTCCCTTCCTTTCCAATCTCTCAGTTATTATTGAAATTCCTTCCCTGCCCTTCCTGTTACAATAGCTTCTTAATTGATTTTTTTTGTCTCTCTCTTACGTAGTCACACTGCTCATTGGTAAGGTGAATTTTATAAAAAATATTTCTACTTATCTTACTTGTACCTCTTATCCACTTTTCTACATAATTCACAGAAACATTATCTCAGTTTTATAGATGAGAAAACCAAAGTTCCAAGAGATGAAGCACTCCAGATCATCCGGGCCCGATGGACCAGCCACTACACCATGAACATCTATGGATTCAGACAGCTGGCCTTTTAGTAAATGAAACAGATAAGCAAAAGTCTTGAGTTAACACAGAATCAGCTCCTACTCTGAAAGCTCCAGATTATTCTGGGGATAAATAGGACTGAACAGATTGTGAGGGCTTTTCCAGGAGTCATGTTGGGAGACTTTGTGGTGCCTACATGCTACAGAGTCCACTGGGGCCATTCCCAGAGGCTGGGCCTCACTGCACAGGATCCACTGGGGATGGCTCCATGAATTCTATAGGGGGTAATAAAGATGAACTTCTCAGATTGACCTGTTTACAATATTAGGGCTCAGAAAGTTCTGGAAACAGAGTCTGAAGGTTTAATCAGTGTTTCTACTTAAGTGCCACAAAACCATCCAATATAAGCGTGTGTATTTCTGCACCTACCTAGGAATATGAATAAAGACTGCTTCAGTCTGTGGTGAAATATCACTTTACTAGCTTCAACACAAAACTAACTATTGGAACAACACAATTATTGACTCTCTCTTTGAGGCTCAATTCCAATCATGTCCTTTGAATCCCTGAACTAGAAAAAGTTATGGGTCTCAAAGTAAAGCTGTAGCATGTTCCTTTTGAAATAGTTCTAATCTAACAATATTCACTGGAAAAAAAAAGACTATATATGTTTACAGATAGGAACTAGAAGTGAATATAGAAAAAAATAAAACAGTTGAAGATGGCCAGATTCAATGAATTCCATTTCTTTTGATTTTATGCTAATTCTGGCTTTACATTCTTGATGAAACATATAATACACTTAAAGGGATAAAGTACAGAAAATGCCATTTGCTTGTGTCTGCCTAAGTAGTCCAGTAACTTTCCTACGGTTGGTGATAACTATTACTAGTCTATAAACCAAAGTGAAATTAGAGAACGGATGAGGCAATATGGGGGTGGTGTGGATAGTGTGTGGAGGGTAGCTACAGAGTAGCTGCTGACTTATCCTTAAGTATCAGATGAAACAAAACTTCTTTCCAGAAGCCTTTGCACTAAAGTCCATGAATACTCATAATTTAGTGATCTGACTCTTCTAATGAATTGTAGTGAACACAAAGGCAGGGACCTGTGTACCTTCAGTGCCTGGTGCTATGCCTGTCATATAATAAAAGCTCAATAATTTGTTATTTAAAGAATAAACACATAAATAAATATAATTTAGAGCAATATGTATCAAATAACAGGTCACAAACACGAGTTTTTAAATGAATATCCACTCATTTCTGGGTACAGATTGAAAAAATCAATGGATCCTACATTTAACGGGAATATATACAAATTTCAATCAATTGTTACGATGGCTAGACCAATTATTCATTTCAACAAATAAAGAACAATCCAGAAAATTTCTGGAGCACTGTGCTATATGGATCTTTGTTGCTGTTGTTCAGTCTCTAAGTTGTGTCCAATTCTTTGTGACCCCATGGACTGTAGGACACCAAGTTCCTCTGTCCTCCACTATCTCACAGGGCTTGCTCAAATTCATGTCCATCGAGTCCGTGATTCTATCCAACAATCTCATTGTCTGCTGTCATCCTCTGCTTTTGACTTCAATCACTCCCAGCATCAGGATATTTTCCAATGAGTTGACTCTTCACATCAGGTTGCCAAAATACTGGAGTTAAGCTTCAGGAATAGTCTTTCTAATAAATATTTAGGGTTGATTTCCTATAAGATTGACTGCTTTGATCTCCCTGCAGTCCAAGGAACTTTCAAGAGTTTTTCCCAGCACTACAATTCAAAAGCATCAATTCTTTGGTGCTCAATTCTTTATGCTCCAACTCTCACATCTGTACATGACTACTGGAAAAACTCTGTCTTTGACTATATGAACCTGCTTTTTAATATGCTATCTAGGTTGGTCATAGCTTTCCAAGCAGCAAGTGTCTTAATTTCATGGATGCAGTCACCATCTGAAGTGATTTTGGAGCCCATGAAAATAAAATCTGTTACTGCTTCCACTTTTCCCCCTTCTATTTGCCAAGAAGTGGTGGGACTACATGCCAGGACCTTCATTTTTCAAATGGCGAGTTTCAAGCCAGCTTTTTCATTCTCTCACCTTCATCAAGAGGCTCTTTAGTTCCTCTTCATTTTCTGTCATTACAGTTGTACCGTCTGCATATCTGAGGTTGTTGTTATTTCTCCTGGCCATCTTGATTCCAGTTTGTGCTTCATCCAGCCAAGCATTTCGCATGATGTACTCTGCATAGAAGTTAAATGAGTAGAGTGACAATGTACAGTCTTGATGTACTCCTTTCCCAACTCTGAACCAGTCAGTTGTTCTATGTAAGGTTCTAACTGTTGCTTCTTTACCTGCATACGGGTTTCTCAGAAGACAGGTAAAGTGCTCTGGTATTCCTATCTCTTTAAGAATTTTCCACAAGTTGTTGTGATCCACACTTTAAAGGCTTTCTCACAGTCAATGAAGCAGAAGTAGATGTTCCTCTGGAACTCGCTTGCTTTCTCCATGATCCAGTCAATGTTGGCAATTTGATTCCCAGTTCCTTTGCCTCTTCGAAACCCAGTCTGTACATCTGGAAATTCTCAGTTGACATACTGCTAAAGCCTGGCTTAAAGGATTTTGAGCATGACATTGGTAGCATGTGAAATGAGCATAATTGTACAGTTGTTTGAACATTCTTTGGCATTGCCCTTCTTTGGGATTGGAATGAAAACTGACCTTTTCCAGTCTTGTGGCCACTGTTGAGTTTTTCACATTTGCTGACATACTGAGTGCAGAACTTTAACAGTATCATCTTTTAGGATTTGAAATACCTCAGCTGGAATTTCATCACCTCCACTAGCTTTGTTTGTAGCAATGCTTTCTAAGGCCCACCTGACTTCACACTCCAGTATGTCTGGCTCTTGGTGAGTAATCACACCATCGTGATTATCTGGATCATTAAGATCTTTCTTGTATAGTTCCACTATGTATTCTTGCCACCTCTTCTTAATCTCTTCTGCTTCTGTTAGGTCCTGTCTTTTGTCATGTCCATCCTTGCATGAAATGTTCCCTTGATATCTCCAATTTTCTTGAAGACCTCTCTAGTCTTGCCCAGTCTATTGCTTTCCTCTATTTCTTTGCATTGTTCATTTTTAAAAGGCCTTCTTATCTCTCTTTGCTATTCTCTGGAACTCTGTGTTCAGTTGGGTATATCTTTCCCTTTCTCCTGTGCCTTTTGCTTCTCTTCTTTCCTCAGTTATCATTAAGCCTCCTCAGACAACCACTGTGCCTTCTTGCATTTCTTTTTCTTTGGGATAATTCTGGTCACTGCCTCCTGAACAGTCTTATGAACCTCTGTCCATAGTTCTTCAGATATTCTGTCTACCAGATCTAATCCCCTGAATTAAATTATTCATCACCTACACTGTATAATCAAAAAGGATTTGATTTAGGTCATATCTGAATGACCTGATGGTTTTTCCTTACTTCAGTTTAAGCCTGAATTTTGTAGTAAGGAGCTCATGATCTGAGCCACAGTCAGCTCCAGGTCTTAATTTTGCTAACTCTATAGAGCTTCTTCATCTTTGGCTGCAAAGAACATATTGACCATCTGGTGAGGTCCATGTGTAGAGTCAAATTGTGCTGTTGGAAAAGGGTGTTTGCTATGACTAGCATGTTCTCTTGACAAAACTCTGTTAGCCTTTGCCCTGTTTCACTTTGCACTCCAAGGCCAAGTTCAGTTCAGTTCAGTCGCTCAGTCCTGTCCGACTCTTTGCGACCCCATGAACTGCAACATGCCAGACCTCCCTGTCCATCACCAACTCCCAGAGTTCACTCAGACTCATGTCCATTGAGTCGGTAATGCCATCCAGCCATCCTCCTTCTCCTCCTGCCTCCAATCCCTCCCAGCATCAGAGTCTTCTCCAATGAGTCAACTCTTTGCATGAGGTGGCCAAAGTACTGGAGTTTCAGCTTCAGCATCAGTCCTTCCAAAGAACACCGAGGACCGATCTCCTTTAGAATGGACTGGTTGGATCTCTTTGCAGTCCAAGGGACTCTCAAGAGTCTTCTCCAACACCATAGTTCAAAAGCATCAACTCTTCTTCGGTGCTCAGCTTTCTTCACAGTCCAACTCTCACATCCATAAATGACCACTGGAAAAACCATAGCCTTGACTAGACAGACCTTTGTTGGCAAAGTAATGCCAAACTTGCCTATTAAGGCTACCTCTTGACTTCTGACTTTTGCATGTCAATCCCCTATGACAAAACGGACATCATTTTTTGCTGTGTTGTAGGTCTTCACAGAATCAGTCAACTTTAGTTTCTTTGGCATCAGTGGTTGGGGCACAGACATGGATTATTGTGATGTTGAATGGTTTGCCTTGGAAAGCAACCGAGATCACTCTGTCCTTTTTGAGACTGTGCCCAAATATTGCATTTTGGACTCTTTCATTGACTATGAGGGCTACTCCATTTCTTTTAAGGTGTTCTTGCTCACAGTAGTAGATATAATGGTCATCAGAATTAAATTTGCCCATTTCTGTCCATTTTAGTTCATCTATTCCTAAGATTTGAGGTTCAGTCTTGCCATCTCCTGCTTAGCCACATCCAATTTACCTTGACTCATGGATAAAACATTCCAGGTTCCTATGCAATATTGTTCTTTACAGCATTAGACTCTACTTTCCCCACCAGACACATCCACAGCTGAGGGTCATTTCCACCCTCTCCCAGCTGCGTCACTCTTACTGGAGCTATTAGTAATTGCTCTCTGTTCTTCCCCAGTAGCATACTGGACACCTTATGACCTGGGGGGCTCATCTTCCAGTACTATATCTTTTTGCCTTTTCATATACTCCATGGGGTTTTCTAGGCAAGAATACTGGAGTGGGTTGCTGTTTCTTTCTCCAGTGGACCACGTCAGAACTCTTCACTAGGACCCATCCATCTTGGGAGGTCCTTCACAGCATGGCTCTTAGCTTGAGTGACACAAGCCCTTTTGCCATGTCAAGGCTCTGATCCATTAAGGGGGTGTGGATCTTATTTGAGGCCAAATGGCTAAAACCCAAGAAATCTCTCTGAATATAAAAATATAGATAAGAATTCTGAGTAGATCTACACTGCCTTCTCTGCAGATCAGCTGTGCCATGAAGTCCTAACCTAACACAGTCCCCTATCCTGGGGCCAACCGTGGTAAGGTTGGAGTAGGAAAAGGAACTCTACCCAAGCCCAAGGAAACCAGAGCTGTTCTGGCTCTGTTCCAAAAGGGCCTACAATTTTCTAGACGTGAGGTGACTTCTAAGCATCACTGCTGGGGTGACTTTTATCAGATCATTTCTTCTAAAAGGTGTACATTCTTTAATGTGAGGAAAGAATAGGGTGCAGGAAAATAATTGCTGGATTCCAAATTGTGTACTCAGTCTTAAATGAAAAATAAACAGTTCCTGAGAGGGAAGAAAAGTATTTACTTACAAATTCAAGCTAAGTTTGAGTAGAAGATACAACTTAGATTGTTCTCAGACACCATTATTCCTCAGGGGAATTAGCAGCATTAATTTATGACTAATAGATTAACCCCCTCCCTTTTTTTTGTCAAGTCCTTGGTTAAACCCTTTGAGTGTGTGTTTGGGGTGTGTGTGTGTGTGTGTGTGTATGTGTGTGTGTAGACTCATGGGCAAGTCTGAAGGAGTCTGGGCTTCATTCAAATGAAATCTCTCTTCCATCTTGGGAAAGGTCTATATTACTTTTGCTGAGAAGAGGCTTGATGTCTCAAGAGGTCAATCCCCTACAAGTCTTGAAAGCGGTCTTGCGGTTTAAGAATAAAAGTAGGAAACCAGATTAAAATTGCCTTGCTTTATCTGTATCCCAAAACACCTTCACGATCCTTATTTCATTGTTCTGAAACAAAGTAGGGAAGGTGGTATGCTGAGAGCCCCAGTGGAGATCCTGCCACCCCCAGCTGTGTGACTAGCCAAGTGAGCCTCCTCACCTGCAATGTGATTAAAAATGATTCTGTCTCAGAGTTGTAGCCACCACATGAGATGAGAAAACTGAAGCTTTTAGAGGTTTAGTTTTTTTTTTTCAAAATCACAGAATTATGGAGCCAGAAATTAAATGTGGCCCTCTGACTTCCAAGCCTTTTCTACTAGCATAGTCTACTTTAAAATCCTTGAGAAATGTCACTGAAGAGTAGGGTAGTACTATATTAAAAATCAGTTTCTCAAGACATCCAAGAAGAAAGAAAACAGTTACTTTAGAAGATCACTCATATCTAGGTTATTTAATCCTATCTACTATTTATAGCTAATGCTTGATACACCAGATTTTTATAATGCTAAATACCAGTGTCAAGTTCATATATTCTTCTGGATATTAGATATAAAGGTACAAAGATTATAGCTACTAAAGAGATATAGCACTATTAGCCAAATATAAAGACTTAATTCTCAATTTCTCTAAGATATTTATCTTCAGAATTTAGTAACCTATAAAATATTCTTATAATGCATAACAGCCCTAAAATGTTTATATGAAAGTGATAATGTTTTAATGATGGTAACAACTGTGCCTCACAGTATCACTAACTTGAATAGAGCAGGACAAATTCTGTCCAAAAGATGGTAATAAAATGTTCTTTTAAAAAACATGAAACAAAGTCCTTAAATATCTTAGCCATAAGATGCCAATAAAACTGAATTCCTATCTAGTTTAATTAAACAATGGAAGTCAGGAGGTAAAGGGTAGAAAACTTCCCTTTGTCCCTCTTTTCCTGAGAAACTTTCAAAGGTTGAAAATCAATTCCTTTTGTCCCCTTGTTATTCATCTGCTACACATTAAATAGAAACTCTGGGTATCAAGTAATTCCCATAGGGTCTTTCATCTACAGAGAAGCCTGGTACAAATTAAATTCTTACTCTCCTTCATGAATTATAGATATGTGTTGTAGTGGACCGTTGATTTATCAGCATATGCTTTTGCTAGTTCAGCGTGGTGTGACAAGCTAAGGGCAGTCTTTCTCTAAGGTTACTTTGGGTTGGGGATTGGGGTCCTGTATTAATTAATATAGAGCATTATCACGTTGCTCTGACTTTACAGTCTCTGTTTAAAAGGCATCCTGTTAGACACTGTTTCAGTTACCTCCGCGATCTTTCAGCCATTTAGGTTACCTGTGTGTGTTCTAATGCACTGTAATAACACTAAAACGTGTAACATCACATCTGCCAGTGATGTGATGCTTATGAAATGACCATCTTAATGGTTATTACAAATAACGTGCAAGAACAGACCATGCACAAGATCTCTCAGGAATTCTTAATTGATGCAAAAGTTGGTTTAGCATTGGACTTCAGAACCAATAGTTGAGGAGATAACTTTGATCCCTGCCTGAATATATATTCAGGCGACACCGCTTAGACAGGGTCTCTGTCCTAAATCCTGGCTTTTGGAAGGAAACCACAGATATATACTAACCCACACACCAACACACATACACACACACAGCAGAGTTCTCAATCTCTAGTGCTAGGAAGTTCGAAGACTTTCACTTAAATCTTTTCCCCACCAAATATGCTAAAAATCTTTTTGCGGCAGGTGTTCTTTTAGGTCTTTAACAAAGACAAAAGTTGGTCGGCTCTCGGTCGATTTCTCAAGTGCCAGGCCTCCCTGGACCACTCCAGCCTCCCCCTCAGACACGAGTCAGTCTCTGGCCCAACATGCACCTCGGCTCGTCCCCTCCCGCCATCGCGAGACCCACCGTCGGAGCAGACGCCTCTCCCGGAGCCGCACCCAGCGGGCCTCACCTCGCTGGAGTCCTCCTGCTGGTTGATGACGGCGAGCGCGTCTTCCGCTGCCTGCCGCTTGGCCTCGGCCACCGTGCGCTCCATCTTGGCGCGCTCCGACGTGATCATGTCGTGCGCCTTCCGCTCGGCCTCGGACACGGCCTTCTGCAGCTCGGTCATGGCCTGCCGCTTCACCTCGTTGACCGCCTCCTCTGCGGGCCGGGCAGGGGGGACCGGACAAGAGAACAAGCTCTGTTAGCGCGCGGCCCGGGCTCCCAACCCGTCACCACAGAACGCTAGACGACACGCGGGACTCCCGGGCCCCGTACTGGGCGGGTCTTCCAGACGTCTAAAGACTCACGTTCTGGAAATTTAGGAAACGCAAAGGGTGACGCCTTGTTCCTTTAATTTACGCTCCTGGGAATAATGTTTATATTTCTGTGGCCTCACAATACCTTGACTACCAAACTAGTGCTCCAGACAGGATCCTGAGATCAGACTAAGTAGTCAGAAGACAAAAATTACCACAAGAAATCCATCTATATAACTGAGACCCACGAAAAAGGTGTTTTGCCACAATGAAATATGAACACAGGGAGTCCATGGGTAATGCTTTCAGGAAAAGAGAGGAAGGGAATAGATTTTACACAGACACATATATAAATGCAAACACTTGTTTTGCTGGTGAAAGATACAGTAATGAAAAGGTGTCTCGTAACAATTAATGCAGACCTTTGAAAGAAAATCCAAGATGAAACATAATGGAAGATCCAGCTTTTCTTTTTCCTGTCATTTCCTGAGTGATGTGGATATATGATGCGGATATATAGGGATTAAAAACAATCATTTTCTCATTTCCAAATTTTTCAGTTGTAGTATCTACTGAATCAAATATAAGTAGTTTTGCATAACCAGCTGTTGCACTAGACAAATATAATTGAATCCTACTGCAGGCCAAAACAATCAGGCCTGACTACAAACCTGCAAGGTGTCAAATTAGCTCTTTATTTTTGGCTGTGGAAAGGGTGCAAAGACTTGACTAATGTACAACATAAGATTGACAACTAAAACAAGTAATTTCCATTTAAAAAAATTAACTGTTTTAATTAACAGGGAAAATATCCTCCCCCTGAATTAGTTTATCTAATTTTCATCTTTATTCAAAGCAAAATGACAATGATTAATTGAAAATTTAATAAGCAGTAATTATTAACTTGGCAAATCTCGTACCAATTAACACTCTATTAAAACTAATTATGACATGTTTCATTCAAATGTTTGCACTTAATTGTTTCACTCAAAAAGCACCTTAATTAAATGTTCTGTTTAATTAAAAACATAGTTTCCTAATAAAAATGTTATACTGCAGATTAAAAATGTTGAGATACAAATACTCCTATAGTTCTTTAAATTTCTATGTTTTATTTCACACCTCTATAGTTCATGACTTGAGGATCAGGAGAAGCCCTCCACTATTAATTAGTAATCATGACTTTTGCAGCCTCCACCATTTTTTATAGCATTATTTCTGAAGCTCACTCATTTGTAATTACTGTCTTCTAGATTTTATAAACTAAATTAAAATATTTCCAGATAGGAATATTAACTGAAATATGTTCAGCATTTTTTGGTTGCTTTAAGATATGCATTTAAAATCTGGATGGAAGCAGAGCACTGCATAGAGTTAGCACCTTCTTCACCAGGAGGTGAAAAGATACCTTTATTATCCTATAATAAAGACTTGGGGCACTAGGGAAGCACTGCCCTTCTAACTGTATAGAAGGGTCTAATTTGGTTTGAATATTCAAGGTGAATTAAAATTCTATCTAAGTGGTAATACAGGACAATAATTTTTGCTTAGGATCAAAGCTGTAGCTTGACTAATTGTATATGCAAATCAGGCAATTTATATTTAAATTATGCATTCCTATTCTAATCCCACAGGCATATACAGATCAGCAAAGAGAATTGGTAGGACATTTACAAGGTGCTTGAATATTTATTACCAACAGCAAACACTCATTGATTGTTTGAAAAATATACTGAAGAAAACAGTTGCAATGTAAAAGCTATATTTATGGTAGCCTTTCTCCAATTTTATAAAGACCTTTCAAACTTTAGAGTGTATTTTGCTACCTTTGCTATTGCTTTTAAAAATACTACTTTTAGGGGAAAAGTGATATGGCCTTCAATATTAGGATTGCAAATATTTAATATGTATCTTGTTATTACATTGTATTATTAGGGTAACATGTAAACTTTGAATAGGGTCTATAGGTTAAATAATTATATTGTTTTAATGTTAATATCCTGATTGTGGTAACCATACACAAGAGAATGTCCTTGTTCTTATTAAGAAATACTAAATGCATTTCCTAATGTTTAGGAAACACTAAAATGTTTAGGGTTAGAGGATATATCACGTCTGCAATTTACTCTGAAGTGGTTGGGGAAAATATATATAATGCATAAACAGAAAAAGAGGGAAGGAAAGATGGAAACAGAAAGAGAAGACATCAAAGCAAATATGGTGAAATAGGGAAACTGGGAGAAAGGTATATGAGATTTTTTATACTATTTTCTGCAACTTTTTCTGCAAGTTTGAAATCATTTAAAAGTAAAATGGTGCAAAATATTATATGATATACTTTCAAGCACAGGATATAATTTTGAAATTATAATTTTCTCTGAAAGACACATGGGTTACATTCCATTGAATTTTAGATATTTGCTATTAGTATTTGATATTGTTCAAATGCTTTAAACTTCATTTTATTTACCTATATTTGTCACAAAGGTAATGTATAATAGTTTCATTGTAAAGACGTACTTTTGTCTTAAAAAAAAAAATGCCACTAGTGAATTTTAGAATCTTGGGGAAAAACTTTCAAATTTTAACAGGCTGAATGTAGATGTCACATTCTGCCTTTGGTGTTTTACTCATATTTGGATACCTTGACACTTTGAACACTATAAATGCTTTTTAAGAAGCCTATAAAGATAAATATGATAAGCAGTTACTTGAGACTTCCAGATGAAACTGTCATCTGTCCTTCAAAGATTCAATATACTCCTTAAAATTTAGCAGCTATCCATAGAAAACTGCTCCCAAACTGTTTTTATGCAGCAGATTAGGGATATCACTGTGATAAAAATACAAATTTAATGAACATTACTTCCAGGTCAGGTTTTGGACTGAAGATCTATTATAGACAGATAGCCAAATTTTATAAATATTCCAAACATTGGTTTGATAAGGTTTAGCCCTTCTTAGAAAATGCATGGACACTACATAAACATGTATTGCTCTTTCTCTCTTTTAAGAGTACCCAAAATGCAAAGTATACCTAGAACTGGTTTCAGAAATCCACAAAACAGACAGTGAAGAAAAATTAATAGTGGACTCAATAGATTACAATATGTCAAGTTAAAAATAAATAACTGATTAAGGGCAAAGAACATAGTGCTGTTTTGAATCTGCTTCCAATTGCTTACCACTTATAGTAGGATTTCCTTTATGCATAGCTATTCAAGTTAACTTTCCAACAAAGGTAGTATATTCAGAAAAATCTGCTCTCATTTAATAGCAGTCAAACAAAGACTTGAGCAGATAATAGCACAGAAGGAATTTGGATTACACGAGACTTCACTGTCAATTTTTCTTTATGAACTATCAAGATTTAACTCAAATACACATAAATAAGGGAAATACAGAGACTCTCTCCCTCAACACAAAAATTCATCCTTCTGCTATCCAAAATGGCAATTCTTTGTACCTCTTATTGGAATAAGTTGCACTGACAGCTCAAAATTGGAGCAGAAAAATGGTGAGAAGGAAGACATAGCAATTCTTTCTCCAGATTATGTGGCACTCAGCACATTTTAACAGCCCAGGAGTATTCCGTAACTGTTATCCTGGTAGGAAATCTTCTTAGAGGCGATGTGGTAAATCTGGTAAGACTATACAGACTGGCTATAGATATACACAAATACACACAACACAACACAAATAAACCTTAACCTTTAGGCTGAATGGGTCTATCTGATTTGTATACTAGACATGTAAGAGATCTTTCTCTCTGGTTCTTAATCCAAGCTGCTAAGCCTAGAATACTATCAGATTTTGAAACACCTTATCACTCTTACAAAAGAGTTATTAGAAAAAAAAAAAAAAAAACCCACAAAACTCAAATAAGAGTCAAGGGACCAGAGTCACCAAGTTGCACAGAACTACAGACATGGCTGGGTCACATCAAAACCCAAACTGAAATCCTCTATAGGAAAAAAAAACCCTTTCTCCTTGATTGGGGGTTCACTGCCCCACACCTGTGTAATGGCTTGCAGAAATAGCATTTTCCAGTTTCTCAGCTCAGACAAACCATTTTAACAGTTGGAGTTGTTGTTTAATCACCAAGTCATGTTCGACTCCTTTGCAACCCATGGACCATATAGCCCGCCAGGTTCCTCTGTCCATGGGATTTCCCAGGCAAGAATACTGGGAATAGTTGCCATATTCATGCTCCAAGAATAGTTGCCATTTCCTGCTCCAAGGACACCTTCCTAACCCACAGATCGAACCTGCATCTCCTGTATCAGAAGGGGGATTCTTGACCACTGAGCCATCAGGGAAACACTAACAGAGTTACAGAAACTCAAAGGCACATTGTGTGTTTGCAATGTCATTTTTAAGTTATGAAATAGATTTATAATTTATCTTAGTTTTTTTTTTTTTAATAAGGTTTTGGCTCAACTTACTGGTATTCCACCAAGATTCTGCCAAATTTGATTTCTTTAAGGCCAGCAAGTCAATGAGTCGTCAGAAACTTTAAGTTACTTTAAAATGTACAACAATATCTCTTAATGAAAATTAGATAGTATACATGAAAAGGAAAACAGAAATTTAGCAACTTTGTCATTTAACTTATTTTAGCTTTGGTCACTGAATATTAATTAGCACAAAAGATCAATTGTAAAAAATGTTGGTAACCATAAGATTTGAGTGCCTCAACCAGTGAACTTGTGGTTGTGATATTTTTCAAAAGAATTCAAAAGGTAGATGTCAATTATAGCTAGCTCAATTTAAAAAAATTAGAAGATAAGGCTAAAGTAAAATACCAGACTTTATTTTCAGGAAGGAAAAAGTGCATGCAAGCTGAAACCTCAGCTTTCCAGCCTGAAATCATTACAGCCCCTGAAAAATGAGGTTTATAACAGAAGTATCACCAGACCCTCATTACAGTAGCACTAGCAGATGCTATAAAATAAAAACTATTCTGTGCTCTAATCAGGCCTGGTTTAAGAATATTCATCAAGATTTTTAAATTGTGTGTGTGGGGGGGTTTATTTTGTTGTTGCTGTTGTTGTTAGCGGTAAAGTCCTTTCTTGTCATTCTTCACATCACTGCATTAACAACTGCACACAGCTGCCAGAACACTAAACTCATGTTTTTAAACAATTCTTACCAGCTTTCTTCCAGATCTCCTCTGGCACATATCCAGAAGCAGGCCTGTGAAGGAACTCCCGATGTGCATCTATGAGGAGGATAAAAACCGGTGGAGAGGGGGGAAAGCACCGTAAGCACCGTTATGTCATCTCAGAGGGAGAGCAAGCAACGCCCACTATCTCTGCTTCTCTACAGAAACACAGTTTTTTAAACACTTGAACTCCAAAAAATAAAAATAGGAATAGGAACACTGGCCGTCAGAGCTCAAGGAAAATACATCACTGGTGTAAATGCTTATATGCTCAAAACCAAAACAACTCTAAACATTCCATTCTGTGTGTTAGTTGCCCAGACTCTTTGCGACCCCATAGACTCTAGCCCGCTAGGCTCCTCTGTCCATGGAATTCTCCAGGCAAGAATACTGGAAACACTATTCCAGGGTTGCCATTCCCTTCTCCAGGGAATCTTCCTGACCCAGGGATCGAACCCTGGTCTTCTGCATTGCAGGCAGATTCTTTACCATCTGAGCCCCCAGGGAAGCCCAAATTTTTCATTATACAATATGTTATACAACACTGTTCCCAGCACTCCCTAAGTATGGGAAGTTCTATGAACATATTTTATTAAAGAAAGCAAATTGTATTTGGCAATTTTCTCTTTTTTTAAAGTCAAATTGAGAGTAGAAAGTCAAATTATATTGGAGTAACATAATTTCCACACAGCTAGGATTCTACCACCTTTCAATACATAGTGAGCCTGACTCCATGGCTAACCAGTTCTCACACTTAATTACTTTAAAAAAATCTTACTGAGCATTAAAAATTCTCACAAAAAATTGGATTATATGGATTTGACATGGATGGGAGCAAGAAAGAATCATTAGAATGGATTCACAGAGAGCCAGTTGACCAAATATAACTAGTATAGGACATGCTTCCAGGGTGGGAGTGAGCGGGTGGATATGAAGTTCCACTTTAAGTGAAATGTTGTGCTTTTATGCTGCACAAATTTTAAAAGTTTGAGAAAACAGGTCATAATAAAATTGATATAGGAATGCTAACCTCCAAATAACATGTTCATGAAAATGACATGAAACCTATTTTCGTGTTTTTATACATGCTTAAAAATAAAGTGTATACAGTCTTCCATAGCTAAAATATGCTCTAAACTTCCTCCATACTGGATTTTTCAAACAAAATTCTATTTATTTAGAAGTTTGGAGGAAGAAAAATATCATTTTAACTTTTATAAATTGAACAATCTTTCAACTCATGATAAATTTCAAATAACTGAAGTTTTCTCTACATGTATCAGAAATGTTAAGTAGCAGACTTTTTAAAGAATACTTTATCTAATGTATGTTGATGATCAAAAGAAATTCAGCCCACTCTTCTATATTTTATGGAGCTACAGAATGAGAAAACACAATCAAATTAGCTAAGTATATATCATTTTATATTTGAATGCCTTAGACACATTTGCATATTTTGAATCACTTGAAGGTACATAGATTATCAGTTGCCCAGAACATAAAATTTCCAGAACTGTTCTGAATTATCAAAATGTTACAGCTTACTGAAGGACATATGGAAACTCCTTGTACTACCTTTGCAATATTCTCATAAGTCTAACATTATTCCAAATATAAACAATTTTTGAAAGTTTACATTATAATTTCATGACTACTTGATAACTGAATGGACTGGAAATACCCACACATTCTCATGTGCACATTCATTTCTATACAGTAAATGATGAAAACCGAAATGTTTTTATTTAAGTAATTTTCATTTGTTAAAGACCTTGGTAAATCTGTCTGATGCATATACAACTCCAAAGAAACAAGACATGGGTAATTAGATTTGTCAAGATTATCTTCCACACTATTTTAAAGAAAGTGAAGTCAAGTTCACACTTAGTCACGTGACACAGTGAAACAGAGATTTACTTAGACATTTATTTTTAGGAGAAAAAAACCTTGGCTTTAGAATAATTTATTGGATACGAATAGATTTGTAAAGTCTGAGGACAAACAGAGGGGAAAAAAATGCCTTTTCCACAGTAGCAAAAAAATGGGGGGGGTGTATTTTTTCATTATAGGGGTTAAGGAAAGAGTAATAACTTTATAAAAAATTTTTTTTCTAAATGGCCAGTTTTTACTATAGGCAACAGGATGATGCTAAGTGATCCAAATACTACCAGCACTAGGCAGCACAGGAGAAGAGCCAGGTCTAAAGACCAGAGATGAGGGATCCTGGCTTTGCCCCATGACACTGTGACACTGGGCAGGGTCACCGCAGCGGTCACAGTCACCACAGTGCCAACGATACTACCACACTCGAGACTGCCGCTGTGAGGACTCAAGGAGGTACTTCCTGCTGCGTGTTCGGCATGGCACATCCTAAACTCTGATTAGATGTTAGTTGGGACTCTCTTCATCCTCATTATTTAGCAGGATGCCCGGTAAGAATGGATACACAGTCATCCTTTGGTATCCAAAGAGTGACCGAAAGCTGAGAATGTTCAAGTCCCTTATATTAAATGGTATGGTGAATAGTGTTGCTATGAACACAGAGGTGCATATATCTTTTTGAACTGCAGTTTTATCTGGATATATGCCAAAGACTGAAACAGAAACAGACTCACAGACATAGGCAACAGACTCGAGGGTGCCAAGGGGGAGGGCTGGTGCAGGAGGGGTAGACTGGGAGCTTGGGGTTAGCAGAGGCAAACAGAATGGATAAACAATAAGGTCTTACTTACAGCACAGGGAACTGCGTTCAGTAATCTGTGCTAAACCATAAGCGAAAGAATTTTAAAAAGAATGTGTGTGTGTGTGTATCACTCTGACGTACTGCAGAAATTAATACAACTTGTAAATCAACTATATTTAGATTAAAAAATGGTATTTGCACATAACCGACACACATGCTTTTCTATACTTTAAATCATTTCTAGATTACTTATAATTCATAATGCAATACAATGTAAACATTTTGTTAAAAGTTGCCAGCACATGGCAAATTCAAGTTTTGCATTTTGGAACTTTCTGGGACTTTTTTCCCCCCTGAAAATTTTTGATGTGTGGTTGGCTGAATCCATGGGTATGGAAGCTGTGTATATGGAGGGCTGGAGCGCCCCACCTTTCCCGCGACCGGCGCACTAGGAGCACTCCGCCGGCTGCATGGCACACTAGGAGCGTGGCGGAGAGGAGCTACCCCACGACCGAGGTCAGGAAGGGTGGCGGTGAGGAGATACCCCTCCTCCAAGGTCAGGAAGGGCGATGGTGAGGAGATACCCCTCCTCCAAGGTCAGGAAGGGCGGCCGTGAGGAGAGACCCCTCATCCAAGGTAAGGTGCCATGGCTGTGCTTTGCTGGAGCAGCCGGGAAGAGATACCCCACGCCCAAGGTAAGAGAAACCCAAGTAAGATGGTAGGTGTTGCAAGAGGGCATCAGAGGGCAAACACACTGAAACCATACTCACAGAAAACTAGTCAATCTAATCACACCAGGACCACAGCCTTGTCTAACTCAATGAAACTAAGCCATGCCTGTGGGGCAACCCAGGATGGGCGGGTCATGGTGGAGATATCTGACAGGGGGTGGTCCGCTGGAGAAGGGAACGGCAAACCACTTCAGTATTCTTGCCTTGAGAACCCCATGAACAGTATGAAAAGACAAAATGATAGGATACTGAAAGAGAAACTCCCCAGGTCAGTAGGGGCCCAATATGCTACAGGAGATCAGTGGAGAAATAACTCCAGAAAGAATGAAGGGATGGAGCCAAAGCAAAAAGAATACCCAACTGTGGATGTGTCTGGTGATAGAAGCAGAGTCCGATGCTGTAAAGAGCAATATTGCATAGGAACCTGGAATGTCAGGTCCATGAATCAAGGCAAATTCAAAGTGGTCAAATAAGAGATGGCAAGAGTGAATATGGACATTCTAGGAATTAGCGAACTAAAATGGACTGGAATGGGTGAATTTAACTCAGATGACCATTATATCTACTACTGTGGGCAGGAATCCATCAGAAGAAACGGAGTGGCCATCATGGTCAACAAAAGAGTCCGAAATGCAGTACTTGGATGCAATCTCAAAAATGACAGAATGATCTCTGTTCGTTTCCAAGGCAAACCATTCAATGTCACAGTAATCCAAGTCTATGCCCCAACCAGTAATGCTGAAGAAGCTGAAGTTGAACGGTTCTTTGAAGACCTACAAGACCTTTTAGAACTAACACCCAAAAAAGATGTCCTTTTCATTCTAGGGGACTGGAAGGCAAAGGTAGGAAGTCAAGAAACACCTGGAGTAACAGGCAAATTTGGCCTTGGAATACGGAATGAAGCAGGGCAAAGACTAATAGAGTTTTGCCAAGAAAATGCACTGGTCATAGCAAATACCCTCTTCCAACAACACAAGAGAAGACTCTATACATGGACATCACCAGATGGTCAACACCAAAACCAGATCGATTATATTCTTTGCAGCCAAAGATGGAGAAGCTCTATACAATCAGCAAAAACAAGACCAGGAGCTGACTGTGGCTCAGATCATGAACTCCTTATTGCCAAATTCAGACTTAAATTGAAGAAAGTAGGGAAAACCACTGGACCATTCAGGTATGACCTAAATCAAATCCCTTATGATTATACAGTGGAAGTGAGAAATAGATTTAAGGGCCTAGATCTGATAGATAGAGTGCCTGATGAACTATGGAATGAGGTTCGTGACATTGTATAGAAGACAGGGACCAAGACCATCCCCATGGAAAAGAAATGCAAAAAAGCAAAATGGCTGTCTTGGGAGGCCTTACAAATAGCTATGAAAAGAAGAGAAGCGAAAAGCAAAGGAGAAAAAGAAATATATAAACATCTGAATGCTGAGTTCCAAAGAATAGCAAGAAGAGATAAGAAAGCCTTCTTCAGTGATCAATGCAAAGAAATAGAGGAAAACAACAGAATGGGAAAGACTAGGGATCTCTTCAAGAAAATCAGAGATACCAAAGGAACATTTCACTCAAAGATGGGCTCGATAAAGGACAGAAATGGTATGGACCTAACAGAAGCAGAAGATATTAAGAAGAGGTGGCAAGAATACACAGAAGAACTGTACAAAAAAGAGCTTCACGACCCAGATAATCATGATGGTGTGATCACTGACCTAGAGCCAGACATCCTGGAATGTGAAGTCAAATGGGCCTTAGAAAGCATCACTAGGAACAAAGCTAGTGGAGGTGATGGAATTCCAGTGGAGCTATTCCAAATCCTGAAAGACGATGCTGTGAAAGTGATGCACTCAATATGCCAGCAAATCTGGAAAACTCAGCAGTGGCTACAAGATTGGAAAAGGTCAGTTTTCATCCCAATCCCAAAGAAAGGCAATGCCAAGGAGTGCTCAAACTACCGCACAATTGCACTCATCTCACACGCTAGTAAAGTAATGCTCAAAATTCTCCAAGCCAGGCTTCAGCAATATGTGAACTGTGAACTTCCTGATGTTCAAGCTGGTTTTAGAAAAGGCAGAGGAACTAGAGATCAAATTGCCAACATCCGCTGGATCATGGAAAAGGCAAGAGAGTTCCAGAAAAACACCTATTTCTGCTTTATTGACTATGCCAAAGCCTTTGACTGTGTAGATCACAATAAACTGTGGAAAGTTCTGAAAGAGATGGGAATACCAGACCACCTGATCTGCCTCTTGAGAAATCTGTATGCAGGACAGGAAGCAACAGTTAGAACTGGTCATGGAACAACAGACTGGTTCCAAATAGGAAAAGGAGTACGTCAAGGCTGTATATTGTCACCATGTTTATTTAACTTATATGCAGAGTACATCATGAGAAATGCTGGACTGGAAGAAACACAAGTTGGAATCAAGATTGCTGGGAGAAATATCAATAACCTCAGATATGCAGATGATACCACCCTTATGGCAGAAAGTGAAGAGGAACTAAAAAGCCTCTTGATGAAAGTGAAAGTGGAGAGTGAAAAGGTTGGCTTAAAGCTCAACATTCAGAAAATGAAGATCATGGCATCTGGTCCCATCACTACATGGGAAATAGATGGGGAAACAGTGGAAACAGTGTCAGATTTTGTTTTTCTGGGCTCCAAAATCACTGCAGATGGTGACTGCAGCCATGAAATTAAAAGACGCTTACTCCTTGGAAGGAAAGTTATGACCAACCTAGATAGCATATTCAAAAGCAGAGACATTACTTTGCCAACAAAGGTTCACCTAGTCAAGGCTATGGTCTTTCCTGTGGTCATGTATGGATGTGAGAGCTGGACTGTGAAGAAGGCTGAGCGCCAAAGAATTGATGCTTTTGAACCGTGGTGTTGGAGAAGACTCTTGAGAGTCCCTTGGACTGCAAGGAGATCCAACCAGTCCATTCTGAAGGAGATCAGCCCTGGGATTTCTTTGGAAGGAATGATGCTCAAGCTGAAACTCCAGTATTTTGGCCACCTCATGCGAAGAGTTGACTCATTGGAGAAGACTCTGATGCTGGGAGGGATCGGGAGCAGGAGGAGAAGGGGACGACAGAGGATGAGATGGCTGGATGGCATCACTGACTCGATGGATGTGAGTCTGAGTGACCTCCGGGAGTTGGTGATGGACAGGGAGGCCTGGCGTGCTGCAGTTCAATGGGTCGCAAAGAGTCGGACACGACTGAGCGACTGATCTGATTGTATACTTATTTGCTCATAAAAAAATTAAGGTGAAAAGAGCACCTTAAAGTTTGTTGTTGTTTTTTTCCTCCAAGCACTTAAACAAAAGTGCATAAAACTTTAGAAAAATCGAAGGACTCAAGAGGCTGGGATTAAGTAATGCACACCAGGAAATGTTTACTCCCTCAGTACATGTCACCTAGGTACAGAAGTTGTTTCTGTTGCTAGCAATTTACTGTCTGAACCCCGATGGGAAATCTTCAAACTTCTTAGATGATACTTTCATAAATTTTAGTTAAACCTCACAAATACCCCCAAATTTTCTCAAAGATAGTTACTGTACTGGAGTTAACTGTATACCCACCTTTTTGTGTGCTATACAGCTGGTATAGATCTTGAGGATCCATTTACCACATCAGAAATGTGTGCTGTATTTCACCTTCTTGGCTTCATCTCCCTATAATTCTCAATGACACATGCCATATCCACATAGAGTCAAACTCCACCTGACCTAGAATCCTGATAGAAATATCAGCTCCAATCAAGCAGAAGTTTTCTTAATCCTATCCTATTTTCTAAAAGAAAGTTTTGTTTTTTTTTCAAAATAGCTGCAGAATATAAAGGCAAGTAATTTATATAATACCCAACTATTTACATATGTACACATATTTTACAATATCCCCTCCGATTCTAAGTTGCTGTGTCCAAGGTAAGCACCAGGTGTACTGACAGGAAGAAAGAAGTGATGTCAGTGGAGGTACTCCTCAGAATCTCTTTTAATATACTGATAAATACTACTGCAGTAGCTACAGAAACCAAATGACTAATGAATTTAGTATTTTTTCTTCTGATGAAGTAGCAACAAGAAGAGAACACATATGCAAAGTTAAATTTGAAAAAACAAAACAAATCCTGATGTTGATCAGTATTACAAGAGACAACTTCTCTCCCAAGACTTTCTTATTTTAGATTTTTGGCGAATCTAGACAAACTTGTTCAAGACACTCTAAGGTTCAGACTCTAAAGAAGCTAATTTTTAACCACCAAATATTGACCACCTATAAAACATCAGTTGCTATAAAATGGATGGTTGTTCTAAAATATAGCAGTGAAAACAGAAGAGTCTGTACAGGATGGTTTAAAATATGAAATGTATACATGTAACTATTGAAAGATGGAAAAATCATAGAAAAGTCCTTCTAAATTAAGTTTGGCTGGCTTTGGGATGCAAGTTGCTTGGGGATGAAAGAAGAGGAAGCGGGGAGCCTCCGGAAGATACATCTATGAAATGAGGAAACGAACTTGAAGTGGAGGTAAGGTGAAAAGACAGAAAAAGCAATCTAGGATGTATGCAAGAGATGGAAGACGCACTACACTTACGACAGATGGATACTAGATAAAGCGAGGGCCGCCATCAGTATACATGAAGGGATGAGTTGACAGCCTTCGGAGAATCAGTGTGACCTCCTATGACCCAGGACAGCAGTGCTCAAAGCTTGGCGCACCTATGTTATGGCCATCATCCCGTGATGGACAGAATGAAGCAGTGATCATGAAAATATCTATTACAAACACCATCAGAAGAAAGAAAGGTTTAAATGAGTTCATCTTTAGAAATGCTACTTATTTTTTGTTTTAAAGGATCATAAATTCAGAAATCTCAGTGTTATGTTCAAAACCCCAACCCAACCTAGAAGCCAAGAACTACATTATGATCTTCATCTTTAACAATAAAAATATGTAATGCCATAGGAGGCAATCATCTCTTTTTTTTCCTCCAAAGATGAATATATTTAACTAGTAGTCATATATTTTTTAACCCAATATACTAAATACAGCAGACTTTTTAAAATTTAGTAGGCACTTCACATTAGGAACGCAGATGCACTGTTTTGAAATGAATTTCATGATGTAATTTAAAAGGAATCCATACAAGTACATAAAATCTAAAGTTTTATATGCGGTATACTGTGAATAACTTGTGACTTTTATCATCTCACAGTTCAGAAGTTGAAAAATATATATCTTTGGATGTGAGTAAGCTATTTTTCCACAGTTATGAATTAGGGTCCTAAAGATACAATAGATTTACTATATTTAAGATAGAATTAGTGCTTGGAAACACTTTCAAAATGAAAAAAAATACCTAAGAATCTACTACAACTTCATAAACTTGGATGCCAAGCCAAAACACTAAATTTATGTGCTACTTGCTACTCTATAAACGGAGGTTGCATGTCAGAAATTATTTAGGTCATATCTACTGTATGTCAGGCACTAGCCCATGTTTTATAATTGTTAACTCCTTTAATACAGCAACACCTATGAAATATGTACTGTTACCATCTCTATCAGATGAAGAAATTGAGGCACACAGTTACTTGCCAGAGGTCAACAAAACTGGTGAGAAGAACCAGGGATTCAGATTCTGACATCTGCTCAGACCCTGTGCCTTTAACTTTCATGCAAGATCCGTGAGCCTTTAGACAGCATGAGAAACTCTACAATTCAATCATATGACAGTGATAAAACTTGTCAGCCAAAGAAATTTTAAAATATTAATTTCTCTTCCAATCTGCTTTAGGCAGGAGGTAGTATTAATTCAACAAACTTCAGAATTTCTAAACTTTCTGTGAACAATCAAGTTGATTAATCGTTTCCTTTAAAACAAAAATCTTTCTGGCACTTATCTTCATGGCTAGAGATAAACTTTTAACAAAACATACATGATGGTGTTTTCTCAACTTCATATACCCTCTTCACAATATTCAAACATTCAAAAAAACACAGGAAAATGCATTCATACTTCAGAGTTTTAAGCTTCAGTCTCCAATACTGGTCTTAAATCCATCATTGGATAATTCTTTTAACTTTCTCTAATGATACAGAAGACTTGAGAATCACAGAAAGAGGGCAGACAAATAAAGGATAAGCTGTGGAGAGATTCTAGAATAGTCCAAAGGCAGTAAAAATAAAGCAATTTAAAGGAGGGAACAGCATACTGCAAGAAAAAGGAAATGAGGGCAAAGAAGAGGAGCACCGGAATCACCCCGCAGCAGCTACCTACCCATCTCAACTTAGAAAAGCAATTCTACTTCAGTGATGAAATCATCCATTCTGATTGCATTAACTTACTCTTTGGTGAAAAATGTATACAGAACAAATCATACTTTGAAAGTAGAGATAACTGCTTAAGAAAACAGTTTTCTAATTTTCTTAAGACTTGGATATTTGGAATTCTCCCTGGAAATCAAGTGAGTTAAAATAATAATGAAAATAATCAAAATCTATTATTTCAAGAAAAAGTATATTATTTCAAGGCACAGTACATTATTTCAAAAGTTCTGCAGGGTAATCACCTGTTTTTTTCTTTAAAGAGTAGAGATAATATTGTGGACTTAGTGTGTTCTGTTATAAAACTGTTCAATAGGCTACTCATTTAAAATAGTCTTTACTTAATATCTGGGGGAAACTCCCCAAGTTCAATTAATAATAGATTAATCATATTATCTTACTAATCTCTCACATTTACTTATACTATAGATATATTTCAAAAGTGAAAATCAGAATGAATTTAACAAACACAAGTCATAGAAGTTACATTCTTCTCTGTACATTCACCAAATACAATTAAAATGCTACAAATGAATGTATGAATAATGGTGCCATTATTTCCAAGACAGGGATATGACTATGGCAATATTTTGAACTAAAGATATTTTCTATAACATTATTCTGAAGGTCTCATTTGAAATCAGACAGCAACTTAAGAATTGAGAGAATCAGGCTAAAAGAAACACATACAAAATTAACACAGGATATGGAGCTCTTCATGTACGTAAAGATACAAGCACATTCATATCTCTATTTGTACACACACACACACACACACACACACACACACCCTGCCACGCACTTTTCAGAGGCACAAAATAAATTTATTAGCCAATATCTCCAGTCCTTTAATTACACACACTAATACATTTGACTCCAAAGCCTAAGAGAAAACCTCAGAAAGCACTTAATGTAAAGAATCGTGTCCCATGATTACAAACTACCTGCCTTATTTATAGCCACAGCCCAGCCACAAGATAGATGGAACTTAGAGACTTCAGAAATCTATTAGCAAAAGACACAAGTGAAATAACTGCTGGATGCTAAAACTTGCACGTTGTATGACGCTTGATGGGTTCTCTCTGATGCTGTGATAGGTTTCTTTGAAAGGCAATCTAGGGTTCAGTGTCCCTAAAGAACAGGACTGTTTTAACAGTCTCCACAAAGAAATGAACTACTTGTAATTTTTGAAAAATACAACCTATAAAAGCTTAAAACCAAAGCAATCTCTTTTACCAAAAATATGAATTCATTAAGCATCATTAAAAGTAATGTGATTTGTGTATGCTTAAGAAGAAATTTTTTAAACGAAGTTTATTCTTTTGATTATGTATACCCACCTTCTCAGAGAATGATGTACGCCTGCATCACTAGAATGCTTCACTATATGTGACTATATGGTAACGGTCCTATGTGCAGTGTGCTGAATAAATAACTCACATAGGTCTGAAACACTATCCATTTCTGAAATTTTTCTTTTACAATGGACAGTAGATAATATTAATCCTGTCACTGCAGGGGACTGAATTGAGTGGCCTGCTGGTGTGACCACTAGCTGTCTCCTTGCCTATCTCTTCCACTAGCTCAAAAATTCCTCAAAGGAAGGAATTAAGAAACTTTTCCCTTTATTGCAGTACCTAGCATGATGCCTGGTACACAGTAAGCCAGGCGCAAAAAATAAGCACTGACTTGATGAATTTCTTCAACAGAGCCAGGTAAAATGGATACTTCAAAGTTTTGTTTAAGGCTCTCAAATATCCTCTTTATATTACTAATTTTGGTTCACAATACAGAAGTAAAAAATAAGATGCTTATTCTAGTTTTATTTGGACCAATGGTGATTCAAATTAAACTTAAACCTATTTTCATTGCTTGCCTTAACATAACCTAACAAATAACACTTTTATTTTTAAAATATACTGCAGAATGTTTGTTAGGTTAATTAAATGACTTGGAATCCTCCTGTATTTAATACTTAAGGCAATAGACATTCATCGTTCAGGGATTAGCAAGAATCCACAAACCTAAATGCAAAGGAAATTTTATTGACTAAGAATCACTTTAATAAAAAAAAAAGATAATGTGATCAACAGTCAGATAATATACTTCAAGTTTTAAATTTTTGATAATCAGCCATGGTTGATAATGAGGCCAAAGTCACGAGCTTAATCTGCACATATGTAATTAGTTTTGTTTTTACAGCAGACTGTACCTTAACCTAAGCTAGGTAACAGGTGTGGGACTAAACACTTAAGAAAATGAGATGAGAAAATAAGGATCAACACAAATCCACCTTAATTAAGTTGACTCAGACGGTATATACAAGTAATGGCCAGCAATGTAAATGACAGTAGCTTATTATTAAATTAGGAAAAAGTCCACAGGTCACTCAAAAATTATTTTAGCTTCAAAGTTTCTTTCCAAATACTTAGAATTACATTCTATTTATAACCCCAACAATTCTCAAATATCAGTACTAACTATAGCTACATGTTAGCATTAACCTTCTAAAGCATGGCTATATTAATAGTCTTATACGTTACTAGAATTAATAAAATCATGATTAAGCAATCATTAAAATAATGGAAGAGCTATATCTTTATCCATATCTTTATCACTAATTTTCAAGTGTCGGTGGGCAAATGACAAAGCCCTTAGGTCTCTTCCTGGGTTGGTTTTGAGATAAAGTGCTCTCAAGCATTGAGGTACAGCACAAATCCCAAGAGAGAGAATGCTAGAGACTCCAAGCACACTCCCAGAGATTTTGTTTTTGTAGGTTGGAGACAGGGTCCAAAGAGCTGTATTAGGAAGGAGCACACATTTTAGTGATGTACGGGAAATTCTGGTCCGGCTTGGAAGTTTGCTCTTCAGCCCAACACATTAACCTACAAAAGAAGTTTAATTTTTGTGACTGACCCTTTCTATACCAATCTGCCTAACAGACAAGACGTATTTGAGGATATAAAGTATTTATTGTTCTACAATTCTCTGTAGCGCCTTTATTTTTGCCGAGACAAATTAAAAATAAAAGCGGTATTAATAGCATAAGATATATCTGTTCAGTATGTCCATCTGAAGAAAAGATACCTAACGCCACTGGGTCTGGATTGACAGGACTCTGCTGCCTGGAGTGGCTGCTGCTACTGCTGCCGCCCTTTTTTAAGTCCTCAGCGTCGCTGTACCGCCGGATCCAGTAATTCAACTCCTCCCGGTCTGCTTCCTGACATCGCCTCAGTACTGTGAGAGATCGTCTTGTTTTCTCTACCATGTCCATTATACAGTTTAACAGCTGGGGGAGAGACGGGCAGAGGGAGGAAGGAAATACGGATCAATCATCGCGACTCAAAGACTTTGGTGGACAGTCAAACAAACTACTTTAGGACAATGAAGAATGCTACTTTACTCTGAAGGCCTCTAATATTTTCAAAGGTTAGATTGGAAACAGAGACCCAACAGATGAATAGGTTCAATAGTAATGACAATAAAATGTGGGAGGCATGACACGGAGATTTTAGCTGAAGTTAACCCATACTTCCAAGTACTGATCCCATTACTGGATAAACCAAATGACTCTCCCCAAGAAAAACAGTAGCTCATTCTTGGTAAGGCTCCAGGAATTCCTTTCAATGATCCAAACATTTTTCTCATGTAAGTGGTTTTGATACTCATATTTTTAAATAAATTTATTCATTTTAATTGGAAGCTAATTACAATATTGTAGTGGTTTTGCCACACATTGACATGATTTAGAAATCAAATCCTTAAACATTCTCACGTATTATTTTTCAAGGATGGCGGAAAACACCTTCAGAACCCCCACACTTTTATCATGTCACTTCACTCCAGTTGTTTTCAAAACATTTTTTTAACCTAAATGATTACGGACATCTTACATGGTCAAGATGTTTCCATTCCTCTGCCCATTCTCTGTCTGTTAGTCTGTGATCAATCATTTCTTCTTGACGTGTGCCATGCAACCCTACAAATATAAAGAAGGCTGAATCACCTGAAAACATTAAGAACATAATCCATATGTGCAGAGGCACTTAGCAAAGACTACGTGGGCAAACTAAGCAACGTGAAAACATATTCGATTTTTGAGTGCAGACATGAATCATACTCAGATACAGAATTACTTAATAGGTCCTTCATAGAATGATAAAATGTGAGAAGTAGAAGAATTTTTAGAGGTCATCTGGTCAGAACCACTTCTTTTACACATGAGGATATGGAGAGTAAAATGACATCAAGCTCTGAGCCAGTTATCCACATAATATTCCCTAAGTGAAAATATAAATATATCCTGAATCTTAATAAATACAGGAAACCACAAGAAGACGTTAAGTTCAAAGTGTGGCTTTCCTGCATTAAAAATGAAGACAGCATAATTTGTTTTACATGGATAGGGATATGTTTTTCTAAAACAAGCATGGTTAAACTAGTCCACATTTGAGCACAGTAAAAATCAACACAATCCTATTAAATACACTTTCATGCTAAAACTGGGCTTCCCTCATGGCTCAGCTGATAAAGAATCCTGCAATGCAGGAGACCTGGGTTCGATCCCTGGGCTGGGAAGATGCCCTGGAGAAGAGAACAGCTACCCACTCCAGTATTCTGGCCTGGAGAATCCCATAGACTGTACTGTCCATGGGGTCACAAAGAGCTGGACACGACTGAGCCACTTTCACTTTCACGTTAAAATTAGGCCATAACATAAAAGCAAAATATACTCACTCAACCTGCCAAAAAATTAAAAATAAAGAAAAATCAATATATTAGATATCATTTTGGACAGATATCATAAATCCAAGCCAAGCAACTAAAAATCCTAATTTGCAGTCCACAGCACAAAATATTAATGCTCTTCAGCATTAGTGGAGATGCTACCATGAAAAGGCAGTAAGAAAATATCAAATGAGAACAATAATGAACATAAGAAATTAGCCAGGATACTTATCAAAATAGAAAATGTATCTTGTTAAAGGAACAGGTATGATCAGAGATACCCAGAAACGTGTGGCTCTTCTGACACATTCCGGACGTGTAAAACACGCATCTTCTATTATAAAGGAGAGTCACTGAGCAACGGCACCGTTTCCCATTTGAAATAATTAAAGCTTTGTTTTGGTTGCCGTTTCCTACATTGTTACTCTGAAGAGCAAATTAAGTTTGGCACAGGTTAGGCTTCTAGACACCTAGGCTCATTTTCTGAGGGAGTTATGTTAGGAATTAAAAAAAATTTTTAAAGTTATGGCATCACTGACTCAATGCATATGAGTCTGTGGAAACGCCAAGAGATGGTAAAGGACAGGGAAGCCTGGCGTGTCCAGGGGGTCGCAAACAGTTGGACACAATTGAGCGACTGAACAACAAAAGTTATGAGACACTGCATTCCACTTTTTGTGAAATCTGAGTGGTTAGAAATTCCCTTTTAGCTGACTCAGTGAAATAAAGATAATGAGTCACATGACTTTTTTCGGGCAACCATGAAATACGATTTAATTTATAGCTGATGGAAGTGGACACATATATGACAGCTTTCTCAGACTAAATACACCATTCCTCTCCAGTTAGACTGTACTCTGAAATACATTTTTAGAGCTAAAATTGTCAATGCCATCTATTGGTAAAAAAGTAAAACTGCAAATAAGTTTTAATAATCTGCATAATAGAAAAGACATTGGAAAAGAGTAATATTTAGTTATTTCTCTGTTGTGACAATTTCAAGTTGAAATGTTTGCAGATATGTAACTTTTGTTGATTTATTTGTTGCTTGTGTTTTAGGGGAAAAGGACTGCTTGAAATGAAGCATCATAGAAAAGAACTGGAGAGTGATAACCACATAAATGCGCAGTTTTGTGATAGAGGCATCTTACTACATTTGCCTATGTAAGGGCCAAAACGTCAGAGGTCTTAAAAGTTTCAAAAACTCAGCAGATTATATCAATAGTGACATGAGCTCTAACACCTGGAGTAATAATAATGAGCAACAGGATGTTTGAGGCTAATGGGATAACAGCCAATTATGGAACAGTGCTAAGCATCACCTCATTTAACAACAACCGAAAATAATACGTACATTAGAAACATGTTTAAGCCCAAGTACCTGGTGAAAAAATATAGGTCTAATTTTTTTTTTTTTTTTTTGCTGTTTTTGAACTCTTTGTTGTATAGAGCCAAATCTTTAAAAAGAAGAAAAAAAAACAATTTAAATTTTTCCATTTATTAATTTCTCTATTTTGGATACTTAAAAGATTTATCACTACACAATTTTTATTTATAGCCATAATACCAGAGGGATGTACTAGGCGAAAACAGTTCAAACTCATTAAAAGTTTCATTTGACACTAATGTTGAGTCTTACCCAATTCCTAACTGAAACTCTAAGCTTATTTATAAACTAATGCTGCCTGTAAAGCTATTTTACTAAAATATTCAAGCAGGTACATGTCTCTATGCTAAGTCACTTCAGTCATGTCTGACTCTGTGTGACCCCATAGACGGCAGCCCACCAGGCTCCCCCGTCCCTGGGATTCTCTAGACAAGAACACTAGAGTGGGTTGCCATTTCCTTCTCCAATGCATGAAAGTGAAAAGTGAAAGTGAAGTCGCTCAGTCGTGTCCGACTCTTAGTGACCATAAACATTTATAAATTGTACCAGACCAAGTATACACTTATGACAATTTTTAAATTTAAATTCATGTGTTTTTTACCTGGAGGACAATTGCTTTATAATATTGTGTTGGTTTCTGCCACATATTAATGTGAATCAGCCATCGGTATACATATGTCCCCTCATTCCTGTACCTCCCTCCCCCCGCAACCCCATCCCACCCTTCCAGGTTGTCACAGAGCCCTGGATTTGAGTCCCCTGTGTCATATGGCAAATCTCCACTGGCCATCTAATTGTACATATGGTAACATGTATGTTCCAATGCTACTCTCTTCATTTGTTGCGCCTTCTCTTTCCTCGTGTCCACAAGCCTGTCCTCTGTCTGAGTATGACCATTTTTATATTCTCAAAATAACAGCCTGATGTAACACCACAATTTGTTACTCATACATCAAGACTTTACTTTAACATACACTAAACTCCGCAGACTTCAGGGATGGTTAAGTAGTTGCATGTATTTATAGAGATTAGCACTATTAGTTTTATAAGCTAATATAATTAAAAGGTAAGGAACATGGTCTCATGGAAAAAAAATCACATAAAAGCAGGGGGTACAGGTATAATTCATAAAGGGATATTTTAATTACTAGATGAAAACATAATCATTGCACATAAGCATAATTACTTCCTTGCTGATTACTTTATGGTATACTGGAACTAATATTTCATGAAATAGAATTTACTGTCTAAGAAATAGGCCATCTCCTACCACCTACAAAATAGGGTATCTTGAATTGATCTTACAATGACCTGGCAACTTCACCTCTATTTGAAAATAAGCAATCATGGTTTGAGAGCATTCGTCATCAACAAATGGCAAGGCTTTGTTTGAAAGGAAGTTGTTATCACTTTTGATTTGAGGGTCAAAATATCAATCCAGACAGAGAAAAAAACATAACCATTTTTGAGAGCTCTTCGAAATGGTACCTTGGAGAACATCAGACGGATTGACTATTAAAAAAGCATAAATCATATGCTTAGCCATTTGTCTGACACACTATATAAATGCAGAAATGACTACTGTGGGGAGGTGAAGCTACTATTTTACTGTCTCACATCCAGGGCCTCCATCACCCCTGCCCTCAACCTGACTCACGCTTTCTGCTTTCTAAACATTTGGAGGGCTGGGTTTTCTAAGGCAAAAAGACCCTAGGCCTGGAAGGCCCTGTATCTTACTAAGACAGTTAGAAGTCTAACAGAAACCTCTGCTCACCACGCTCCCTCCACCTGGGGATATAAAAACCTCTGTCCCACCCCTCAGGCGGGCAACTGGCCAGGCCTCCTGAGTCCTGTGACCCCTCAACTCCGGGTCCTGCTTTTCCAGTTGGACTCCACCCTGTGATGCTTCCAGTATCTCACCCAGCAGACCATAGGGCCAGGCAAGTTTTTCAGCAACCAGCTAAGAAGAAAAGCAGGCCTGGCATGGACACAGGGGGACGAAAAAGATGAGAAAGACGGCCGAGTGTTGCTCGCCATTTATCACCAGCTTGACTTGCCAAAAATACACAGTTAAAGAAGTCCCAGGAACAAGAGCAGTGTTCCGATGCGATCACCTCAAACACTGATTGTGCATCAAAGCTTACCTATTTGTCTTCCTTCTCATTTTTCACGGCAAGCACCAGTTCTTTAGAAGACCATGTCTCCTAAATGCTTCACTTCCAACAGTTTTATGCAAAAAAAGAATGAACACTGGCAAACAGAACACACATTTACCCAAACTCATTCCTTCTTCAGTATTCTGATCTTTGACCAAATGATCAATACTAAATTGAATCACTAGCCCTTCTGTGTTGGAAAAAAAAAAAAAGTACTAAGTCAGTCCTCAAGGAACATCTGCTGACTTAAGTCACAGACATAATACCATATCATATTTGGCAAATACAGACTATCACAGAGACTGGGAAAACAAAAATGAACTTTGAGGCTATCTGAAAATAAAAGATAACAGTTAAAGAAACTGATTTGGTAAAAAAAAAAAATAGTTGTGGCAGGCCAAGTACATATGAAATCTCTCACGCTTAAAAAAAAAAAAAATGGACTAAACACTTAATTTGTGTTTGTTAATACAGTTGACCTGTCTGGGGTCAGCAGATACACATCCTTCGGAAAAATAAATAAATAAATAACCGGAGGTCACAAAGATCTTAAGTTAAGAGAAAACACAGCTGTTGAAAGAGATATTAACACCAACGAAGCTTTCTCATAAAGGAGACACTAGATCAGGAAGTATTTTTACCCCATCACAGATTTCAAGCCTGAAGTTTAGCTGAGCAGTAAGGATGCAAGTCTTGGAGCACACCATCTCATAAGAATTGAAGAGATCCTTCAGTCTTACCCATAGGTCTGTTTCTGTCCCTGAGGTCCCTGTGGCTGGGGTGTCGATAGGAGTCCCTGTAGTGGTGGGCAATGGCCATATCATCCAAACGGTAATGCTGCGGTGGAGGGGTGGGGTGAGGCAGGCCATTCGGCTGGTAGGATAAGCCGTTATTTGGACTGTACCGCTGGCCTGGGCTAATAGTGCATGGCCGCTTGCTTGGATGTTCTGAGTGCAAAGGCTCTCTGTCAAAGCCATTTTCTTTGGTTCTGAGGGAGAAAGAAAAAGAGGTTTTTTTTTTTTTTTTTTTCCCTTCATGACGGATTCAGAAAGCAGCATAGTTCAGATACTTGGAACCTGTAATATAAACAGAATATTCTTTTCGCTGGCCAGAAATTTTCTAAACTCAGCTGCCTAGACCTGTGAGGATTCACTGAAACCCAGGCAGAGGCCTTAATGATCCCACGGCTGCACACAAGAGAAAAGGTTCCACTTTTCATCAAATCCGTAAACATCTTTCAGTTGAGGCGTGTATGGTTTGGTCACAAATAAGAGGTAGCCTGCACTCTCCTCCGTAGATAACATCTTCATTCAAAAGCGAACACTTGATTTCTAACAAATTACCCTCAGATCAACTGTATCTGGTGATTCATCAAGGTACAAGAGCATCACTTTTTAGTCCTTTGGGTACGTCTATTGCACTGATCCACCCTGGCCTCTGACTTCTATGAGCTGGGTTGTTCAATACAGTACCCACACGTGGCTGCTTCAATTACAAGTGAATTAACATTAAATAAAGTTTAAAATTCAGTCCTCGGGTATCAACAGCCACACTATATGTGTTTAGTTGCTGCCTACAGCTAGTGACTATTGTATTGTTCAACACAGATACAGATCATTTCCATGTCCTCAGAAAATTCTATTCAAAAGCACTGATCAAACCGAATTAACGCAAATGAAACAATGTAATGTCTCAGACTGACATTGCCTTGGGCCACCAAGACAATCAGCAGTCATACAGAGCTAGCTGGGATTAGAAGAAAGGGTGAAGCTCTTCCTCTTGAAGTTGAGGAAACACGCGTGCAGACGCAGCAGGGGCCTGTCTGAGGCCCTGAGATCTTAGGCCAGGGCAGGCACACCCTGTCTGCCCTTCACCATGTGATACACAAAACTCTGGACGTGGCTTTCAGAAGGAGCACGGTCTGTAAAGGAGACCTGATAACTGCTCTTACATTCTCAAACAGAAAGTAGCGTTAAAGAAGTATTTTCTGGCTGAATGTGTCTCTGGGAGATTAACTCAGTAAGATAGGAACATGTCACAGCTCCCAAACTGATTTTTACCTAGTAGCTGGCTCTCCTCGCAAGACCATCACTCTATTCTTAACCAGTGGCAGCATCTCTTTTTCCTGGGAAATTTCCCCATAGGAATTTGACGAAGTCAGAGTAGCTGCAAGCTTTTTTTTAACCACTGGACTGCCAGGGAATTTCCATCTTCATCCTTTTTTTGATTGTAGGTGGGTTAGACTTAAAGACTTCAAGAGACTTTTCCCACTTTCCTAGTGCCCAGGGATAGCCTTTGATAAAACTGGAGGGATCTGACTGGACAACAGAGATCATTAAGGGCAAGAGGCATCTACAATGAATCATCCTTTATGCCCTTTAGGATAGAGCCCCAGTGACAATTTACACACACCAGATTAAGAATGACAAAGGAGTTACAGGTAGAAGGCGCAGGTGCACTAAGAACTGAGGGAAACTGCAGACTTCAATGGGAAATGAATACACACCCAGCACATGCTGGAGAAAGATGTTCTGGAACCAGGAGACTGTCCAACGTTGGAAATGCCAGCAGGGCACAGTTCTCACGGGAGTATCAAACAGAAGTCTCAATGCTGCTCCTGTCAAAGGGTTGACCCTCAAATACCCTGACTCCACATATACTGGTCATTGACCAGACTAAAGGGTCTCAAACATTATCTAAACGTATTGTTTAAAATTTTTAAAAGTGAACAGAAGCATTCTATATTTATCTTCTAAGAGGATAACTATGTGATTCTCATCTGACTTTCCATATCCTACACATTTCTGAATAATATATTTCAACAGTCAGTGCATAAATATTTCCAGCATAAATCAGAAAATACTGAAGACTATTAGTAGCTATGAACATAATGTCAACACAGCACCTACCTTACTGGCAATGTGGTGTAGTGGAAAGAGCACTGGACTGGGAATCAAGAGACCTGAGATTTAGTCCTGGCTCTTCCACGACTAGCTGTGTGACCTTGGGCAAGCCACTTAACCTCTCTGGACCTCAGTTTGCTCATCTGTAAAATGAAAGGGTTGCACTAGATCAGTGGTTTTCAAACTGTGTCACCTGAAATGCTTAGGGATTCTGCTGGCAATAAAGAGCTTTTACCCCAACAATCAAGATTTAAAGGACCAGAGGAACCCACTTATCATTTTAATCTATTTTAACAGTTTCATTTTTGAAGGAAAAAGTCAGCTGCTGAAATCAAGTTTGAAAACCACTGGACTAGGGTGATTTCTGAGGTCCTTTCTAGTTTGAAAACTCTGCAATTCAATTATTCTGTATTTATTTCTAAATGCCATTTGCACAGCACAGGAAATACAGCCAATATTGTATAATGACTATATAAGTGGAGTATAGCCTATAAAAATTATAAGTCGCCATGTTGTATACCTAAAACTTTGTAAGTTTTCACATCAACTATACCTCTATTTTCAGGAGAAGGCAATGGCACCCCACTCCAGTACTCTTGCCTGGAAAATCCCATGAACTGAGGAGCCTGATAGGCTGCAGTCCATGGGGTCGCTAAGAGTCAGACACAACTGAGCGACTTCCCTTTCACTTTTCACTTTCCTGCATTGGAGAAGGAAATGGCAACCCACTCCAGTGTTCTTGCCTGGAGAATCCCAGGGACGGTGGAGCCTGGTGGGCTGCCATCTATGGGGTCGCACAGAGTCGGACACGACTGAAGCGACTTAGCAGCGGCAGCATACCTCTATTTAAATAAATGAATAATTTTTTTAAATGCCATGGTTATGTAGATCGAAACACACAAAGTTGATGGTGTACTAGCCAAATTATGTCTAAGTCAACCATTTGAACCAACAGAGAACTTCTTTGTGCTTTGCTTTGAACAGTGTATTATTTATAGCTGATTTTTTATGCTGAAATAGAAAATATCCTCTAAATATCTTATAGCAGCCTAAATGCTATGCTATCACTTCAGTCGTGTCCAACTCTGTGTGACCCCATAGACGGCAGCCCACCAGGCTTCACCGTCCCTGGGATTCTCCAGGCAAGAACACTGGAGTGGGCTGCCATTTCCTTCTCCAATGCAGGAAAGTGAAAAGAGAAAGTGAAGTCGCTCAGTCATGTCCGACGCTTAGCGACCCCATGGACTGCAGCCTCCCAGGCTCCTCCGTCCGTGGGATTTTCCAGGCAAGAGTACTGGAGTGGGGGTGCCATCGCCTTCTCCGTAGCAGCCTAAATATATAAACATAAAAACATTTCTAAATACACAATTGTGTCAAAACCAATTCAGCTCACTGATTTCGTGTCTCCTTGTTCACAGATAATAAAAACATACATCACTGCAAGAAGTAGTACTGGTTTCAAAGTAGCTGGATATGTTACTTAACTTTGCCGACACATCAGCCCTCTGATCAGTGCTATTACATCAGCGAGCCCGCACTGAAGCTTTTTTTCCCTCCTAAAACAAGGACAGTGAGGTCCTAAGAAGCAGAGCTAGCTCCTGGGTCTGTCCTGACATTTCTGTCACACCCCTGCAGGGACAGTCACTATTCTGGGTCTCAGAACTCTTGCAACAATTCAAACAATAAAGCTCATCGCTTCACAAAGGGAAGGTAATATTTTAGCAGAAAAGCATTCAAACATTAAAACAGCCCATAGAAACAAAGGTATGAAAAGCCTCCCTGGTACTTCCTCCAATCACTCATGGCTACTTACAAAGCCAACCTTACTTAAAGGATGTTATGTCCATATAAGCTAACCAAAACAACTTAATTGCTATTTGTTTGTCTGCTTCTTAGAAATGCTTACAACTACCAACCTGTCATTGCTTGGGTGCAAATTCTAAATTTGCATGTTTATTTGTTACCTTCTCAAAATGTGTTAGGCAAAACTAACAAATATCCATTGTCCCATACCAATATACTCTCAAAATGACTCAAATTCTAGTAGGAAGTCTGTCACACCTCATGGGTTTCTGGAAGGCTTTTTTTTTTTTTTTGGTTTGCTTTTTATTTTCTATCTCCTTTTCAGAAGAAAGTTTTCTGAATATAACCTACTTCAACATTTAGATCCCAATCACTTTTCTCTCAGGTCTGAGGTCATCAGAGGACTCTTCAGGACTCAGCTGAGTGACCTTGAGATAACTTCGGAAAGTTAACTTTCTGGCTTGAGTTTCTTGCCCAGTAAAATGAAACTAATAGGAAATAAAACATGTTTTAAAAAAACAAAACAAACAAACAAAAAAACACTTAAGAGACAACTTAATTGACACCTTATCCCACTTCAGGCTGTTTTCTCAGCTCCTCAACAGAGAGGCTGTAAACTGATTTATTTGAAAAAGGAAAGTTTTTTTAAAAGCTTTCCTCTATATAAAATACTTCAAATGTCATAATTGGCTAGTATGCACTGATGATCCCTTAGTAACATGGAAATGAGGAAGAATGAAGAAAAAAATATTATTAAGATCATGGCAATAATCAGAATAAGAGGACCAAGCAATCTCCTCATGACAGGAACACAAAGTTTTTTCTGAGATTAAAATGTTTTTTAAATGGGGAAAACAGCACTATGAAGATTATTCTAGGGAAAGGCAAATTGGTACAGCGTAATAAAGCTAAGAATGGCAAGGAAGAAACTTACAAAGTCAGTCCTGTTACAAATAAACACCTGCCTTAGGTACTGACTTCTCCCTTTGACCACAGGTATTTCAAACGGCACATGTCTAAACCGACCTTGTCTTTCTCTGATACTTCCAACACCAGTCAATAATGTCACCTTCTACTTAGCCACCAAAATAGAAACTAGAAGTCACTCTATAACTCTGCAGAGTTATATTCTCTAACCTTCTGCTCCAAATCAAGTCCTGCTGCTAGTCTCTTCTCTGGCACAGGTCCTTCTGCCCCACCTAAGATACCTTATCTTAGCTCCATCACACCACTAGCAGCCAGAGGCAGGTCTCAGATACTGCCTGAGTCTTAAAAACACATACACACACACTTTACTTTTGTATTTTAGAAAGCAGTCTATGCCTAAATCTCAGGAGGTGACAGTTCTGTTGAAGAAAAGCTCAAAGACATAAATGACTTAATCTTAAACAAATGTCCCTTTGCTTTTCTAATAAATGCAGTTTGTTAAGGTTTCCACAAAGGACTAGACATTAGAATTAAAGGGCAGGGGGACAAGAGTCATTTATGGCATCGTACTTTCAAAACACAACTCAGTAAACAGTCTCTTCAGGAAATAGGTGAATTCAGATAAGAATTTTACATAACCACCTTCTAGCGGTGTTGAATAATGCATCTGAAGCAAAGTACATTACAGATTCCCCTGCTACCTTAAAAAGAAAATCAAACCTGATTCTTCAGGACAGCCTGTGGGGATTTCTGTGTTTGCAGAAATATCACCCTGCAGGAAGTGGGATGTTTAGATGGTGAAAAGCAGCGCCGAGTGGCACAGGACCATCAGCACTGAGCCACACAGAAAGAAGGGCCTTCCAGCTCGCTACTGCTAACCCACCACCCGGGAGGTTACGTCCTGAGAGGAGGGCTGACGCCTTCTGGAGTAATGAGGATAGATGCAGGTGGATGCTGGTCAGTCTGGACAAAATCACCACAGCTGGAACTTTAAGGATTACAATATACAGGTTCCCAGAGCTTTCTCTCCCTGAAGGAGAAGGTGGAAAGCTTTGGACACAAGTCCCTGGAGCTCTCCATCTGCTGGACAACCTGCGTAGGAGTGGCTGTCCCCTCATCTTTGCTCATTTCTGGCCACTGTTGAAGTAGTCAGCTGCTACTGCTCTCGCTATCTGGAACTATGCTTTCTTATTCCAATCTGTCATCTATACATCCCAACTGGAGCCCTCTAGTTTTCTGTTAGTGAATCAGTCACCGGCACTTTGTTCCTGAGCTGTTTTCACGGATGTGGGTATTTCAGAGATGCATCTTTTAAAATGATAGAAAGTCAACAAGAAAGCAAAAAAGACTCTTGGGGGAGAGCATTTGCTACACTACTAAAATGACTGCATTAAGTTTAATTTTGATTATTTGTTGAACTAGTGTTTTGCTGTTGTTTGCTTGTAGTGTTTTGCTTTGTTTTGTTTTATACAGCTGGCACGTGTGACATGCACTATCTGGAGCTTAAATGGACACACCAAAATAAGCAAGACATGATTCCCAACACCGATTATGGTTTAGCAGTAGACTTAAATTCCTTTTCAAAGTGTGCTAGCAAGAAACTCTTTACTATGCGTGAGCATGCTAAGTCACTTCAGTCGTGTCTGACTCTTCGCAACTCTATGGACTATAGCTCCCCAGGCTCCTCTGTCCATGGGATTCTCCAGGCAGGAATACTGGAGTGGGGTGCCATTCGCTTTTCCAGGGGATCTTTCTGACCCAGGGATGGAACCTGGGTCTCCTGTTTTGCAGGTGGATTCTGTACCATCTGAACCACCAGCGAAGCCAAACTTCTACCATAAACACAGTTTAATAAGAGATACGAGGCTTCAATGCTGTTACATAGGACCTGAACTCGGTAGGTACCATAAAAAAAGAGTACAAAAGTGGTATGGGAGATCAGAAGCAGACAAAGCCACTCCAGTACATACACTGGAAAGAGCAGAGGCTATGGAGCTGCTTTCAAATTTTGGCTTTGCTATTTGCAGGCCCTATGAACTCATGAGGCTTAATCTCTACATGTGTCACAAGATGGGTATTTCAGAGCTACTGAGAGGACTGTGTGAGTACATAAAGAGTCTAACACGTACCTGGCATTCAACAACTTAACCAAGCGCTTGCTTTTTAAGCTGAGGTGTGTATTACAACGGAGAAGGCAATGGCACCCCACTCCAGTACTCTTGCCTGGAAAATCCCATGGACGGAGGAGCCTGGTAGGCTGCAGTCCATTCTAAGGGTTGGACACGACTGAGCGACTTCACTTTCACTTTTCACTTTCATGCATTGGAGCAGGAAATGGCAACCCACTCCAGTGTTCTTGCCTGGAGAATCCCAGGGACCGGGGAGCCTGGTGGGCTGCCGTCTCAGGGGTCACACAGAGTCGGACACGACTGAAGTGACTTAGCAGCAGCAGCCGTGTATTACAAACACAGTTATAAGAGCATGGGAAATTAAAGTCAGAGAACCTAGGAGCTAGAATCCCATCCATGCCTCTTAGAAGCCATGTGAGCTCAGATATATTATCCAGCCAGGCTGAATCAATGCAAAGTCAACACTGAGGCTAGAACAGGGAGACCAAAATGTTCTCGACAGCCACGTAATCTTCCTCATCATGTAAACACTATTTCACTAGAAGCCTCCACAACTGATGTGATTATTATTAAAAAAAAAAAAAGTCATTTCTACAGGAATGATGACTCTCTTCTTGAAACTGATGAATACATAAAAAATGCAACACAAAACAAGAATGTGTGATATAAATTCCTCATATTTTTCATAGAAAACTGAACACACTAGATAATAAATATTTAATTCTTATTTGCAGCATCAATTCGACAAAAATATTGAAATCTCATTCATTTTGCAGTAAAGGAAAAAACAGACCTAATAGGTTCAGCTGCTGTGGACCTTGCTGACAAATCTCATATATTCAACCAACGCGGTTTCAAAACGACTGCCTTATGACCCTCAAACATTCAGTGTTTTCTAATTTACTTAGTAATGTAGGAAACCAGGCTGACTGTGGATCCTCTATCCTTACAAAGATTTATAAAACCTCAGAACATTCAACTGTTGCATTTGCCCACATGAGCAATTATAGATAAAAAATAAATGAGGGAAAGTAAGGAGAAAAAAATGATATAATTCTTAGTTGAGCTTTCCTTATTCATATTCTGCACAGTAAAACATATTTTGTGCAACTGGAAGATTTCAGGTATGTATTGATAAATATGCTGATTTCTCCATTAAGAAATCCTGTAACTTTAAGCAAGTTCTTTGGGTCTTAGTTTCCTCAAGATAAAAGACTGGCCTGGTAAATCCATAAGATGTTTCCCAGCTGACAAATTAAATACTTTTAAAGCTCAAGAAAATCTTTAAAAAAATAATATTTAATAATTGGGGGTGAAGGAAATACACATTCATGCAACCATGTTGCCGTCAAAATAAAAATCAAGATGTGTTCAACTGAGAGTAACTTAAAGCATAATTACATTAAAATGATAATAAAAAATACATAGATCAATGAAGGGGATTATGATTTAATGCCAATCACTTGAAAGGGGGCATGAACGTAGTGGAGACAGTGTTATCCATATAAGATCAATGATCATTCGATTTGATTTTTTAAAGCCAGAAAGTTTCTGCATCAGAAAATCACCATAACAGGTGAGAGCACAACTTTAAAGACAAAACTTTGCAACAGCGAAGCTGTGAGAAAAAGACATCAAATGATAATTAACACACAAAAAAGTATCTTTTTAAATGCAGTGATTTCTTCTCTATTCTGTAGTCTCAAAAAATGTAGCCTTTGTCTAACTGCTCTTTCCCTCTTCATCCTACTTGAAACTGTGTCCTCAAGACCATCGGTATGCAGTTTTAAAGAGGGCTCTTAAATTCCAGTCTCTGTTTGAAACTGGTCACTTCATTTAACCAGCTCCAAAAACAGTTTGTATGCCCTTCCTCGGGGTTCCCTGGTGGCTCAGTGGTAAAGAACCTGCCTACCAATGCAGGAGATGTGGGTTTGATCCCTGGGTCGAGAAGATGCCCTGCTGAAGGAAATGGCAACCTGCCCCAGTATTCTTGGTTGGGAAATCCCATGGACAGAGGAGCCTGGTGGGCTACAGTCTGTGGGATGACAAAAGAGTCAGACATAATTCAGTGACTAAATAATTCAGTGACTAAATAACAATATTCCCTTCCTCAGCTTTTTCTATCACTGAATGGCAAGATGAACAAACTTTTACATATGAACAAAGAATGAAAATCAGAACTTTCTATTAGCTTTCCCTGATAATTTAGAAAAAAAATAGCATGATTTTAAAATGAATTGTCCTCTTTCTCACTTGGGTTCTAAGTTATTCTACCACAGACCTACAAATCTAGTATAGTTGTTCAGGGACTCACCCTAGAAGTATTTTTAAGAAGAAGTAGAATAAATTTTACTGTTCTGAACAGAAAAAAGATTTCAGAGACTTCCCTGGAGTATTCATTTCTCTGTAAATAACAGGAATGCTTAAAAAAAGAAAAAATATAATCAGTGACAATCATATTTAAGGATGAGACATTACATTTGCCAAAATCCATCCCTGAAATACGTGAGGACTGTTCAGTAGATTAAATCAGCAATCGTCACAGAATTTAAACCCCCAAAGTTGTAAACAAAATATAGAGTGCTCTTTTGTTCATGACATGTCATGAACAAATTACCAAAATGTGTTTTCTCCTCAGGTGTCAGTTTTTCCCTCTTTTAGTGACTGATGGTTCCCAGTGTTATTACAGAAACAGATTGATCTTTTTAATGAGCCAGTTTAATAGACTCCAAAATCTCACCGTGGCTGCTCATCCATGTCAGACCATATGCACCAACAAAACATTCAGTAAAACAAAAAAAGCTCTGCTGTCAGACAGCTCCATACTCTATAAAATTTCATATAGTAGATCTGGATATACAGATAAATAACCAGAGAAGAGAAAAATGCATATGCAAACAAGATGCAGAAAATATATGCACAGAAATACTGTAGAGGCCCATATTTTCTTGGCTCTGATGAAATTCCCACAAGATACAAATGTATTTACACAACATATTCTCATTACCCTTCCTCCTAACTCTAAGGAAATCTATTTGCCATCTTTCCATTATAACACACACTTCAGGGTTCCACTTGAAAAAGAATGTTCCAGCCAAAGAGCAACTGTGTGAATTCTGACTCCAGCAACTGTCTATGAATAACCAGAGGGGAACAAGACTAAAGGGCTTTTAAGAAAGTTCTATCTGACTGAACACAAACACGCATGCATACACAGTTACAGATCTTCGCAACAAAAATGCCCATCTTCTGTGGAATTCATACAAAGTTTCCACATTGATGTTAGCACACTGGCAAGCTTACCTCAGTACTGTTCAAGAAAGGTCTAAAGTTACAGAGGATATTCACATATGAAACACTGGGACAGAAACAGTGGACAGAGGGCTGAAAATATAGAGAAGTGGATAAAACAAGTTTTTATTCTGTTACAGTTACTTAGCATTTAAAGTTTCTAGAATAGATTGTGTCCGTGTCTACTGTTGGCTATAGGATTATCTTTACATTTATCAGTCATCTAAACCTTTCTCTGTTATCCCTTCCTCCACCCAAATAAATGTCCTCCTTCCCAATTTTACTTCTCATCTCTCCCTAACTTTCTTTACCGCGCTGTCTTGGGAAAATGGAACTAAAGCATCTCAATATCAGCACACAGGGCTGATTCCCTTCAGGGTAAAGGTTAGGATCAGACAGGAATACAAATGTGAATCATCTACCCTTGGGCTGCCTCCTGGTTTCCAGCATCATGTGGACATGTCACTCGGACACCTGGATTGAGCACTGCCTTTAAAGCTAAAGTACCAAATGCTTAAATATGACTAGGAAAATATAGCTTGCAAAAATAAGAAAGTAGCACTGTTGGTAGGTCACAGAAGGAGGTTGGGTCTATAGGATGTCAGAAGTAAACTAACATTTAACCCTTTGCTTTAGGATTTTAAACCGTTAAGAGTTCCCATGTCACGAGGAGAAAAATTCCAGAGATTGTAGCATAAAAACTGCTTAACAGAGGATTATGTTATAACTATATGTAAACTGGCTGGCTTTTAATAACATTCTGATTTGCAAAGCAGCTAATACATTTAAGGGTAGCTCAGTCGGTCACAGATAGAAGGAGCGTAAGCTCCTATGAATCTGCACCAGAGTGGTAACCTTTTAAAGGCCGGTCTACTCTTGCCTGATAAAACGCAGAAAGAGTGAATGGATAAACAGAGAAAGTAAACAAAGCATGTGACAAATACGTTTCTGAATACAGTTTCATTTTAAGATTCTCCGTATTTTACAAATGCAAGATGCTAATAAGACTTCATATTTCTGTATTAGAAAATATTTATAAATGAAGCTGAGGTATTCAGGAAACTCATTTTAATAAGGTACTTTGGAAGTTTCATGTATATGCGTCATTCAGCAACTAATTTGTAACGTTTCATGGAGAAGGGGCTTTATTTTACATTTCCTAGAATTCTCAGTTATGAGAACAGAGTATCTGGTAGAATGACTATTGACTGGTAGATAAAATTTATCAGAAAAAAATGCCACCTATTAGTTCTATTCCTTAACTCTTACATTCACTCAGTTCAACTAGCTTCACTAAAGTTTTCTCTTAGTTCATACCAAATCCAAACTAAACAGCTACTGCACTGTGCTTAGGCCAGATTTCAAAACCATCATGTTCTGAGAAAACTTGGAATAATAAATTATTGGAATAATAAAATATGTGCTTTGGATGAATAATATAGTAAATGAGAAGTTTAATATAGGCATACCTTGGAGACGCTATATGTTCAACTGCAGATCACCATGATAAAACAACTAAAGCCAGTCACATAAATTTTTTTTTCCCTTCCTAGTGCTCATAAAAGTTAAACATACAATAGCACTATGTATAAAAAGAGTATATACCTTAATTAAAAAACAATTTATTTCTGAAAAACACCAAAACAATGACAATGGTTAACATTAAAGATGACCGACCACAGGTAACCGTAACAAATATAATAATGAAAAAGTTTGAAATATTGTGAGAATTACCGAAATGTAACACAGCCACCAAATAAGCAAATGCTTTTAGAAAAATGGTGACAAGAGACTAGTTCCATGCAGGGTTGCCACAAACCTTCAATTTAAGAGGGAAGGGAAGACGGGAGAGAGGGGAGAAGGAAGGGAGGGTGGGGAGGCTGGAAGGAAGGAAAGCAGTGTCTGTGAAGCACAATAAATGTGGAATGCCTGTACTGACTGTGTGTCTAATAAACATCAGTGGCACTTGGCACATTTGAGTGTCACTCATCTTTACCTTTTACTTTAACATTTCAAGCAACAGTGGTGATGATTTGAAATGCACAGAAAAATCAAGTCACTAGATTGTATATCTGCAACTCTCATAGTGCTGCAGGTCAATTAAACTAAAAAAAAAAAAAAAATACAAGTAACAAAGCTTAACCTGCACAACCCAGAGACTCATCATTCTGCAACACCCCAGGCCAGAGCAAGATTCCCTGCGGCCCCTCTAGTTTATTATTTTGCAAGAAGTGTCAGTCAGCAGTTGAAACACTACATGAAACAGGGCCTCATGCGGCCGGTCTGGGGTCCTCCCCCCTCACCTGTCTGGAGTTCGCCTCTTCCCGTTTTCGTTCACATCGAGAAGCAGCTCTGAGGAGTCAACAGGTGAGGTGGTGCTGGCATCCAGAAGCAGCTGTTCATGCTGGGCGAGGTACTGGGCAGGGTTCTGTTTGGCCAATCTCGCGCAGTGGAGGAGCTCACGCTGCAGAAGGGGCAAGTTGGCCTGTAAGGGCAGAAGAGGAATGAGAGGGTGCCCAGAGGCTGCTTCTAACCAGGGGACCTACTCCACTTTGCAAACACTAGCAGACCGGACCACACAACTCAACTACAGGAAATGCCACGGAACGCATGCAGTTCCCTGGCATGACTTCCAGCACTGGCTACAGCATGAACTTCCCTCTGGGCCTGGGGTGGATAAGATGCCTGAGGCAGGTCTCACCCCTCCTACCTTCAAGCCCATTAATAACACTGGGAGTGGCTCCTCTTTAGGATTCCTTCATAAACTCTGAGCTTCCCTGGTGGCTCAGACTGTAAAGCCTCTGCCTGAAAAGTGGGAGACCTGGGTTTAATCCCTGGATCAGGAAGATCCTCTGGAAAAGGAAATAGCAATCCACTCTAGCGCTCTTGCCTGGAAAATCCCACTGACAGAGGAGCCTGATAGGCTGATCCATGGGGTCGCAAAGAGTCGGACACAACTGAGGGACTTCACTTTCACAAACTTAGCAGGGCAGGAGGGGGAGGGAACTTCAAGAGGCAGGGGACATATATATACCTACGGCTGATTCATGTTGATGTATGGCAGGAACCAACACAATATTGTAAAGCAATTACCACTCAACTAAAAATAAATAAACTAAAAAAGATTATAAAAAAGCAAAAACAAATGATGCCTTCATATTCAAACACTGTAAGCTCTACAGGATACCAGATTCCAGCTCCACCTGTGAGCAACTTTTTTATCCCACTAGGAAGATAGATGGTCAGTACCGAAATCAGACTGATTATATTCTTTGCAGCTGAAGATGGAGAAGCTCTATACAATCAGCAGAAACAAGACCAGAGGCTGGCTGTGGCTCAGATGATGATCTCCTTACTGCAAAAATCAGATTTAAATGGAAGAAAGTAGGGGAAATCACTAGAACATTCAAAAGAAAGAAAGTGAAAGGAAGTGAAGCTGCTCAGTCGTGTCCGACTCTTTGCGACCCCATGGACTGTAGCCTACCAGGCTCCTCCCTCCATGGGATTCTCCAGGCAAGAGTACTGGAGTGGGTTGCCATTTCCTTCTCCAGGGATCTTCCTGACCCAGGGATAGAACCTGGGTCTCCCACATTCCAAGCAGACGCTTTAAACTCTGAGCCACCAGGGAAGCAAGACCATTCAGGTATGACCTAAATCAAATCCCTTACAATTATACAGTGGAAGTGACAAATAGATTCACCATATTAGATCTGATGGACAGAGTGCCTGAAGAACTATGGAGGGAGGTTCATGACACTGTACAGGAGTCAGTGATCAAAACCATCCCCAAGAAAAAGAAATCCAAAAAGTCAAAATGGCTGTCTGAGGAGGCCTTACAAATAGCTAAGAAAAGAAGAGAAATGAAAGGCAAAGGAGAAAAGGAAAGATATATCCATCTGAAAGCAGAGTTCCAAAGAATAGCAAGGAAAGATTTAAAAAAAGCCATTTTAAGTTATCAATGCAAAGAAATAGAGGCAAACAATAGAATGGGAAAGACTAGAGATCTCTTTAGGAAAATTGGAGATGCCAAGGGAACATTTCATGCAAAGTAGGGCACAATAAAGGACAGAAACAATATAGACCTGACAGAAGCAGAAGATATTAAGAAGAAGTGGCAAGAATAAACAGAAGAGCTATGCAAAAAAGATCTTATAACCCAGATAACCATGATGGTGTGATCACTCACTGAGAGCCAGACACCCTAGAGTGCAATGTCAAGTGGGCCTTAGGAAGCATCGTTACGAACATAGCTAGAGGAGGTGATGGAATTCCAGCTGAGCTAGTTCAAATCCTAAAAGATGATGCTATTAAAGTGCTGCACTCAATATGCCAGCAAATGTGGAAAACTCAGCAGTGGCCACAGGACTGGAAAAGGTCAGTTTTCATCCCAATCCCAAAGAAAGGCAATGCCAAAGAATGCTCAAACTACCACACAATTGCACTCATCTCACATGCTAGCAAAGTAATGCTCAGAATTCTTCAAGCCAAGCTTCAACAGTACATGAAACTGAGAATTTTCAGATGTTCATGTGGATTTAGAAAAGGAAGAGGAACCAGAGATTAAATTGTCAACATCCGTGGATCATAGCAAAAGCAAGAGAGTTCCAGAAGAACATCTACTTCTGCTTCATTGACTATGCTAAAACCTTTGACTGTGTGGATCACAACAAACTGTGGAAAATTCTTAAAGAGATGGGAATACCAGACCACCTGACCTGCCTCCTGAGAAAGCTGTATGCAGGTGAAGAAGCAACAGTTTGAACTGGACATGGAACAGACTGGTTCCAAGTTGGGAAAGGAATACATCAAGGCTGCATATTGTCACCCTGCTTATTTAACTTATATGCAGAGTACATTATGCAAAATGCCAGGCGGGGTGAAGCACAAGCTGGAATCAAGATTGCTGGGAGAAATATCAATAACCTCAGATATGCAGATGACATCATCCTTATGGCAGAAAGTAAAGAGGAAATAAAGAGCCTCTTGATAAAAGTGGAAGAGGAGAGTTGGAAAAGCTGGCTTAAAACTCAACATTTAAAAAACAAAGTTCACGGCGGCCAGTCCCATCACCTCATGGCAAAAAGATGGGGAAATAATGGAAACAGTGACAGACTTTATCTTCTTGGGCTCCAAAGTCATTGCAGATGGTGACTGCAGCCATGAAATTAAAAGACACTTACTCCTTGGAAGAAAAGCTATGACAAACCTAGACAGTGTATAAAAAAGCACAGACATTACTTTGCTGACGAAGGTCTATACAGTCAAAGCTATGATTTTTCCAGTAGTCAAGTATGGATGTGAGAGTTGGATCATAAAGAAAACTGAGCCCTGGAGAACTTGATCTTTTGAACTGTGATGTTGGAGAAGACTCTTCCTGAGAGTCCCTTGGACTATAAGGAGATCCAACCAGTCAATCCTAAAGAAAATCTGTCCTGAATGTTCATTGGAAAGACTGTTGCTGAGGCTGAAGCTCCAATACTTTGGCCACCTGATGTGAAGAAGTGACTCATTGGAAAAGATCTGGATGCTGGCAAAGATAGAAGGTGGGAGGAGACAGGGACGACAGAGGATGAGATGGTTGGATGGCATCAGCAACTTGATGGATCTGAGCAAGCTCCAGGAGTTGGTGATGGACAGGGAAGCCTGGCATGCTGCAGTCCTTGGGGTCACAAAGAGTCAGAGGCAACTGAGCCACCGAACTGAACTGAGGAAGACAGAGGATATATGAAAGATACACCTAGTTAACCTTAAAATAGGCTCCCTGATACTTTCATTTTTGGATCTAGCTACTTACCCAAGTGAAAAAGGCTAATCTATGAAATATCGTTGATCAACTACTAATTTCAAATGAAAAAATAGGGAGATTAACAAAGAAATTGTTTTTAATAATTATTAGATTCATGCATTTCAATATTGGTCTGAGTCTGCTCAGATATCCTGCTTAAGATTCACGCACAAAGCAGCATATACTACTAGTTTACAAAGGTAATCCACTTTAATCAGATCTATTACAAGGAATGTATATATTTAACAGAAGAAATCTTGTGTACCCATCACTCTGAATCCTCACCAAGCCCAGCACTTGG